>JAWZYV010003957.1:0-365064 GCA_038373885.1 Cheiracanthium punctorium | reverse complement strand
CAATCTGATGTTTACTGAAACAAGTAAAAGAATATTTCAAATTTCCCGCCGATTTCTCTTCAAATATTACTGACAGCAGATACGAAAAACATCCCTTTCCCATCTCTCACAAAAGCTGTAATCTTTGTCTCGTCTCGTTTCGCATCGATCCTTGTCAGAGATTTTATTCTTTCTAGTTGGAATGATAGAAAAATTCCACAGAATGTTATAATAATACTGGGCGCCTGAAAATTGTTGAGCATTTAGAATATTAAATTAAAAAAAAAATCTTTACGAGTACGAACCGGGTATTTGAATGATGGTCGACCTACAATAATACTGGATTTTCATTTCCTATAATTTTGTACCAAAAAATCTGATTGATGGCGCTAGATGTCAATGATCCCATTTCAGTGGCCTTCTCGATCGCTGGACTTAAAACCTTTTGCCTGTTTCATATGATGTTAAGTCAAGGGTACTGTTTACAGAAGTACATCTCCTAAAGTACAGAAACTCTAACGGCGAATAACATTTAACCATAGAGAGCACTATATTATAACATAGTAGGTACGCATACAAAAATTGGTTTCGATTTGACGTTTTCAAATGAATAAATTTATTTTTCTGGTTATTTCTGTATGATTTTGAGGTGTAATTACTTTCATCCACTGAAATGGCTTTAATCCTTAAATTATAAAACCCTTTGACTTTGAGATGGATGCCCCAATTCAGTGGCCTCGATTGATGAATTTTGCCCTTTTGCCTTTTTCACATGTCAAAGGTTATGTCAAAGGTTTTGTTTACAGGAGTACATGTCGTACAATACAGAAACTTTAACAGCGTATCACATTTAACCATAGAAAGCACGATATTATAATATAAATACACATGCGTAAATTGGTTTCAATTTGATGTTTTCAAAGGAATGACTTTATTTTTCTGGTTGTTTCTCTATGATATTGAGGGCTAATTACTTTCAACCACTGAAATGGCTTTAATCCTTAAATTACAAAATCCTTTGACATTAGATGTGCTTCTATTCCGCCTATGATTACTTTTAAAGGTTTTTAAAACTGCGTCCTCACTCTTTTCCAAGCCACAAATTCACTTGGCTCGTTTTAGAAAAGGAAATTACGAGTCATTTCAAACGAAATAGAAAACAAACATAAAAGCGTAGTTAGTCTGAATAAAACAAGACTTTTAATAGTCATTTCGGAGCCAGAAATGTTTTAAAAGACTATTGGTGTAATTTAGGAACGTTAACAAACGTAGGACTACGTATATGGTCTATCTAAAACGTAAAAGTATGTAAGTAAATCCAAGAGTATTACAGTAATGTTGTCTGCACTGTCTGGTCTTAAAATACTTCTTTTGCTTTGCGTGCAGGTGGAAGTTGAAAATCTGAAAACTGAAACAAGATTTTATTTTAATTATAAATTCTTGGCTTTTTTGAATTGTTTTTATAAGTGTGAAAAGTTAAAAAGTTAGCACATCACTTTTAGCACATTTTGAAAAATAAAACTCTAAATGCGTGTTTTTATATATAATTCCTGCAACAATATAAGTAGTTCCTCGTTACTGCAAAAAAATTCTGTTTCTTAAGCATTAATTTACAAAATCATCTGAACCCATTGCTGCGGATATAGATAGTGCCCCGTCGTGCTGAATTTACATGGAACTTTTCATTTTCGACCTCACATTACTACACAAGAAAATCTTCACATATATTTAATGTTTGGCCTATGAAATGGGGACAGTCTATATAGAAAGAGACATAAAGTGACGGGGAGAATCAATTAAGAACTTCGCACAATAACAAACATAAATGAGTTTAAGACAGAAAATGTTTTCATACCACATACTCCCTTCCCATACTAAATGTATATATACGTACATACATTCATGCATATACAGGGTGTTTAAAAAACGTGGTAACACGCTTTAATTCTTTATCTATTTCTACTATATAAGCGGGGAATGCAAGTTGGAAAAATTCAATATAAGGTAGAATAAAAGACTTCGTTAACAAACAAAAAAAAATCATCTCGCTCATATTAAAAAAATTATAACTTTTAAATTTGTATATGACACCTGTACAAAAAATTTTCTATTGGTAAAATGAGCCCTAAACACTAATGAGGTGATGTGCGAATTTTGAGGATTTTATCCTAAAAAGTGACAGAGATACGAAATTAAAGATTTGCTGACTTGAACCACTTTCCAGCGGCTTTATCACACGGGTTGATCACGTTTTAGGGGTCGTACAAAAATTATGAAAAAAAATAATTTTTTGTATTCTAGAAATAAACGTTCCCATTCAAATTCATGTATAGCCATTTACCATCTTATTTAAAGGTATCTCTGAGGTATTTTATGATAAAACCTGAAATTTTATACATCACCTCATGAGTGTATGGGGAGCCATTTACGAATAGTGAATTTTTTGAAGGTGAGTCGTATACAAATTGAAAATGTGTAAACTTTTTGCACTGAATAATGAAAATGGACAAGAGGATTATTTTTCTTAACGTAGTCTTTCTTCCTATATTATTTAGAACATTTTTTTTTTCTATCGGTAATGAGATATTGTAATAAACAAATATCTGTTGAATTAAACCATTCTTCAGTGGCTTTCAAAAGGAAAAAAAAAAATACGTCGGATGATCGCGTTTCGCAAATGTCGGCTGCACACAAATGTGAAAGAAAACGATGCTACTATCGGTATTGTATAGTCTCTAACTTTGATTTAAGCATATCTCATAGCCTTTTAATGAGGAAAGGCTGAAATTTTGTGCATCACCTAATTAATGTATGGTACGCATTTCGCTAATTCGATTTTTTTTTGTACTGGGGCTGCATAAAATTTTTTAGTATTTGCATTTAATCTCCTGAAATTTTTAATTGATACCATAAAATTCTGTAGTTTTTTTCACGTAATTTTGTAATTTATTGTGTATTTCTGAAATCAATATTTAAGGAATAAAAGCCAATTCAGTGTTTTTGAGATTCCCTGTATACAGTGCGTCCAAAAAGCTGGTAACACATTTTAATTCACAAGTTAACAAAATATTATTCTCGATTATCGTTAATCGAGAATCGATCAAATTTAAAAAGTTACACATTTTAAATTTGTCTACGACCCTCGTACGAAAAATTATCATTTTTTTTTAAATGTGCCCCATAGACTAATGAGGTGATGAACAAACTTTCAACATGAAACGTCTCGAAGACATCTTTAAACCTAGATAATCAGGGACTATACGTGCATTTGAATATACCCGTTTATTGCTAGATTGCAAAATAAGTATTATCTTTCGTAATTTTTCTACGGCACCTGAAACGCGATGTTCCTACATGAGTTTTTTCGTTCAAGAAACACTGAAAAGTGATTTAAGTCATCATATATTTATATTCATATCCCTGACACTTTTTAGGACATAATTTTCAAATTTTGCACATCAGCTAATTAGTTTGTAGGCGCATTTTATTGATTGGAAATCTTTCTGTACGTGGGTCTTATCAACGCCTCCTACATATAGAAAACCTTAAAACTTCTACGTCACCAACGTTTGACGTCATCACTAGGCCTACGAAAGCGACGTTATCACAGTTTTAATTCCACAAAGTAAAACAATTTATGATGAATGCTATAAATATTAGAAAATATCTTAAATTAAACATTAAAATTTAAGTACCTTTCTTTAAAAACTGCCATTTGTCATAAAATTATATTTTTTGTCTCAAATTATTAAAATACCGCTATTCATGGGTAAATTCTCCGAAAATTTTTAATCGTTTTATTTTGTGCAAATAAAACTTTTAAATGTCAGACTAATGATCACGTCAGGAGTTGTAAGGCTTTCTATAATCTAGGAGGCGTTGGTTGTGTACAAATTTTAAATGTGCACCTTTTTGAAAGTTTACCAGAAGATATTTTCTTTAACTGAGATTTCTTTTCGTAGCTTATTTTGAATAATTTTTCAATTGACACTGCCCACTTATCTCTAATAAAGAAATAAAGTTTGTTACCACGTGTTTGGAACTTCCCGTATATTCTATAGAAATGCAGATATACTAAATGTAGACAAATAGAGAGATCACTAGAGCGTTACGGGAAACTGTTAAACATGTAATAAGATGAAATATTTTTAATTTTTCTCCTTTCTTCTAGTACTCTATAATCTTCAATATTTACGCGCGACTCCCATCTGTTGTCAGACGTAATTACCTGCTTAAAGAGAAAATACATTTCATCGGTTAATTACTTATTCATTTCAAGAAAATGTTCGTTGAAATTATCTCAATCGAACTCTCTCTGGATGAACGCCTGAAAGAATGTTGCATTTTTTAAAAAAGGAGATAAGCATCTAAATAAATTGGTAATTATGATGTGTTTGATATTTTACTGCTTATATTGGCGCCTAATTACTTAATTCAGTCATTAGAGTAATTAACAGTTCAGAAATTATTCAGGCAATTATACGATAGTATGTTATGAATTCATTAAATATTTGCAAGAATTACTTGTTTTATTACTTCATGGAACAAATGCTAGGAATTTCTCTGAGTTTGTATGATACTTTCTTGAACTCAAGAATGAAGTTTCAACTGAACTTTCATGTTTGTAAGTAAAGAGGAAGTAGAAATTTCTCTTAGCAAAACTGTTCATATACTATCTTAGAGAAAAATCTCACTTGTTCAGTTTGAACTTAAAATGCAATTCAATGAGTTTTTGTGAATTCCTCTGTTCCGCAAAGTTTTAGCATTGATAATGATCAACCAATTAAATAACGAACTCCAAATATATATAGTCGAACCAACACCTTCTACATAAAACTCCGAAACACTAAAGCTTTAACGTCATCACTAGAGCTTCTTTAATGACTGACTGACTGATAGTTGGTATTATGGGAGCACCTGCGCGTAGCGCTTATCTCCAGTGTGTTTTGAAAGAGCGTCAAATAAAAATCCTGTAGTAAAGGCCCAAACGTCCGGGCGAAAAATCAGTCCGGTCAGTAAAGAACTGACTGAGATGGAAAATAAACACAAGAATGTCAAGTCGAGCACACACGGCAGGCTCAGGGCGAGCAGCGAAGCTGCGAGACCCAACGAACGAAGAGATGAAAATGGATGGAAACTGACTCGGTCTCCCCCCGTGGAAAGCCACGGACTTCCTCGATCGGGTTGCTCAGTTGCGACCACGTGGGTGGAAAAAGATAAGTACGACGATCCATAAGATGGAAGATGAAAAGTATGACCCTCCGAAAATCGGAGAAAAGAATGGTCAGAACAAGGAGATCTTCAAGAAGAAAAGAAGAAAAAAGGTCCTTAACACTTACGAGAAGTGACTGACGAGAAGCGGCGAAAATCCGGGACTGGTCGAGAACAAACAACAGAGGCAGGTGCCCAACGTCGCCCATCAGGTTGCCACGTCCGTAAAGAGACAGCCATCCATCTTCTGTAGAGAGCCCAGCACGCGGCGCGACGACCATTTTGCTTGCTTCTTCTTTAACGGGTACTTCTCCGCAGCGTCAAGAAAACCATCTCACCGTTGGTCGGCTGCCACCCGCAAACCGACCATCTGTAGTTGAAAACGAAGTCTCGGAAACTGGTGGCTTCACGCCAGGCAGTCCTCAGGCCGTTGATTCAGATTCAGTGCGCAAAGATGTTAGAGTGTGCAAAAGATGTTTAAGTATGTAGAAACTTCAGTAGAAAAGCCGTCAACGTCGCTCGAACTTCACTGGCGATTACACTGCTACGGCATTACACCATCAGATTGTAGCTCTTGTTTAACGCATAATACGACAGCTGGGAACAAACTAGGGACGGCGGCATCGAAAAAGTATGATGGTCAGGAAAAGTAAGTCCGAGGATAGTCGATTCAAGCCACCCTTCAGGCGCGAATTCATCCGGCAGCCCCCTCCACCAAGGCCCCGACGGCACCCGAACCTGTCAGTCAGTAGAGATGGCCAATGATTCGATGAGTCGAATCAGTGATTCGAATCTTGTTACTGAGTGGCTCAGTCTTTACACTCACTCTCTACTGATTCGAATCTCACGCCCTCAAGGGAAATACATTCCAAGTGCGAAGGGAAGAAAAATTTATTTTCCCTTTGCCATTCCCAGAGATTTTCCCTTACTCTTTCAACTCTTTTCCACTCTTTACGACTCTTTTCGACTCTTTACGACTCTGAGTCGATAGATGATTTGAAACAGTAACTGAGTGGGTGTGGGTGAGTTGGTCACTGAGTTGGTGCAGCAACTAATCTTTACTGATTCAGTGTTTCGCTCTGTTTCGGTGATTGTATACGATCGTTGAGATTCCTTAGTTTTACGAATCTTCTATCGACTCAGTGTCGAAAGGAGCCGAAAAGAGTTGAAAGGATGTTTCATTTAATTGCAGTTTTTTTTTTCGAATCTTCTATCAACTCAGAGTCGAAAGGAGTCGAAAAGAGTTGAAAGGATGTTTCATTTAATTGAAGTTTTTTTTTTCGAATCTTTGGTGTTTCATTTCTTGGTTGGTGGTCGGATTTAAAGTTTTATCTGTCTGTGGGTGTGGAGTGGGTCGAACATCGTTTGCTTTTGGCGGGGGGCATAGGCGTTACTTCCTAAGGGGAAGAGGGGTCAATCCCGCCCCCCCCGAAAAAAAATTAAGAAAATTCAAGTATCAGAGCTATTTATAATAATGATATTTTATACAATCGGAAACATTTTGTCACCCCATCCAAATATTACATGCCAATTTACGCCAATGCTCGTGGAAGAGCGGGGGGTGTCTCAAAGTTGTTTAAACATTTTTCCCTCGGGGGTACTCCCTCCTTCCAACTTGTCTGGCTGGTTTAATATTTGTCTAAAATTTTTTTGAAACATCCCTTTTCTACTTTTAACTTGAATATATGTCCCCCTGCCCCCACCCTCAAAAAAAAAAAAAAACGGAACGTTAAGTTTACATGGTGGCGGGTTTTCATGTGCAGGGAAATAGAATGAAATAAAGTTAGCATTGTGCTTGTCACTTTTAATGAAGGATACAGGGGCAGTAGCGGATCTAGGGAAGGGGCTAGGGGGCTTCAGCCCCCCTCAAAAGAAATTGCTCAAGGGTAACTTTCTGCTTTATTATACACTTTAAATAGCTAAAATGATCATATTTTATTACTTAGCCCCTCCCAAAAGCCTAATACATTGGTTTAGACTAAAATTTTAATTTATTGTACATTTTAATTGGGTGAAATAAGCTTTTTAAAAATTTTAGCCCCTCCCAAAAAAAATTTCTGGATCCGCCACTGTACAGGGGCGGTATTAAGCGCTCTCACAAAAGGACTTTGTAGTAAGCAAAATAACATTTCGCTTTATTGCTGCAGATTTCGTTTTAAGATATTTTTTTTTACCTTGTTTGTCGTTTAAGAAGAATTATTTTATTTTCTTTCGTAATTCAGAGAAATACAAAATAGGGTCTAAAGCAGTGGCGTAGTTAGTGTTATTGACAGTGGC
The DNA here is from genome assembly GCA_038373885.1 of Cheiracanthium punctorium. NCBI lineage: Eukaryota > Metazoa > Arthropoda > Arachnida > Araneae > Cheiracanthiidae > Cheiracanthium > Cheiracanthium punctorium. The sequence continues at coordinate 357,597 of JAWZYV010003957.1, read as the reverse complement.
GTAGCCAGGATTTTATTTCAGGGTGGGCTGGGTATCAAATTTAAAGTTCAATTGTAAGCTACGTAAAGGGTCCCATTTTTTTTGGGGGGGGCAGCAGCCCCTCAGTAGGACTGGGCCAAAAATCGATAAATATCGACGTATCGGTTTTATTTCAACATCAAATATCCGATATTCCCATTTTCATTTCATTGAAATCTCGAATTCGATAAAGGTCAAAAATACAGGCCGGCCAGGGGCGTAGCCAGAAATTTTTCATGGGGGGGGGGTTATGACTACTGCAACTCATATATATGTATACGTGTGTATGATAATGTAGTGAAGAATATACATTTTGTATGGCAAAAAATTCCTCATGGGGGGTTATGACCCCCCTAACCCCCCCTTTGGCTACTGAGGCCGGCGATAAGAAAATCCTGAGATCAATACCAGCTTGTGATGCTTATAATACTGCTTTCTCTCCGTTGATGACGATGCCGGATCGCGGAAAAAAAAGCTCCATGGTTTATTAGTCTAATTACCATAATTAATTAACGTATATCTCGGAACCTATCCACCGGAGCGCGTTTTTATTGTTTCTCGACCCCCCCCCTAGACTCAACACCCCACCGATACTTAAAATTTCGAATGCTTTGACACCAAACTTAACCTTTTAATCTTACAGGCCCAGGGGGTCATACGAAGCTCCCCTATATTTTCAATTTGGGCATTTTAAACACTAGCTTCCTCCGGCGGCATCTCCAAACTCGTGAAACCATCCCAGAGCCAATTTCTACATGTTTGCAGTCCTTCTAAGCCTCAATCATGGTTAATTAGTCTAATTACCATAATTAATTAACGTATATCTCGGAAACTATCCATCGGAGCGCGTTTTTATTGATTCTCGACCCCCCCTAGTCGTAAACCCCCATCGATACATAAAATTTCGAATACTTTGACACCAAACTTAACCTTTTAATCTTACAGGCCCAGGGGGTCATACGAAGCTCCCCTATATTTTCAATTTGGGCATTTTAAACACTTGCTTCCTCCGGCGGCATCTCCAAAGTCTGGAAACCATCCCAGAGCCAATTTCTACATGTTTGCAGTCCTTCTAAGCTTCAATCATGGTTAATTAGTCTAATTACCATAATTAATTAACGTATATCTCGGAAACTATCCATCGGAGCGCGTTTTTATTGATTCTCTACCCCCCCTAGACGTATACCCCCATCGATACATAAAATTTCGAAAACTTTGACACCAAACTTAACCTTTTAATCTTACAGGCCCAGGGGGTCATACGAAGCTCCCCTGTATTTTCATTTCGGGCAGTTTAAACACTAGTTTTACTGGAGCAAGGAGAGAGAGATGCTAACTGACCGAGAACTCAGCGGAGAAGAAACCCGATGAATGGGTGAATGGTGTTTAAATAGCACGGCTTTCGGCGCAGAGAGAGGGAAAATTTCTTTAGTTGTTTTATTGATTCAAGATTCGAATCATCGAAGTAGTGAGTGAGTCGAGATTCGAATCAGTAAAATGAGTCGAACCGCCCATCTCTATCAGGGAGCTCCCCTCTCCCAGAGCCTCCTACATCCGCGCTCGAAAAGTGCTGCACACAGAATGATGAATCTTCTTTAATGACTTCTTCGGAACTTCGGATTGTGTTTTCCAGAGTGCCTGGGCTCTAGGCCCTCAACTCCGCTCATAGAAGCTATATTAGAATGGGATAAGCTTGAAATAGCTGTCCGAAGACTTGAAAAATTTTAAAAAATTAAAGAGAAATGGGGGGGGAGAAAATAGGTGCTAAGAGCTTCTCAATGAGAAGTTTAGCGAGAGAAGGGGGGGGGGGGAGGCTGTTCCTGGCTATTCCATCCTACGGGGTTACCCCCTGGATTTGGGAATTATTAATCTCCAGCTTCGTGAAGTAATTTAAAAAATGCAATATTTTTTCCTGTCTGGAATTAAATTCCTTAAGTTCTTTAAGAAGAGTCTTTAATTCTTTTAATAGTTCTTCAATGGATATTACTCCTAATTCCTGTTCAATTTCTTTGATAGTTTTGGTGAGTTCGGGAAAAATGTTTGTGGAGAGATTTCTATTACTTTGTGTTGCGGGAATACTAGCTTTAATTTTTGGTAAATTATTACTAACAGCATTGGCATAAGTAGTAGGTTGTTTTGTTTTTGGGTATTTAGGGCATAACAGTTGTCTTCAAAAAGTAAAACTATTTGAAATTTCTGGTGGGTGCTACAAATATTTGAAAACATCTTAAATTAAAGATAAAAATTAAAATACCTTTTTGATACAAAATAATTCATTGTGATCTACTATTATACAATTTACTGTATTATACATCTATCATACAGAAAATTATGATGTGGTCAAAAATTGTAATTTGTGGTAAAACTAATTTTTATTTTATCTTAAATCAGTCTCTATTTTGAAAAATATTATAACTACCGATTCATAAAAGTGATAATTGTAATCCGTATGGTTGGTAATGTAGATGAATTTTTTGGGGTCGAAAAATTCGAAAAGAAATCCGACAAATAAGGGGTTAAATCTTACCTGAAATGCTGATTAACGGCTAGCGCACGTAACCAAAACTTCCTACATATAGAAGTCTTAACTTAGGCTTTGACGTCATCATTAGGCCTATGAAAAATGACGTCATCCGCACGTTAGTTGTGAGCTTTCGGATAAAGCTTATAAAACACTGTTTCTAAATGTTTCTAATTAATCATGGTTAAAAACTGCCATTTGTTGTAAAATTATATTTTTTATCTCAAATTATTAAAATATTGATATTCATGAGTAAACTCACCAGAAATTTTTAATAGTTTTTTTTGTGAGAATAAATTTTTTAAGTGTAGGCCTAATGACGATGTCAAAGCTTAGTGACGTAAGCGTTGTGAGGCTTTCTTTATGCAGGAGGTGTTGACGTAAAAATTGTTTGGTAAACCATTACGTAGAATTTAGTTTCCGTGAAGTAATTTTAACTTCATTTTATCTTGACAAATTTTATTCGCTCTCTAATTAGTGTGCGATAAAATAAATCTTAAAGCTAAAAAGTTATGAGTAGTTATTAGTTTAAATGAAATCATGTCAATACCCAAATGGAAAGAAGAATTTTTTACATTAATAACAGAGCAAAGTTATTTATGATTTTGACAATAGTTATAAATGGCCAATTATTCCGTCTGATTAATCCCTTTTTAATTTCATAGGAGAATTATCTTCTCAAAAAAATCTCCATGAAACCCCTTTTATCTGATTTTAAAAGGCAATTACCCCAAACAAAGATAAATACTCAATTATTGGAAAGTAATTGGCCTCAATGTGAACTTTTCATTTCAAGTCACTCCATCACGAAGCATTGAGGAAAATGAAATCAATAGGTAACTCTTTGTATAAAGTGGTTAGCATTTTTGCTAATGAAAATTAATAGCACAGTTAAAGCAATTAAAGTAATATAACAAATATATTTTATATCATAGCGAAAATGAAATCAAGCCTGCAATGATAGAACGAATCTATCTACGTATAGGAAAGAAAAAAAGAAAAAAGAGCGAATTATCTTTCGCTGGATTTATGTGAAATTTATGCATTTTTGTTTGGTACATAACAGTATCATTAGCTAACAATGCCTAGCGGGGATAAGGGAAATATGTAATTATATTTTAAAGTTTTTCTCCTCTTATTTATCGTTGATGGCAAAAGCGTATTATTGCTATTGAGTTATTTCTGATTTTAATTTTTCGGATACTTATGTGTTTCAAATTTATCATCGTAATTAAAGTTTGAGAGTCATTATTATATTAATAAAGGTTAATAAATTGAGGTTTTTTTTAAAAAAATCCTTGTGGGAGATCTAATAATAATTTCTTTGAAAGTAATCGTAAAGGACTATTGATCAGATTAATAAAATATCTGGTGCTAAGTTTTTGGAGAAGTTCTGTTACTCTCCTTTAATTAAGAAAATTATTTTTGTTAAGGTTTTTTATTCGTTTAAACATACACGGTAAATTAATTGAATGCGCAAAACAAAAAATGGTAGTAAAATAACCCGTAAGGAGCATGGAACATAAACCTTTTACAAGCACTGACAGCTTCCAACTTCCATAAAATAATGCATTAAATCTCTCAAAATACTCATATGTTTGTGGTTACTGGGAGACCTGCATTTCAAATAAACGTGTGCTAAAAAATTAGCTTATAAGGCCGTTTGGTGTAAAATGTAACGTAAATAACTCGTTGTTTGTACCACGGAAAGCGTTGCAATCAGCCCACATTCAATTTTACTCTAATTTAAAGGGAAACACAGATGAAAGCTTTTTTATTAAATCATGTTTCACTTGGTTAAAATGCCATTTTTCTGTGAGCCGCAATTGTGTCTACAGTTGGTAATCGGTTAATCTGTTACAAGACTATGTTTGCTATCCGAATTGTTCGTTAACCGATCATTGATTTAAATTAGCCTTTTTTGTGAAATCAATTAATTCGTTCTGGAGACCCTAAAAATTAAATAAAAAAAGGATGTATAGTTTCTTAGGAAGTTTATTGAAAAAATGATACATACATATAGTCTTGTATATTAATCAGTCCTTTTCATTTTTTGTTTATGGGGCATTAAAGAGCATGTCCAATGTCGATTGCTTTTCTCTCTTTTTCAGGATTTTCCGGAAGTGATTAATAGAATTTCGTTGTAAAAAATCCTTAACCCTACAGACATCAGCTTTTTTTGGGTGCCATTCTAAGACCATTGCTCTGACATAGTCCCATTTCTTCAAAAGATCCTTTAATGGCAGATGTCGGTATTGGTTCTCTTTCGTCTTCCTCTTGTTCAGAAGCAGACACATTTAGCTGTGTTTCTTGGTGTTCTTCATTCAATATTTCTTGGAGTTCTGCCGTCAGTTCTTCTTCATGTTCCATTATGAGTTTTTCTATGTCATCCTCGTTCAACTCCAATTGCAGATCTCTAGCAGTTGTCAAAATTTCATCCATAATTTCAGGGGTGTCTCCCTGATTACCTGCGTCTCCTTAAACGAAGGATGGATAGAGCTTTCAGCTGTCGCTGAAATTAACTGTCGCTGCGTGACTTCTGACCACGTCTTTTGATTGATACGTATAGCTTCAAGAATGTCAAATTTTTCTTTCCAAAACGTTTTTAAGTCATTGTTGAGGAGAATTGGCATGCTTCAAAACAGAGCGCGACTGTGCAACTTCTTGAAACCCGCAATAACCTCCTGATCCATCGGCTGAATCAGCGAAGTCGTATCCGGAGGTAGAAACTGCCTGTCAGCCAGGGAATGTCTGTCAGCAAATTATCTTCATGGGTGTCCGGATGCATTGTCCAATAGCAGCAGTGCTTACTGCTATTGGACACCTGCCCCGAGCAGCAGGTAGTCCTTCATGCTCGGGCCACAAACTTCAAACAGCCATTCTTTGAAAAGAGACTGCGTGACTCATGCCCTCTGATTCGATCTCCACATTTGCGTGACTCATGCCCGCTGATTCGATCTCCACATTACTGGCAGTCTTCTCTTGATTATGGAATTTTTTTTAATGCTCTAGAATTCTCAGAGTGGTAAACGAGAAACTTCATAATACCACTAGCGTTAGCTACCAAAAGTAACGTACATCGGTCTTTCATTGGTTTATGACCTGGAACACTTTTCTCATCTTTCGTGATGTAGGTACGGTTCGGCATGCGCTTCCAAAACAAACCAGTTTCTCCACAATTAAATATTTGTTATGAACGATACCCTTCTGTTTAAATGAATTCTTGAAATTTGAGACAGTACTTCTCAGCTTCGTCTTTATCCGCATTAGCAGACTCACTATGCATTAATACATTTTTAATTCCAGATCTCCTTTTAAGCATTGCAAACCAGCCAGTGGTAGCTTTGAATTCTAACTCCTCGGATGACGAACCTGGAGCTTGTTCTTTCAATTTCTCAAAAATTTCCCTAGCCTTCTCTTGAATAATAGCCTACTATTTACATCTCATTTCCAGTTCATTCATCGAAACTAAAAGCAAACTCTCCAGTTTTTCATGAACGGCACTTCCTAGCATCGCAGATGTGGTTTTCGTTACTCCTTTAGCTGCTTGAGTCTTCTTGATGATAGCTAAGATTGTGCATACTGTAGACCAGTTCAAGCCATACTGTCTTGCAGCATCAGATACCTTCTCTCCACTCTCTACTTTTTCTATAATCTCTTGCTTGGTTTTTATGGTGAACATAGTTCTTGACACTCCGCTCTTTTTGGGACCCATAATATTGTCAGATTTTCAGTTTTTTTTATAAAGGGTTCAGGAAAGCACCCACGAAAATTTAGAGGAACAGAAACCAACTAGCGTACACAATTGACAAAGTTTCTGTGCACACTAGCTACGCTGCGGTATGCGACAGTGCGGGAAACCGAGTCTTGCCTCACTGCAACGTAATACGGTTCATGTTAGCACCACACGTGTGTTATTACCACATTCAGGGTTGCCACTGGCGACGTCTAAGTAAAAGTAAAATACTGAAGCAAACTCTCCTCCCGTTCGCTACTATAAATTTGATATATCAGCGATATGAATAAATGGATAGAGAAACTGGGTGGAAACACGAGACGCATATTTTTTCACCGTGAGAGAAAAGGAGCAGGCGCTCAAAATGAAATCAGTTTCGGTTTTGAATGAACTCAAACCGAAACTAATGGTCTACTTTGGCTATAAATATTCTATTGGATTTTTTTTCCAATATAAAACTTTGAAGTTTAATAGGCAAGCAGCATTTTTCGTCCGTTGGATTTGGCAACCCTGCACATTATGCTCCGATAGCCGAGAAGTGTTCGTTAGAATTCGTTTTAGTTCGTTATCCGAATATGTGCTCATTGTCCGAACACAAAAATCTTTCGTGAAAGTGTTCGTTGTCCGATTTGTTCGCAGTCCGAACTGTTCGTTAATCGATCACCCACTGTACAGTTAAACTGAACACATTTTATTTACTTTAGGCATGCTAAGCGACAATATTCAGCAAAATGCTTTGTATATTAAATACAATTTTGGAATTTTAAACACTTTGTCCTCGTTTGTGAATTACAAAAAGTAAAATGTAGTGGCAGGAGGAGTCACGCTATATAAAAATGTTTCTTTTATTTATCAAACAGAATATTCTCGTATATTTTTCAAAATTAAACGAGAGTGTTATTTTTTGATAAATAACTTTAAAAATCTCAGTAAGTCCTATATGTCCGAAACCACCTTCATGTAGGTATCTGGATTCAACGACAAGCTGCACTCGATGGAAGATTGACCAACCATTTGTAGAACATTGAACTGACAAAATTTGGAACCGTCCATTCAGAGAACACTTTTCTAGCTACATTTGTTAAAATTTACTAAACATTTGTACATTCCGCCAGCTTTAGAATGAAACTATATCAGTTCTCCAGTTGACGAGAAAATACGATGTAATAAATCATAAATTCGAATGTAATTAATTCGATGTAATAAATCATATTACATCGAACTTATATTCCCTTTATCTTCGGTTTGTAAGATACCGAAGGCACTTCGGTCTCTTTAATTCCTCGCTTGATTTCTGCTTAATTATTTTTCTGGTCGAATTAATGAAATCATTAAGTAAAATTCTTGCAGAGAGGAAGCAAAACTATGGCAACTGGCAGTAATCGAAACAACACCATCGAAAATAAAATACATAAACACATATCCTTATCATGATGTCTCTTTACTTAGCAAATATATTAAATAAGCATTTGTAATGTTTCAGCTGAATTTTCCTCGTGCACATAAACTTTTTACTAGGTAGAGAAAAAAAGAGCATTTTACAAAATAATAAACTATTTAAATTTTAATAAATATATATTATCACATATTTACTTATTTAAATTGAATAAGACGTATCTTAAGATCAAACGTTTCTTTACAGTATTTATAGTAAATTTCAGAAAAAATCTAATTTCTCATCATATTAGGAAAAATTTTTGCTCCTGATTTGTGTAAAATAAAAGCTTAAATATCAAATCTTATAATGACGCCCATTCTTAAGTAGTCCGTCTTAACACAACGTAATAACATGGTTGAATGTACGAGTAAATATTGTAATTCCTGTAAACAATAAGTAATACGTTTATAACCAACATTTCCTATACATAGAGAGTCTAACAATTTATGTTAAGGCTACTATAAATCGAGCTAGCTCATTACCGGTTTGTTGTTTCCCAACCACGTGGTTTCAGTGCAGGCAGCAAATACTTTCAGCTGATAACTGTGCTAAGTACTTACCTCCTCATAGTTTGGTTTTGCAAGGACCACGTGATTGGGAAACAGAGCCTGTATTAAATAAATGCCTCCCAGGCATAGAAAGCCTTAACCTTCTACGTCACCACCAGGTGTACGGAAATGATAGCATAGCTGCCAACTCTTCCGGTTTTCCCGGAAGGTTTTCTACCTTTAATGTTTACTTAAGGGTTTCAGCTTAAAATAAGTCCAAAATTTATTATAAAATAAAACTGTTTGAAGATAGTGGTAAAAAATCTTTCGGAACAGTTGACAGCTATGTGACGAACCGAAGTAGGGGTTTTCAGGGGGCACCTGTGCACATGCACTTATCCCCAGCGTCTCATTTGTTTTCATATCATGTTTGTCTTTCATATCTTGATTAAAAGAAGAGGATGAAGTTTGATTTTTTTTTAATGAAACATGAAAATAAAATAAAAAAGCCTCCATAAATGACGGAGATAGTGAAAAAGGGAACGGTTCGAAAAAGCCATCAGCAGATGTCTAGTCGAAGGTTAGCAGGAGATGAAGGGCGGCCATAGGCCGTTTCTTGTTGAGAGGGTCTCTAATGGCGTTGGGAAGCTAGTCCAAGTTGAGGTAAAAGTTGTTCAATTGCTTGAGGATGGTTTGTCTGATCGTTTTGACTTTTAAGTTAAGTCTGATGGTGATGTTAGAGATGAATGTAGGACCGTGGCGAATTTTCCGCAGGAGGAGATTTTGTTTGGATTCGAGTCTGGTGATGTGGCCTTTAGCAGCGCTGGCCCACACGGGGGCAGCGTAAGTAGCTGTAGGACGGACATATGCTGTGTAAAGTAGAGTTTTGTTTTTAGTTGAAATTTTCCTGTTGAAGATGAGCTTGGAGATTTTGGAGAATGCTCCATTCCTTTTTTGTCTTATGTGGGTTATATGATGCCGCCAAGGGCAGCTATATGACAGCATCACAGTTTTATTTTCATAAAGTAAAACTATTTAAAATTTCTGGTGGATACAGCAAGTATTAGAAAATATTTTAAAATTAAAATTACTTTCTCATACAAAATTATCCATTACGATCTATTTCGTTATCATATTATCTAACTAGGCATGGTTAAAAACTACCATTTGTCGTAAAATTATATTTTTTATCTTAAATTATTAAAATATTGCTATTCATGGGTAAATTCACCAAAAGATTTTTAATAGTTTTTGTGTGTGTGTGTGTGAAAATAAAACTTTTAAATGTAGGCCTAATGACGACGTCAAATCTGGTGACGTAGGAGGTGTAAGGCTAAGGCTTTCTACATCCATGAGGCATTGATTAAATGAGCTAGCTCTAACTGAAAACTTGACGTCATCGCAATTTTGTCTTCGCAAAGTATAATAAATCGATCATTTTTTTCGTTCAACGTACAGATCATTACTTTAAAATTTCTTCATAATAGAAAGACAAATTTTTAATTCCAAAGTATTTTACTTCGTGTAAAATTCAACATAATTCAGCACGACTGCGTATATAGAACATAAAGTTTAAATATTTAAACTTACAATTTATCTCTTTTTGTGGGCAGCTGTACGTGTTAATGCGGAAACAAGTAACCCCAAAATAAATAAATCTTCACACAACGGTAAATTATTCTGATGAGAAATGCAGTCAGACTTCTTTTGATATTGTTATTTCTTCATCCAGAATTCTGGCAAACAATAAACAATCTACTGCAAACGAAGGTACCTTCCCCGTAACTCATTTTTCATATGTACACTTCTTGTTCTTTTGGGTTAAGTAATTGGTTTACTGCGCCGCACCTGTGTGACGGATTTCTTTCTTTATCAGATTTATGCTTAGTTTATCTTCATTGCGGCGAGGGTATGCGAAGTATGCCGTAGTTTTAGTTCGTGAGGGGATTTCGTAGATATAAATATACGTTTATGAAGAATAAAGGGGAATCTTAGCACGAATTATTTGTGTTGAATATAATTTATTTAAGCAGATTTTATTTTAAATTAACACACATAATAGTTTCTTATTTGTCTAAATCTAAAATATTTAATTTAAAGTCTTAACTACTTGTGTATATTTTTCTGTATGTGCCGTTCTTGTATATATAGCATCTTTAGCTAAAGAGCCATTGTTGGCAGATTGAGGGTTTCCCCACAGATTCAGGGAAATTTTCATCCTTCAAGGGTAACTTTAGGGCGAAAATAGTATAGGGTTTTTTTAAGGGAGAAAACGTTGAATTTGGGGTTCATTTTGATTTGGATTTCTTGTTTTTACAATTTTGTGTGTATATATATAGCGATTTAAGTTTGATTATTGTACACCCATTAAAAACCCGCTTGAGTTTTTTTTCAAAAAACAGAAAAGAAAGAAAAGAAATACAAAAATAGAAATAGAAATATATAAACCGCAAATAAAAATATATAATGCCAGCTTCATCAGAGTGGAATTAGCGTAAATATACTATACATTTCTAAATTGGTGCCAGCAGATTAAGACAAATTTAGTTGCATTGTTAAAAATACCATCTTTAGGTAAAAAAAAATTGGCACATCCCTTATTTAATCGCTGTATAGTGATCGGGAACCACCTCTTGGGAACCATTGGCTGAGTTATTTCTTTTATAGTTTTTTGTAGGTTACTAGGGACCAAGGCCCCCAGACTCGCTACGCTCGCTTTTCATATGAGGCATTCGGCCCCTAATCGGGCTTATTCGTAAAAAAGACATAATTTCAAGAGAGAAAACCCGAAGATTGGATCAGATAGAATGTTACTGAGCTAAGCTACACATTGCTTAGTTCTTGCATCTTCATTGGTACATAAAAATTTAAACTTCACACTACAGTAGACCCCCTACCTCTCATAACACGGAAGATATTTTGTTATGGGAATCCGTGTTGTACGGGTCCTGAGCTATACTCCACCTGGAGTGCGGACTCCGCTTATAATCGCTGGAAAAATTATTTGTACTCCTCAGAAACACAATGATATTTAATTTTGCCATTCAAAGGTTATACTAATTAGGAGCTAAAGCGTAATAAAATAAGAACATATGTTTCAGCTGTATTTTTAATAATGTAAAACCTATTGGACACCTTGCGAATTTGCCACTCATGGCGATTTTTCATTATTTGGCGACTTGCGTACATGTAAAGTTAATAAAAGCTACAGAACATATAGAATAGCCTGCCACCAATGGCGACTTTTCATTATTTGGCGATTTACACATACTCACAACCTATATTTACTGTTCATTTAAGGTTACCGGAAAACCGTTATCCATACTTTCATTTACATAATCGTTTGCAGATTGGCGTACTTAACACCACGAATTATACCATCTCGTCGCGCTAGCAAATATCCAAAGTGTACTATAACTGCTATAATGGCATAGTTAACGCCAAATATTTCTACTGGTAGCAAATAATCCAGCTGGACGAGAAACGGTTTTAAAATAATCTGCATTTTAATTATTTTTCATTTTCAAGATATTAGTTATCCTGTTTTGGAAAAACGAATAATCGCTATTTCTAAACTCCTGTTGTCTAAGCGAACTTACTATTTGAAAATTGTAAACTTTGTGTAACACATTTTGAGTTACTTATTTCATATAGTTTATATTTTGGCGTAAAATGGGCGTAATTCTAACTCATGTTTGTAAATTTCACGCGATTCTAGATACTTGGAAACGCTTTGTTGCAAAGGAATGAATGATTTTATGCCAAATCTGGCAACCATTCTGTTTATTTTTTCAGTTTTTTATTAATATCTTCTAAAATAATTCGATTTTCGAAATTTAACTTAGCTCATCAGGTTCCTCGGAATTTTTCGAATCTGTGGGCACCTTAGTTGAAACTTAAATCCCCACGGTTTAGGAGGAAATAGGCCAACAAGCTTTGACAGCGCCAGCGGCCTTTACTTTTTTATTTAGAATAGAGAGATACCCAAATTAAATTTCATGCTGTTCTGGAAACTCGCGGAATCTTTTCGCAATCGAAAGATTTCGTTTTTTGTACACAGGTAATCTCATGTCCATGCAAACGATTTATTTGTGAAAAAAAAAAAAATGATAATAAACTGTGTAATCTGGAAAATCTCTTTTAAACGAATTTGAATCCCGATTGTATGACGTCATATTCACTTGAAAAGGGTAATTTTGTCATGCAAATGATTTACTTTTTTGACTCTCGGAAATAAAATGGTGCTGAAAATAGCGAAAAATCGCTTAAAAAGGAGGGAACGGGTAGATTTTCAGATTTTTAAAGAAGCGCAGATTGTTTTCTATATTTTTATACATGATCATGAAAATTTTCAAGCGGATCATGCAAACGGTGAAGAAGTTATTAGGCTTTTTGTGTTAACTTTGTAAATTTCACGCGATTCTAGATACTTGGAAACGCTTTGTTGCAAAGGAATGAATGATTTTATGCCAAATCTGGCAACCATTCGGTTTATTTTTCCAGTTTTTTTTAATATCTTCTAAAATAATTCGATTTTCAAAATTTAAATCAGCTTATCAGGTTCCTCGGAATTTTTCGAATCTGTGGGTACCTTAGTCGAAACTCAAATCCCTACGGTTTAGGAGGAGATAGGTCCAGAAGCTTTGACAGCGCCAGCGGCGGCCTTTACTTTTTTTTAGAATAGAGAGATACTAGTCGTACGAAGTTGTTCGTAATATACCGGGTGATCCAAAAGTCAGGACAAACTTTAAAAATTCATTAAAAGAGCAAATAATGATAGAAAATTGCGGTTTGCACAAATGGGTTTAGGGTATGATGGGGTTTTTTTTAATGACAAGAAAGTTTCGAGTTCCAAATGTTGCCGGTAGGTGGCGCTGACATGCACAGTGGGAACAAAATTTCCAATTTAAAAAAATCCGAAATCTCTGTAATGCTTTCTATGCAAACTGCAATTTTTTATCATTATTTGTTCTTTTTTAATGAATTTTTAATCTTTGGTACACCCAGGATGCATCAAAAGCTAGTTAAATGTTCAAAAATATTAAAAGAGAACAAATCATGATACAAAATTGCAGTTTGCATAGAAAGCATTGCACCCAGGATGCATCAAAAGCTAGTTAAATGTTCAAAAATTCATTAAAAAAGAACAAAGCATGATACAAAATTGCAGTTTGCATAGAAAGCATTACAGAGATTTCGGATTTTTTAAAATTGGAAATTTGGTTCCCATTGTGCATGTCAGCGCCACCTACCGGTAACATTTGGAACTACAAACTTCCTTTCATTAAAAAAAAAATCATACTCTTAACCTATTTGTGCAAACCGCAATTTTCTATCATTATTTGCTCTTTTTTAATGAATTTTTTTAATTTGTCCTGAATTTTGGATCACCCGGTATATTCGAAATGTGACCTTATTCGAATGCACTCTTTCAGAGCTATCGTGCTCACTCACAAGCACACTGATAGACATATACAACACCATAAAACTACCATAAACCAATTCAGAATTCCTCAAAACATGTAAATACACCAAAATCTCACGTTTGAATTTTCTCATGATTACATTATTTTCCTTGCATGATAATCTATACAAATAAAATTAGACTTTTGTCTGTACATTTTTTGGAATTCAAAAATTTTGCGATTTCTATCCGTTTCCAGCACCCGGGATTCCGATGCGACCATCAAAAAAAAGTTTGTCTGTCTGTCATTCTGTCGTTCTGTCGTTCTGTCATTCTGTCCGTGACGCTTTTTCTGTTTAAGCATCACGTAAAAACGGCTGAAGCGAATGATATGAAATTGGGTGTCATGATAGGTGGTCACTCAACTTAAAACATAGGCGTCGAATTTAAAAAAAATCTTGATTGGATTTTGAGATTTTGCGAAAATCGTTTCAAACTGCGTAAATTTGTGTTCGAGCATCACGTAAAAACGACTGAAGCGAATGATATGAAATTGGGTGTCATGATAGGTCGTCACTCAACTTAAAACATAGGCGTCGAATTTTTTAAAATTTTCATTAGATTTTCAGATTTTGCGAAAATCGTTTCAAACTGCGTAAATTTGTGTTCAAGCATCACATAAATACGACTGAAGCGAATAATACGAAATTGGGTGTCATGATAGGTGGTCACTCAACTTAAAGCATAAGCGTCCAATTTTTAAAATATCTTGATTTTGAGATTTTGCGAAAATCCTGTCAAACTGCGTAAATTTGTGTTCGAGCATTACGTAAAAACGACTGAAGCGAATGATATGAAATTGGGTGTCATGATAGGTGGTCACTCAACTTAAAACATAGGCGTCGAATTTTTAAAAATTTTCATTAGATTTTCAGATTTTGCGAAAATCGTTTCAAACTGCGTAAATTTGTGTTCAAGCATCACATAAATACGACTGAAGCGAATGATACGAAATTGGGTGTCATGATAGGTGGTCACTCAACTTAAAACATAGGCGTCCAATTTTTAAAAAATCTTGATTGGATTTTGAGATTTTGCGAAAATCCTGTCAAACTGCGTAAATTTGTGTTCGAGCATCACGTAAAAACGACTGAAGCGAATGATATGAAATTGGGTGTCATGATAGGTGGTCACTCAACTTAAAACATAGGCGTCGAATTTTTAAAAATTTTCATTAGATTTTCAGATTTTGCGAAAATCGTTTCAAACTGCGTAAATTTGTGCTCGCACATCACGTAATAACTGCAAAGGTGAAAAAATGATATTTGGTGAAATGATAGGTGGTCACTCACCTTAAACTATAAGCATCTAATTAAAAAAAATCGATCAGATTTCGAGATTTTGCGAAAATCGTTTTAAAATGCTGAAATTTTGTTCCAGCATCACGAAATAAAGACTGCAGGGAATGAAACGAAATTGGGTGACATGATAGGTTGTCACTCAACTTAAATTCTAGGCTTCCAATTTTTCAAAGATGTTGATTAGATTTTGAGATTTTGCGAAAGTTATTTCAATATGCGTAGATATTCGTTCGCGCATCACATAATTACGACTAAAGCGAATGAAATGATATTACTTAGTTACTCTCTAACCTGTAATATTTTAACAATACATAAAAATTATAACTTCGCTTTCTTTACTTTGGCAACATACTCCATCCATTCTGTGTACTCCTACAATGCTGACGAAAGTTCTTGCTTTTTGGGAATTTGCATTCACTAACCCGTCAAGGACGGGTACTTCAGCTAGTATCGGAAATAAAATTATAATACAGGCGATGACATCGCAGACTGAATTATTGTAACGCACAGAGCCATCTTGTAGGGAAATTTCATTTAGCTCTTTCAGAATTTTTTCTGTACGTCAGTGATCACCCGATACCCAAGTCCATAGTTTCCGTTAAAAATAAAAACAAATACACACACAAAATAGGAAAGAAAAACAGTATATTCGCAATATTTTTATACTTTAACAGTCCAGACAAATAAATACTATATCAAGCACTTTTAATTTTTATAATATTATGTCTGCCTGCATGCATTTCCGTGAAAGCGTTATTACTGTAAACTTCATTTTTCATATTTATAGAAAAAAAATAACAATGGTTTATCAGTTTTTTCTTTTGTTTTACTATAAAAATATTATCCCAAACTATTTCATAATTGGAACATATATAATATCACCAACACCTTCCCTTTTGCCCAAAATGATATTTTAGGAGACCATACAATAAAACTCTACGTAAACTTCATATTCCCATGTTTCTTCGAGAAGTTCATATTTCTTTACCAGTGCACTTATGCTTGGGTAAACTCTAGAATTCATTCGCGTTTCGCTCGCAGTGGGTAACTCGTTTGATATTGTTATTCTTGCATCCAGGAATTCGAGGAGAAAAACAATAAACAGGAATTCCTCTGGGTCCCTGTATTCCTCCGTGACTCATTTTTCATACATGGAAGTTTTTGTTTGTATGCAAAAGGTAATTGGCTTATACTGTGCACCTGTCGGAGGAAGTTGTTTTCCTCATCGAGTTAGAAGTAGGAAATTGAATACACTGCACAGGAATGTAAGATGCTATTCAGAAACACATTTTCTTTGAATATTGCATGCATAGTATAGCACGAAATATTTCTGTACTTTAATAATCATGTCATGTTTACGATGAAGTTTTTTAGCATTAGAGTGGTAGTTTTTAGTGGCTTCTTTTGGTGCATCTATTTGCGTCAACACGTTTCCGTCGCATTTTTTATAGGGTTGCCAGATAAGCTGGGTTAAGGAGGGGGGGGGATGTTCAAAGTCACCAAAGTTTTCAATTTTAGATAATTTAACCCCAGTTAAGTCCTCAAAGCTGAACCTGGCTTGAAGATATCTTCCATATTTGGCGAGAAACTGGTAATTGGTTTATACTCAGCGCCTGTCAAAGAAAGTTCTTGCCCTCATCGGGCTAGAAGTTGGAAAGTAAATGTACCGCACAGAAATGTAAGATTCTATTTAGAAACGCTTTTTCTTTTAATATTGCATGTATATCATCAATGTTTGAAAGTCCTTAAATAAATAAATAAGAAATGCTGTTTAATAAACGGTCGAAGCCAATAGAAAATAAGTAGCTTGGGAACAATTTAAGATAAGCGGAATAGCCATAAGTAAGCGGAATAAGGATAAATTTGCAATTTTTTCTTTCTGAAAAGATGTAGGGAAATGGGAAAATTATTAAAAAAAAAACAGATAAATTTACATGTATTTTAATTTATTCAATATAGTCAAGGTAGAATTCAATGTTCTATAAATATAATGTTCTCGCAGTTTAGTTTAATGTTATTAAGCGCAATTTACGTACAATTTAATGTACTATTACTGCATTGTGCTGTTGAACCCAATGTTATTTAAGTACAATTTAATGTATGCTAGTAATATAATGTTGCTGCAATTTAATTGAATGCTATCAAATGTAATTTAAATACAATTTAACACATTACTAGGGTGTTATATGATATTCAAAATAGCATTTTTCTTGAATATTGCAGGCATAGCATCAATTTTTTAAAAGTCATGAGATTTATCTTTTACTTAAAAAAAATAAGAAATGTGTTTGACATACGGTAGAGGGCAATAGTAAGAAAGAGATCAGGAAAATAGCTTACGAAATTTGAGGAAGCAAGTGGAATAAGGATGTATAAGGGAGTAAGGGAAAGAGATATGTGGTCGGGAAGATAAGTAAAAAAAAAACAGAATTTAAAATACTATGAAAAGAAATAAATAGCTGTTCATAAACAAATCTATTTTGTTTAAACAAAATAATTATTAATGAAAATAAATATGGTTTTGTATGTTTAATGACATTCTTTCCTACTTTATCAACGTAACATACTGCATTTTTAAATTGAGTTTCTTTGTTATTTACATTAATTCCGAATGGAATCAGTAAAAAATAAACCTTTTTCTAAAAGGAAGCTTTAATTTTATGTAAAGAATTTTTACTTCTATTTTGAAATGTTACGCTATAAATACTTAAAATAGTGGTCCATTTTTTAAGCGGTTCAATAATTTTTATTTTTTACATAATCTAGCCATTCATGAAAAATAATTTCTGCAAATTTTAGGTGTCTTACTTTAACTTGCTTGCTATTAAAAAAATCGATATTAAAGATTCACAAAAAACAGTAACTCTAGTACACAGTTTAAATTAGCGAAAGGTATACAATATGCGTACATCTTAACTACAAGATTTTACGTAATAAAGAGGTCTATTACGGAATGGGGAAGCTGAAACTGCATCTTTTATTAAACGCACAACAAAAATATGGACGAGACAGACCTACGCAAATGGTTATCTACCTAAAGGAGGAAATTGCCTTTTGGAATATTGATGGTGGTAGAAAAATTACGTTTTTATTAAGCCGCTGCTGA
The DNA here is from genome assembly GCA_038373885.1 of Cheiracanthium punctorium. Classification (NCBI taxonomy): domain Eukaryota; kingdom Metazoa; phylum Arthropoda; class Arachnida; order Araneae; family Cheiracanthiidae; genus Cheiracanthium; species Cheiracanthium punctorium. The sequence goes on along the minus strand of JAWZYV010003957.1, from coordinate 339,525 downwards.
TTAAAATTATGTTATTTTCACAATCAATGGCCCTTAATTTTTTTCTTAGGACTACACCACGGTCAATGACATCAATACAAACAATACATATGTATTGTTTAAAAAGGACTGATCTCAATGAATTCTTTATGTAATGGATGTCATCATGTCCAACTAATGTATGAGCAACCTTAAAAGAGTTAAAATAAATATAAACTTTTTATGTACTAGAAGAAAAATATTTTATAAAACAGTATTATTGTGTTTCTTACGGTAATAAGGAGCCTCATAATCATTTTGAAACAAAGGTTGTTTTGAAATGTATCTAAGTTTACTTTGCAGAAAACAAATTTCTGAAAGAAGAGAAAGTGTGACAGTGAAATGATGCCTTTAGTTGCTAGGTTATGTGTGCAAACAGTATTATATATATACTAAAAATATGCAATGAATGTTCAATGAATTGATTCTAAAATTCAGAATGCTGGTACTAAATAAAGTAGCCAAACCATTTGGAGAAAGGAGAGAGCACTGGGGCAATTTTTACTTGTTCTCTAATAACTTTACCCCGTTTAACTAAAACTAAAAATTAAATGCAGATTAATATTTTGACAAAATTTAGCTTTCATTGGATTTTTTTTCAGAAGTTATCCTTATTTGGTTCTTTGATAATGTTAATTTTGAAAACGTACTCAAGTTGTCACATTGTGACGCTTTGCGGGGCACAATGGGTCAGGAATTGGGGTACTGTGGTACAGTGAGTAAGACATCCGAAATCAGATGTATTATGCAACACATTACTATTACTACAATTAAATACAGGTTGAGATAATCAACACAGAAGATATGAAAGAAGTTTTTGAATGACAAGCCCTAAAAATAGTCATAATGGTGAAACACATTTAATAGTTGCAAAATTCTTTGTTCAACAATGTTTGATGACATAAGATTAGTAAAATAACTATATATTAAACAGTAAAAAGTTGCAAACTGTTTGCAAAATTTCACTTTATCATTGAATAAGATCGAAAGTCCCCAGTATCTGATAATTGTGTCATTGTTCTTTATGTACAAGCACAAGCCACAGGTTCACACTAAAGACTTGAATAGAAGAAAATCATTGATTCTTGAAGAAATTTTTTCTGTAAGACAGCGCTATGAGTTGCAATCGCTAAGTTTACATTGACAAACACCAAATTAAAGTTTTAGTTTCATGACGTAAAACTGTTTAAAATTTCTGGTGATTTATCCAAGCACAACATTCTTATAATTTTAAATAAGAATTTTAATTTTACCGCTGATTGGAATTTTTAGCCATCACTAATTATACTATATAGAATATGATAAGGAAGTATATCATAATGACCTATTTTATACCGGAAAGGTCTTTCCTTAAGATATTTGCTGATATTTGCAGCATTCACCAGAAATTTTAAATTGTTTTATCTTGTGAAAAGAAATCTTTAGACTGCGTTATGACACAAGCGTCAAAATATTGGAAAGCGTCTAGATGTTGTTCCATATTGCTGAAAATATTTTCAGCAATAGGAATCAGCTCACCCTTAAAAAGTCCTCCAATTGAGGCAGATGTCCCTCGGGTAAGTTTGCCTTAAACATAGTGCAATGTTCAAATTTGTTGAAAACATTTAGCAGAAAGAAAACAAAGTCAATGCAGTTACACACTCACACACGTTTTTATAATTGTGAAATAAACACGTCAAACTCCCATACTAGTAAAACTATTGAGTTGAGGGCACTAATTCATGCACCTTAAATATGATTCTTTTAAAGGTGTAAAAAAGAGAAAAACAAAACAAAAATTCCTTTTTCTTTTACTTAAATGATTTGTGCTTTTTGAACTTATTTGATGAAATAGTTTTCAGCAACCCAAATTAACTATAAAATTTATAAACCAAATCTAGTTTAATATATATTTTATTCAAAGCTTTTTGTAATCAACAGTAAATTTTAAAAATTTTAAAGAATTATGTATGAATAATTTTTTAAAAATAATTTCACTTATTAGCATATTTTTTTTATTGTTTTGTATATTACTCACAGCAAACTTCCTGAAAGCATTAAAAATATTTTAAATACTTCTCTGACAATGATAAAGTATTTTATTTTAATCATGAATTTTATTACATTAAATTCATCAAGCCATAAGAATAACTGAAACAAATTTCCGATATCTATGCGAATATCACGCTTAACTGTCAAAGAAAGCCAATAACACTATTTTCAGAGACCGTAAGGCAAATTACAGCCATCCTGAAACATCATTTATTTCACAATAAAGTGAGGTTGCTTAAAATTTTTAGGGCACTGTTAATCATTATGTATGCTGTTAATCATTAAAACGCGCTCGAGTATTCAACTTTTGGAGGCTGACGCGATTTCACCCGTATGCGGATAGCCAATGATCGTCCTCTGTGCATGTCCGTGGTTTACACACATGGCGACGCTACCCACTGTACCCCAATCAAGATGTCCCACTGCCCACCCCACGAAGTCTTTTTAAATACAAATCCGAAAATTGTACAAAATTTATCAATAGAATGAAGATCATTGCTTGCATGCAATTAAGCATAAATTAAAACAAGGAGATTGATTATTGGATAATAATTTACTGTGCTCAAATCCAAAGAGTAAAACTTAATTTTTCTCAACAGTGATAGTTGAAATAAAGATGGCTGTAACATTCCTACAAGATGATGTGTGACCGAGACTAGTTTCCACAGTGTTGCCATACAGGTTAACTACATAACTGATATTTTTTCTAATTTTTGAGCTTTTGAATTATAGAAAAATATCTGTTGTCCTACTGTGACCCCTCTCCCTTACCTGTGGCGTTTCATGGTGATGATTTACACACGTATGCTATTAATTTATTTTGACATTATTTAATAAGCTTTAAATGATAATTAATATACGATATATGATAATCAATAAACTATAAATGATACCTGTAGTAATCAATAAACTATAAATAATACCTGTAAAAATATCAGACACTGCAACAAGGATCTACCTATTTCATGGTGTTAAAAATACGAGATCAACGAAAATAGATTAAAATCATATTACGATTTCTTACTGCATATAAAAGCTAGAAAGTGAAGCATACAAAAAACGATATATAAAATTCTTTGTTAAATGTGAAAAAACTTCTCTTTTTTACTACTGGAGTTGTTGCCTTTGCCTATTTAGCTGTAAATAAAGTATACAAAGGATTAAATCTGTCTTTAACATCTCTTTATTTATTTATTTATTTATAAATACTGTATGTCTTCTTTCTGGCAAACAACAACAAAAAAAAAAAAAAAAAAAAAAAAAAAAAAAAAAAAAAAATCCAATGAACATGCTCTAAAACTCGATCTTTATGAGAACATTACTTCGTTCATCTGTTTTTATTTTCAAGATTCAGAGTTTTTTTTTCTCGTTTTATCTTTGGAAAAAGCATATCAAGAGATCCCTAAAATTACTGCAGATGACCTGCAGTGAGCAACAACACAGTACTGAAAACTTAATTTTATTGGAATTTAATTATCTATAAGAGCAATTCAGTGAAGACCAAGGGTTTATTTCCCGAATAATACTTGTTATACTGTAAGGTACTATGAAAACGTTAAATAATTTGTAATAATAAATAATGATTAATCTTATATACATACAACAGCAAACTGTTGAGGCTCAAAGCGGGAAACTTCATCTAGCACATAACGTAACGTAGGACACATTTTAGAGTACTTGAGTCGAAGCCTCTTATCTCTTACAGTAGGTGCAAAGCTGCCAAGTCTCCGGCTTTTTTCGGGACATTTCCACCACTAATTTTTACTTACAAATTTATCCGTAAAACAAGTCCAAATATTTAATGTAAAATGAAGCTGTCTAAAAATTGCGGTGGGAAATCTTCCGAAAAAAGCCGGGACTTAGCAGCTCTGTAAGTGGAAGTCAAAATTGACACCTCCTAGATATTATCATTGTTAGGTAACAAGTAAGTACAGTCAAAGAAAAGGGGAAAACATATACGAGAAAGTGGATGCGAAGAGAAAAAAAGGAAACCCCCTAGCTTCCTGCAAGAGCGCCCGGAAGTGTGCATTAAAAAAAGAATCCTTAGAGATCTTTAGATGGGAGTGGGAAAAGATTAATGATAATTAGAGGAACGGAATTTTCCTTTTTTTATTTCGAAATTGATGCGAATTTAAGCAACATTTTGTCTTACTTGCGAACAGATCCGAAATAAAGTGATTTTTGAATAGACGGGTATTTATGCGAAAATTTCCTAATTTTGGGAATAGGTGCAAAATATAGCTTTTTTTTTCTTATTAAAAATGAAAAGCATTTTCTTTTCTTTTCCTTTTTTAAGAAAGAAAGTTACATTAAAGACTCTTTCAAACGTAAATTCAAAAATCAAGCTAACTTCATATGTGAGCTGTGCCCAGAATTAATAAAATTAATGAACAAATTACAAGATTGAAGTTGCTCATTTGCTCACCATTTGCGGAACAAATCGGAAGGTTTGAAATAGTCTTTTCCAACCTTTGCTGAAGCAGCTATACAGAGCATTTGGAGCCCAACTAATAGCGTAGACACAGAACGTTCCTTTAGTAATCATAATAGGGAGTTTTTTGCTTACCGTTTCTTCCTACGTTGACACTAACGCAATCCGCTATTCGGGGTACTTTGACCAATCAGGTTTCGGAATTTATTCGTGCGCATGCGCTGTACTGTCCAATGAAATTTAGCGTTAGCGTTAGCGTGAGTGAAACTGCTATGCAAAAACTCCCTAGTGTCACAGCTAAGGACAGAAGAACGACTTTAAACAGTCAAATGAAGTTACAACTATGTAGCTTTTAATTACCATTGAATATGAGTTTTAAGTTCATAAAACATGTTTTATAAGTAGTTTATGCGAATTTTAGCGAAATTTCAAAATTTCATTTTTTTTCTGCGAAATTATTTTTATTTCCGAAAATTACGTGCCTCTAACGATAAAGATTTGCATAAGGTAGATGATGTTACGTAGTCTTTAGTAATACATTCTGCTGTTGTCGTTGAGAAAATTAAAAAATAATTCGTTGAAAATAGCATAACTGTTTTAAAACATTATCAGTATTAGATTTAGAACATTGGCTCACTGTATAGTATTGTAAGGTAGAAATTACATTCGCAAAAATGGTTGCTTATATTTTGTAAAACTCTTTAACCATGGAAATTAATATATACTTTATTTTCAATTTGAAAAAGAAAATGATTTTTGTCAGAAGACAGATTTTACTTGGCCTTCTCTACTGGCGGTTAAATATCTTATATTCTGTCTAGTTTTCACCAGTTTTCCGTGTAATGCACCGAAGTTTTAAATTTTAAAAAGTACTCTCTAAAATTATTTATTCTTTCAATTTAAGGTTAATATTTGAGGTAAATATACTTAGTATGAGATGCCTATCTTCATAAAAATGACTGTTAAAATTATGTAAAAAATGTTTTTTTTTTTTTTTTTTTTTCAATTTTACCTTTAATGACCAAGTACAAAATGATTTTTATGTCAGTTTTAGGCTGGAAGTAGCACTTCCAAGATTGTGAATAAAGTTAAACTAGTTCCACCACTTCATAGAAAGATTAAAAAATAATCGTGAAATTTAATTCGACGAGAGGGTAGCGATGAATGCATGGGCGCCGGCAGAATATTTCCAAGGTGGGGGGGGCAAAGACTACTTAACGTATGGTTACCATGTTGGAAAGAGCAAAATATCAAGGGAAAACACTGCATACAAAAATCCAGGGGGGCACATTGCCCCTCCCCTTGCCCTATGCTGCCGGAGCCCATGGGAATGGAATTTCAGTGATGCGATTGTTCTCTTCATCACAAGTCATGCAACAACTACCGTTCCGTGCCAACGCCTCTTAGACATAGATATAGGAATAGTGAACTAGATTGCGCACAAGGGGAGGAAACTTGTTGCCAGTGCACTTCCGGAGCAGACGACACGATAGTGGCAGAAAGACGAAAACGTCGCTGCTTACGACTGCTATGCAACAGCATTAATTTACATTTAAATACAGAATTGATGATTCGTTCAGAACCAAATTCAAAGAAAAAACATTTTGTTATGACATTTTGCTAGCTATTTTTAGTTTATTTTTGCTGTTAGATGGTCTAAAAATGTAACACATTAAAATAATCGATTAAACGTTTATTTTTGCACACAAGAAAAACAAAAACTTTTTCTGAACAAAGATGTGAACTGAAATTAAGTGTCAATTGTGTATTGGAAGTACTAGGGTAAAAGGCCGAGGTGTCATAGATCTCGTAAGAGAAAACTACGTTCATATCAAGGGGGGGGGGGATTGTGCTTCTTGTTACATTTTAAGAAAATCATATATTTGTGGCATAGTTTGGTGATTGAGTTTGGATCTTTCTTTCCCTCGTAAATATATTTCTAACGTTCTTGAGATTCAAATACGCCTTCTTCTACTTTTTTTTTTTTTTTAAAGCAAAAAGGCTATACTTAGGAAATTTTATCCCTTTTGAAGTGGGAGTCCAAAACGTGTTTTTTACACGTCCTTTATATCTTAAAAAGAAACCGATTTCCAAAAAGTTATAATGTTACATTCTAAAAATATTACAATGTAATAAATTTGGAACCCTAAATGTAAACATCAGTTTTCTAAAAATTGCCTTTCTAGAACAGTGCATTTTCGCTTATGTACATCCACAACTTTGTACAGGTAAAAACATGTTTAGCTAATATTAATATTTAGGATATTTTAAATACACCCCCCCCCATTTTTTTTCTGGGGTGCATGTTTTTCACACATTTCTCATAACTAACATAGTAAATATAGATTATTTTAATACAGTTAATATATTTTCAATAGATTATTATTCTTTGTTTAAAATATACCAAGGTTTATTGTTTTGAATAAAAACATTCTCCATTCTTTAATTTTACCATACTCTCGGCTAAATTTGAAGAAATATTTTTTCAAAAAGCTTGATGGGAGAAGGTATGTGAAAATGCATGCATTTAATACATATTTATTTAATGCGTCTCCCTGTTTCCTACAGAAACACACACGTTTATTTCTCAGAATCCCAAATACACAAAAGTTCATTATTTTTACATCCTTTTCTGACAAACATAGCTTAAAATTGTAATAGTAGGTAAATTATGATCTCATACCAAATTTTTGTTTAGCTGAAATATTTGTAAAGTTCATTGGAACAATATTTTATTGTAATTTCAATATCAAATTTGCAGTATCTAAGAAATAAAGCAGGGATAAATATCAGGAATAAAGCATTATTTTATGCTGGAATTCAAGCGAGATAATTCTCCACCAAGTTGAAGCCGTACTAAAATATTTTTAAAAATCTTGTTAACTCTCAATTTAAAAACAGTACATGTTCGAAGAAGGCTTACTATGTATAGCATATTTTTAGGTATTCTTCCTGATACTTTTTAAAAAATCAAAGCTAAAAACTAAAATAGGAAAGCAACATTAACAAATTCCAATGTCAAAACTCTGAATGTAAGAATGAGAGGGATGGCAAAATTATGGATTGCCTCAGGTGCCAATAACCATTTCAATATGTACTCAAGAGTCCGCAGTCTAACATTTTACTTCATTTGCTTCTTGTACATTAAAATGCATTGTTAAAGATATTTGTTTAATTCAGTCCTAAAAAATATCGACACTTTTATAATTTTGAAAAGCATGGTGGCTACAAGAAATAAGAAAAAAATATCCTTGATAATTCAGGTTTTATAAAAAAAAAAATTCCTGAATTGTATATATACTTGAAAACAATTTTTGCTGATGCAAATTATGACCAATATTTTTCCAATAACATATTGATAAAATATTTATATAGATGAACGATTTTTGATGATATTTTTTGTGCAGTTCCCATGACCATATAACAGTGACATGACCATATAGCAGATGATGATCTATATTGCAGAAAATTTTAATTTCCCCAATTTCCTGATAATTCCCTCAATTCCAGGCTCTGTTGTCACCCTAAAAAATGTAGCTGTTAAAACCTCTTCATAAAGAAACATAAATAAAGACTTAAACAAACAATCACGTTGAACTAAAAAAAATGAATTTAATATTAAAACTAGTAATTTTAAAAGTCGTTAAAAATGCTCAAATGCGGGAACTCTAGTTAGAATAAATAAGATAAATTCAATATCCCCAATTCAAGAGTTATTTTTGAAAAATGATAGAAAAATTAATCATTTCCTGTAAAATATGATTAATAATTATTCGTAAAAAGTAAATTACGATGCTTTATTCATCTCATTTTTTATAGTTTAAGTGCCAAGTATACAATTTAAAAATAAGTATATATATATATATATATATATATATCGTACGGTCAAATGTTTTAGGATTATATTTATATAGAAACATGAATTAAGAAATGTCTACTTTAATTCAAGAAGGATGTGCAATATCTCCTTCAATTACTTTACAAAGTGAACGAAAAGCATAGGTAAATAGGAAATTTAAAAATACTACAGTTATTGAACATCAATTGGTATTTGATTTTCATACCACCAATTTCAAGCATTTATTACCTGTGAAAAGATATTCCAGATCCTTTCCTAAACCTGTTGGTGCAATTATACGCACAGCACGACTTGGGCATGATAACGCTTAAAGTTAATTAAAAATAAATAAATAAATAAGATGCTGGACTAGTGGCGAAAATAACCATAAACCATGATCAAGACACTGCTTCCTGCCACTATCATGGGCGATGCCACCGAAGATATTTGGCAACAAGAAAAACCTCTTACTAGTATACGGATGCGTGATCTAGTTATTCCTATATCTATGCTCTTAGATATAGAAAGCCTTACAGTTTCTACGTCACCAGGCTTTGACGTAATTACGAAGATGACGTCAGCACAGTTTTAACTTCCCTAAGTAAAACTATTAAAAATTTCTTGTGAATTCTAAAAATATTAGAAAAAATCTTAAATTAAACATTAAAATTAAAATACCTTTCTCATACGAAATCGTTCATTATGATCTATTTTCTTATCATATTATCTAATTAATCATCGTTAAAAACTGCCATTTGTCGTAAAATTATATTTATATTTCAAATAATTAAAATATCGCTATTCATGGGTAAATTCATCAGAAATTTTTAATAGTTTTATTTTGTGAAAAATGAACTTTTGCATGTAGGCGTAGTGATGACGTCAAAGGTTGGTAATGTAGAAGTTGTAAGGCTTTCCATATGTAGGAGGCGTTGACCGTACGGGCACAAAAACACCGAACATGTGAGGTGCGACGCCGACCAAGAAGGGTTTAAAGCCAGCCTAAAGAAGTTTCAAGTCACTACAAGTTGTCACCTTTTCACATTTAGAATCAAAAATAATTTGAAAAGAGTGTATTGTGCAATGAACGTATTTTTTTTTAACTTGATAAAAAAGGAAAGTTTGTAATATATTTTTTCGTGTTTTTCCAAAAATTTCATAGTTCTTTACGAAAGCTACTTACTACGCCTGGATAAACAAACTAGATTCCGTTCGTTATTTCTTCGTATTGGTTGACTTGTTTAAATAATATTATTCTTATGTCCAAGAATTCTGGGGAAAAGAAAACTATAAACAAGGCTTCCTCTGGGTTATGGTATTTCATCGTTACTCATTTCTCATACTTGTAGTTTCTTGTTTGTCTGCATAGAGAAATTGGCTTAGACCGTGAACTTGAGGAAGAAAAAAAATTATGTATCGAATACTAGGCTAATTGTATTATGAGACAAACCTAAAGGAAGAGGGGATAATTAGTTTTATATATGTGTTAATTCAGTTAAAATCCACACTTTAAAATTACATTCACAAAACTAATTTTTGAAAAAATACTTTTTTAAGTGAAATAACTGAGGGTTATTTAGCATGCATGAAATCTTGGTTTAATTGAATTCAGTATTCACGCTTTAGTGCGGAAAGCATACGCAGGGGTAATACACTAAAGTAAATGCGGGAGACAAAAGAAGTGAGGTAGTCTGAAGCCAAATTTTTTTCACAGGGTGTGTTATTTAGTGTACATTATACATTATTATAATTTGAGTATCGCAATTCGAAGGAAGACACCAAATTGAAGAACGTTTTTTGCTAGGTAGAGACAAATTTGAAAGAATAAGATATTCAAAAGCATACTTTATGTTTTTCAATTTTTAATTAGTCATACATGCTTATTAATTGTTTTCCCAGTACACATATAATTGAAAACTTTGATATTAAATAAATTAACGCAAACTGTGTCACCTTCTGCCATATTTATGGGGAAGATGACACCAGTTATGGTGTAAGAAAAATAACGTAAATATTGGAATATTACCTATGAATTAACAATCACTATGAAGAAGCAAACGACGTATGAAGAACTACTAGGACCGGATATTTTGTTGATTTCATTATTGGGGCGTCTAATAGGCAGATCAACGTTGCTCCCTATGAGTCGTCTCCTAACTCTCAATCTTTTTCTATATAAATTTTAGAATTTTGGAACGGTTATCTATGCATTTACTTTTTTTAAAATTTAATTTCAAAATTTCAGTGCAAACCGTTCTATTATTGTTGCTATTAACGCAACCCATTTACTTCGCTAAATGCATCAAATGGCCTCGATCCATCGTGAAAGTTGCAAATCGATCCACTGTATAAAAATTTAACTTTGCCATTTGGAAATTAAACACTATAGTGGCAGAGTGGGCATGCGTAGATCCGGTTATCGAATACTCTATGAATTTTTTACAATTACACTAAGTAATTTTGAAAACTACTCCTCCGAACTGAACCAAAATTCATTTTCTGGTTTCTCAACTACACTCATTCTACTAAATATGCATATTCTCGTACTTGTGGCTTCTTGTAAATATGGTGTATAAACAAAAATAAAATTCATTTAAAGATTATTTTTTTAAAGTGTAGCACACCCAATAATTAAAAATGTTTCTTTAGCATTAGAAAGCTCAATTTTCCGTAGTTCGTAACCTATACATTGTTCCTTGAAAATTTTACAGCTGCAGTTGCTATTATTATTATATTTACTATTAATTTTCAAATATTAAATAAAATTACCAATTTACATTGAAATTTGAAAACCTTCCTTCTCTTTTGTTATAGATGACTCTATAAAAAGTATTATAGAAAAATTTACTAATATAAGTAAAACGTTATACACATATCTATATATATTTTTTAAATTAAGAAATCTTTAGGCTTTTCAGGTGAACAACAAATGATGAGTAACTGATATTTCTCAAAATATTTTCATTGACATTCGTATTATAAGAAATTCAAAAATAAATTATAAGCGCAATTTATAACAATTTAGATGAATATACGGACATAAACGTACTCCACTTCTACAATTGTAGCAAATGCCTTTTTCAGTTTTACTGTAACATGACAAATCGTTGAGATTATGTTTAGAAAATTCAACCAGATTCCAAGTATTTTTTAAAAATAAGTTAATGTATTGAAAAAAATTCACTTCAATGTTTTTTTCTTCAGATAAGGAAAACAATTTAAGGGAATTATGAAAGCAAAAATGCATTGATAATATAAAAATTTCTCAGTCGATAAACAAAAGTGCAGAATAATTTACATAAGTGAATAGAGCAATCAAATTCCGCCATCCAGCTTCTGCATTTTCAGCAGGAAATGGCCATCAGACATTTCTGCATCATTTACTTCTGTTTATACATTTTTGCCCAGCAATTTAAAGGCAGCAGCAACACGATGTTATTTGGCCATCAAATCGGAAACATATGTAAACAAATAAATATAACGACGGAAATCTGTGATCATATTTAATCTTGTGTTTTCACTGTCGACTGTATTTTAGGAAAATATTATTCAGTAGATTATATGTGTATACTCTGTTTAAATGAAAATTGAGCCTGTTTAATATTTGAACATGGTAGAGAGAGAATTGCTTTATTTTCTCATTTTTACGTTTTTCAAATATGCAGGACTAGCACAAATGGATGAGCGCATTAAAAGAAAAGTTATATTTTCGAAACTAATACACACATTATTATAATTCATACACGAAATTTTATAAAAATATGTATGAAGTTTTCTTACCGCAATCGATCAAAACCAGTAATGTTAAAGTGTTGGGAAGTGATGCTTCCCGTGAAAATGCGCAGTTGCAAATATAGTCACCAATGTTAATAAATCTTAATTGAGTAACACCAAAAGCGAATAATTTGCGTTAAGTCACAAATAAAATAATATGCGCAGGTTTTACATTTCTTTCCAAAGGGGGAAGAGCAGATTCATTAAAAAGGTCACTTTCTATTGAAAATAAAAAATGCACTTTCTATTGAAAATAGAGAAAAATTTCCCGAAATCTTAATGGAAAAAATACGAAGCTATTTTTTTTAAATCTATAAAGGTCAGAAAATGGAAGCTGAAGGAAAAAACACAGGGCTCATCTGTAATAAAGAAATAACTTCACCCTGAAAAAACACTGTTTTGTTTATTCAACAAAATTTTGGTTGGTTCAATTTCACAGAAATATTTTTGTTGAATTTACAAAACTTTTGTTAATTTACCAAAAATTTTTCTGAAACAAACAAAATGATTCGATTGAAACGACGCCAACCAAAGTTTTGTTGAATCAATAATTTTTTTTTCAATAAAACATTTTTTTTTGTGCAGTAAGAATCGGGACTACTGTAAAGGCGGTTAGGGAGCGGCTCCTAATGAAAATTGCGAAACAAAAACATTGAATATCACTTTTTTCTTTTGCTGGAAAAAAGGTATCTGGTAGTAAACGTATGCACTCGCAAATGTCGTTATTCCCAGAAAAGCTTTTCTGACCTAGCCAAAAGCTAATCACTTTTGATTAGAATGTTTTAAATTAGATTTAAAATTTCTGCATACTTGTATTGTTCGACATATCCCTTCGGTTTGAAACATTTTGCTAATTAGAAAAATTGAAGAATCCGAACTTTTGAAAATGTAGTTTTATTGATCAGTGTCGTAGACATGAAACTTCTTGTTTAGGGAGGTGGGGTGAAATAGAGTCGTGTGTAAATAAAGTATATTTCAGCTAGTCGAAAAAATCTGAAAAGTTATGCTAACAAATATGCGTAAGCTTACAAAGAGAGGGATTATCGTGATATCATCCCAATCGGCTGCGACATCACTGCAGATAAATGAATCCATGGCTATAAAAGAATTTAAACTAGCCGCCTCCGGCGACCAGTTGATCCGCCATCTTAATAAATCTTGTTTGGAGAGAATCCTGTTTCTCAACGGCTTCCTTGGCACTGAAATCTCTCAGACTCTGAATGTAACTTAAAATTAAGATGGTTAAAACCAGGGGCGTCCCTCTAGGGTAAGTGGCACCCCCCGGTAACGTAAAAAAGACGCCCCCTTTCATTCTCCACTTAGTTTTTAAGTTCGAAATGACGCCCCTTAAAAGTCGATGCCCCGATGGAATGCTTACCTTGCTTACCGTGTCGGGCTGCCTCTGGTTACAAAAATAAGATGGTTAAATGATAAAATTCTACAAAAAGGTACAAATTATTTTCGTCCTATATTAATTCTGAAGAGCTTCTGGGTATATTTTTTCTTTCCGGTTTTTATCAAAAAACGGAAAGAAAAAAAGTAAGAAAATCTGAAACACATTTAAGTGGAATAGGCTTGTATGAGGCTCATAAGGTGAAACATTAAAAGGAGGGAAAAAAATAAAATCTGAAACACTTCAGATTTTAAATGCACACTAAAGTGACATACATTAAAAGCGTACCATAATCCGTGCGTCTTCCCTATTTTCTTTCCTTATTCTATTGAGTTTTAAAGTGTATCATTATTCATGAGTGTGATTAAACCAAATTAAAATTGATATTTCTAACATCCTTTTTCTGGATGTAATACAATAGAAAAATACTGGGGATAATCCGCGCAGAAAAATGCACAATTCGAAAACTGAATGAAAGTTTCAAAAACTTATTCAAGTGTATTCTTTATTCAAGTAAGGCGTAGCAGACGATAAAATTTATTAAAAACTGTGTATTATATCTGTTTTCGACATCTATCGACGGCTCTGCAAAATAAAAACTCAATTGTATTCTTTTTTGCTTTATAAAAGATAACATTTTTGTATATTCTAGGAACAGTTTTCCATTTTTTCCGTCGATAAAAAGTAGCCTATATGTTAATGCAGTACTTTAACAGTCTTTATTACAAATTTCATCCAAATCCGTCAAACCGCTTCAGCGTGAAAGAGTAATAAACATACATACAGACATTGACATTTTATATTAGTAGGATTAAGTATTGAAGGGATCCAGAATAAAATATTTGCTATCGTTGTTTGTACATTAATAAAAATACATGGATATAAATTTGTATCTTGCTAGTAATAATAATATAATATACTGTGACAATACTATAAATGTAAATAGGTATGTTCTTGCTAAATCGCAATGAGTAGAAACATTTTTAAAAATTTATTTAGACGTGGAATAAAATAAATAAGTAAATAATTTCTATTGTATAAAACAAGTCTCCTGCCACAAACGTATTTATGCATACAAAACCATTTAGAATAAAGACTAAAATATTTTGACACTCTAAAATCGATGGAGCGAAAATGGTTCGGGTGGAAAGACATTTCTTTTGAAGAGTAGTTTTCATTCTTTTCTCATTGAAAAAAAAGTTCAAAGTTCGATCATGTTTGTTACGGGAGGACTAATACTTTTTTCTATACTAGAAAGAGAATGTATTTTCTTTCGCAAAGAAAATAATAAAGGAATGAACATGTCCAATTTCGTGCTTTAAGGGAGAACAACAGCATGTTTGGAAATTGTGTCTTTTTTAAACCAGTAAAACTATCAAAACAGATTTTTTTTGGCCCCTATTTTCTACTTGAAATGAATGTTTCGTTTATCACTTATGAATAGTTTAATCCAAAAATTCGTATTCTTTGTTGCTGCCTTTTGTCAGCGAGTCTGAAAAGATATACAGGCTATGGCGATGATATTTTGGTCACATCCCGTAGCACTTAAAGAGACATGTTATCTAGTGAGTGTGACGATTTTGGTATGGCTATCTCGGACTATGATGGTGACTAACATGACTTTCCAAGGGCAAATGTGTGTGACTAAAATATCAGCACCTCAGTCTGCATATCAAGTCAGCCACATTTTGACAGTCAGTGACGTCACTCTTCTAAATTTGCTTCTTCTAAGTAGAATTGAATTTTTTTTCAAATGCAATATTATACTAATGAAAGCCAAACTACAAGTTTATCTGTAAAATTTGGTTACTTCTTTCGTGTTATGGCAAGGGGGCATGAGCCTCTGAGAGGGGGGGGTCCTGGTTGGAGGACATTTTAAGGGAATCTAACGCACATTCACCCTGTCAACGTCTACAAATTTTGACTCGCGTATTGTGTGATTACCTCATGTTATATATAAACTGCCTGAATATGATTAAATTTGCGATATTTTCCCGTTTATCGAAGTAATAAAGCGTATATTTTATCTTAGTTTGTATGAAATTTTTTATTTTTAATACAAGTTAAACAGAACGTGTTAATAATTATGACCTAGTTAAATCTTCAAGTGCATTAAATCGGGTGTCGAATTACAAATATTTCAGGATTTATCCATTAAGGAAGTGTTAAGGAATATGTATAAAGACGTGATTATCTTTTTCTGACAATTCCGCAACTACAGATATCTTATATTAAATACGTAGTCTTTTGTGACAGGACAATCAAACTATACCCTAAACGACTACATTAGTATTAGATAAAAGAGATAACGAGAAAACATTAAATAAATGCTCTTTATCCTAAAGTTGATATATGAGAAAATTTTCTTATGTAGGATAAATATATTTCGTCTGGAAAATTATCTTTACTTACGGTAATGGTAGTAATCAGGAAACAGAAATGCGATTATTTTGAGAAATAGTTTTTCCAGCTGTTTTTTACTATGCCAGATAGCGCTGCTTCCACAATCGTACAAGCAAAATATCTTTGAACTCTTTTATACGAACTGTTTTATTTAACGATTGGCTTCATTATTTGCCTTTTAATTATCCTATTCGGTGTATTTTATCATAAACTAGAGGAGACTAGGGTCAAAAGTTCCTTATTTCTAATTGCAAAGATGTTATAATAGAGAACAGTAAAAGAAAAGAACAAAGAACGATTTCATAGTCCATGAAGAAGTGTTCTTTCTTCCCAGTTTCTTTATCGATCAATCTTGCTTCCCACCCTAGCAGAACTAGTTCTAATGACGACAGAATACGTTCAAAACACGTCTTGGGTCAAAATTGTTTTATTTCCAACTGCAAAGATGCTAAAAAAAATAATAAACAATAAGAAAAAAGACTGATTGTGCAAAGATGTTATAATAGAGAACAGTAAAAGAAAAGAACAAAGAACGATTTCATAGTCCATGAAGAAGTGTTCTTTCTTCCCAGTTTCTTTATCGATCAATCTTGCTTCCCACCCTAGCAGAACTAGTTCTAATGACGACAGAATACGTTCAAAACACGTCTTGGGTCAAAATTGTTTTATTTCCAACTGCAAAGATGCTAAAAAAAATAATAAACAATAAGAAAAAAGACTGATATCAGTCCTGGAAGGAGTGCTCTTGCTATCCAATTTCTGGACACCTTGCTTCCAACCCTAGTAGCACAACTACCGTATTAGCCCGAATATAACGCGACCCCGAAACAAGATAATTAGAAAAATCCTATATTTTGACCTCGAATTTAGTGTGAGTTAGGTTTTAACGGAAATAATCAGTCAAAAAACACAGCCTTATATTCGCGTGAATGCGATAGTTCTAAAGACGTGAACAAGTTCAAAACACGTCTTTTGTACTAGTTCTGCTACTAGGGCACTATCTAGACACCTCTGTCGGTCGACAGTGAGACTCACAACTCACATCGGAACTGGTAGTCCTTTTTCGTTACTTATCCAGAATCACGTAACAGACAGATAAAGACCAATGAATCAGGATTTCCTTGGACTGGGAAAAACCACCGCTATTCCATTTTAAAACCTAGAAGTTCACGGTTGCAGAGTAAAGCCCCGATATTCAATTTTCGAAAGCACTTCCGTTCGACTTTTTCACAACAGTTGGGTGAAAAGCCTTTGAGAATTTCATTCGACTTGTTCAGCTTCTCCCACATACCAGTCACAGGCAAGGAAATGAAGTGACTGCAGTGACATCACAGTTTCGCTCCCTTCCTTCTCCAGTCAAACCAAATGAGTGAAATAGTCGAGCAAGTTCAAGGAAGTAGTGATTGAATTGAAAATTAAACGCAGGAGAAGGTGTGTTATGGGCTTAAAAAGAAAAGGGGCCAGAATTAACAGGGATCAATTGCAACATTTAATATTTAAGTCATTATATAGCTCTCAGTAGTCGAGACATGGCAGTAGGGTGCAACCCCCTCTAATAATTCCAGAACAAAACCTAGGAAGAAATCAAATGAAAAATTTGCGTGCTATGGCGAATAGCGTGCATTTCTTCTTCTTTTTTTCATACAAAGTAAAAAATTATTTCGTTAAGTTATTGCTTACAATACCCAACTGGTAAGGCATAATTATAAATGTGACTTGCTAATATCTTACTCATCCAAGTGTTAGTTGAATTTCCTACCACAATTTTTTTGCATACAGGTTTTGTCTATTCAAAAATATATAATTTGTATTATGAAGAACTATTTAAAAGTATTCAATTACGAAATTTCATTGAAGAACGATGATTTCTTTATTGAAATTGATATAGTAAGATTGACTTTCACGAAGATGCATATTTAAAACATTGCATTAAAAAAAAAAAAAAATAGGGACATTTAAATTTGTGATTATTTCAAGAATTACTTACTCTATGCTTCACGTTCTTCACTATGTACCCTCAAGACATCATGAACGTTACTGTTCAGGAAAAAGTTGGTGGAAAGACCGTACGACATCTTTTTAAAATGTTTGAAATTCTTTTGTTTAAGTAATTATTGGTTAGAGCTGCATAAAATCAATACCTACTGATAACGAAAGCCTAACTGCTACGTCACCAAGCCTTCACGTGGCCATCAGGCGTATGTCATTTTGTTTTGACAAAATAAAACTATTTAAAGTTCCTGGTGAATTTATTCACTCAAATCAACATTTTAAGGATTTGTGATATAAAATTTGATTTTACGACAAATGACAGTTTTTAAAGATAACTAATTAGATAACATGGTAAGGAAATAGATCGGAATGAACAATTTTGTATGACAAGGGTATTTTAATTTTAATTTTTAAGATATTTTCTAATATTTGTAGCATTCACCAAAATTTTAAATAGTTTTACTTTGTCAAAGTAAAACATTGGTGACGTTATTTTCGTTGGCCTAGTGATGACGTCAAAGAGACAGTTAGGTTTTCTATATATAGGAGGCGGTGATAATCCGCCGCTGGAAAAGCATCTTTTTTTTTCAGTCACAAAAATAATCGATGTGTGTTATTAAAAACCAGCTTTGAAAGTTCAAATAAATATATTTTAACATAAAAAACAAACTGATTTATTTTTCTCTATTTTTCTAAATAAGTCTGTAGAGTTGTTCTCTAATAAAAGTACGGAATTTAGATTGCTAAATGTATGTGTGAAGGACACTTTCAACATCTAGATGGGTAAAAAGAGGCAGTTTTGGCAACAGATTTAACGCGATGTATTTTATTTAAAAATAGAGCTAGAAATGAAATTTCTTTCTCCACTGTGTATACATACCTTATAGCCCATACATGAATTAATTTGATACATAAATTAGTTTTTAAGAACTCATTAACCTTTTATATATTACTACAAGACATTTTCTTTTTAATTGAAAAAAATGTAAGTTAATACAGAAAATTTGATTTGCACGAGAATATTTTCGTAATAAATTATGTTCCAAATTGGAAAAATAAGCACCAGAAAGTACAGACACTAGTCTGTTTTTAGACTTTTTTAAGAATCGTACACCTACCCTCTCTTCACTATCCGCAAGAGCAAACTTCGTTCACCGGAAACACTGTTGTTGTGACCCCAATGACGAAGATTTTGAAATTGAAGATGATCCCGTTCGTAAGGGATTTAAGCGGCATGAGTTAATTGATTTGGGGCTATCCAAAAAAAAGCTTGAGAACTGTTAGCTTCATGACTGCACGAAAAAAAATTTCTTGAAAAAGGAGCTAAAGTATCCTACTTCCGATACAAGTAAGTGCATTTCTACAATACTTTCGAAGTGATGATGGGTTTGTATATTGCCATAACATACATGGTTTAATGGAAGAGTTGGGAATTTCAGTTCAGCGATAGCTGAAAGCGGAGCTTAGAGTGTGTACTCCTCCACAATGGAAATTTATTTGGTGCAGTCCCAATAGGTATTCAATATGTTTGCGTGAGGAATATGAAGACATAGAGTTGTTGATTTGATGCAATATCACATGCACCAATGGATCATCTGTATTGATCTTAAAATGGTCTGCTTCCTCCTTGGCCAGCAACGTGGATATACCAAGTATCCCTGTTTGTTGTGCATGTGGGACAGTAGAGAAACATTGGGTGCAGTCGAAATGGTCGCCAAGATATGACCTGAAACCCAGTGATCCAAACATTCTTCATCAGCCACTTGTCAACAGAAAGAAGATAATATTTCCACCTCTGCATATAAACTGGGTCTCATGAAGCAAATTTTTAAAGCTTTGTCAATTGAAGGCTCGGCATTTCCTAACCTGTCATTTGAAAGATAAAAGCTGGTGTGTGTTATGGTCCACGGATTTGCCAGCTTCTTAAAGATGGGCATTTCATCGGAACAGTAACAAAATCCTTGGTTGGCATTCAAAAACATTGTCAAAGACTTTCATGGAAATACACGAGCACAGAATTACATCGAAATTGTCCAACAGCTCTTGGAGAGCTTAAAAATGCTTGGTTGCAACATGAGCATCGCTGCATTTTTTACGTAGCCATCTCGCTGACTTCCCGAAAAATCTTCTTGATGTCAGCGATGAGCAGGGTGAGCGATTTCACAAAGATTTGAGGATCATGGAATCATGCTATCAAGGAAGATGGGATGTACATATGATGGCTGACTATTGTTGGAGCATAAAGCAAGAATGTACACAGCTTAAACATTCCAGAAAAAGCTACAAATGAAAATTTTTGCCTTAATATGTATATTTACCACTTGGTAAATAAGTTTTTCTATGTGTATTAATACAATTTAACTTGTAGTAACTATTTATTTGGTAACATTTCCCTTTATTTTTCATTTTATGCACATTTTAGGGGTACCCTGTATCTTAAAAAGTTGACGTGACAGGCAAAAACTACAGTTACTTTTGGATTCAGGGGCCAAAAGTGATTCAAAAACAAGTCACAGTTCTAAGACAACAAAATTGCTGTTCCCCAGTGTTATCTATATATTTAAAATAAACGATGTTTTAACACTTTTTAGTAAAAGTTTTGCAAAGTGATGATTAAAAAGTGCAACTAAATACAGCAATATATATATATAATTAAAAACAGCAATATCCATCGCAATAATCTGATATAGAGGGTGAGCAGAAAATGGTTATACATTTGAAAATTAATAATTCACAGAAGGTCGGTAGAGCGGTAAAAATTGATACACGCGCTGAAATGACATGGGGTTTTATTGCAACCACAAAAAAAGAAGTTCAAAAAAGGGCTCACAGATGTCGCGTCATGTGACAAGAAAAGTAATTATTAGCATAAAAAAATTACGAGAAAGCAAAGCGGATGTTATTCATAGAGATGGGCGGTTCGACTCATTTTACTGATTCGAATCTCAACTCACTCACTACTTCGATGATTCGAATCAGTGATTCGAATCTTTAATCAATAAAACAACTAAAGAAATTTTCCCTCTCTCTGCGCCGAAAGCCGTACTATTTAAACACCCTTCACCCATTCATCGGGTTTCTTCTCCGCTGAGTTCTCGGGCAGCTAGCATCTCTCTCTCCTTGCTCGAGTAAAACTAGTGTTTAAACTGCCCGAAATGAAAATACAGGAGAGCTTTGTATGACCCCCTGGGCCTGTAAGATTAAAAGGTTAAGTGTGGTGTCAAAGTATTCGAAATTTTATGTATCGATGGGGGTGTACGTCTACGGGGGGGTCGAGAATTAATAAAAACGCGCTCCGATGGATAGTTTCCGACATATACGTTAATTAATTATGATAATTAGACTAATTAACCATGAGTGAGGCCTAAAGGGACTGCAAACATGTAGAAATTGGCTCTGGGATGGTTTCCAGACTTTGGAGATGCCGCCGGAGGAGCCGGAGGAGCCTAGTGTTTAAAATGCTCAAATAGAAACTATAGGGGAGCTTCGTATGATCCCCTGGGCCTGTAAGATTAAAAGGTTAAGTTTGGTGTCAAAGCATTCGAAATTTTAAGTGTCGGTGGGGTGTTGAGTTTAGAGGGGGTCGAGAATCAATATAAACGCGCTCCGGTGGATAGTTTCCGAGATATACGTTCATTAATTATGGTTATTAGACTAATAAACCATGGAGCTGTTTTTTCCGCGATCCGGCATCGTCATTAACGGAGAGAAAGCAGTAGCAAAAGCATCACAACCTGGTATTAATCTCAGGATTTTCTTATCGCCGGCCTCAGAGGCGTAGCCAAGGGGGGGGTTAGGGGGGTCATAACCCCCCATGAGGAATTTTTTGCCATACAAAATGTATATTCTTCACTACATTATCACACACACGTATACATATATATGAGTTACAGTAGTCATAACCCCCCCATGAAAAATTTCTGGCTACGCCCCTGGCCGGCCTGTATATTTTACCTTTATCGAATTCGAGATTTCACTGAAATGAAAATGGGATTATCTGATATTTGATGTTGAAATAAAACCGATATCCCGATATTTACCGATTTTTGGCCCAGTCCTACTGAGGGGCTGCTGCCCCCCCAAAAAATGGGACCCTTTACTTAGCTTACAATTGAACTTTATCTTTAAATTTGATACCCAGCCCACCCCGAAATAAAATCCTGGCTACGCCACTGTCAATAACACTAACTACGCCACTGCTTTAGACCGTATTTTGCATTTCTCTGAATTACAAAAGAAAATAAAATCATTCCCCTTAAACGACAAACAAGATAAAAAAAAATATCTTAAACGAAATCTGCAGCAATAAAGCGAAATGTTATTTTGCTTACTACAAAGTCCTTTTGTGAGAGCGCTTAATACCGCCCCTGTATCCTTCATTAAAAGTGACAAGCACAATCCTAACTTTATTTCATTCTATTTCCCTTCACATGAAAACCCGCCACCATGTAAACTTAACGTTCCGTTTTTTTTTTTTTTTTTTTTTTTTTTTGAGGGTGGGGGCAGGGGGACATATATTGAAGTTAAAAGTAGAAAAGGGATGTTTCATTAAATTTTAAACAAATATTAAACCAGCCAGACAAGTTGGAAGGAGGGAGTCCCCCCGAAGGAAAAGGTTTAAACAACTTTGAGACACCCCCACTCTTCCACGAGCATTGGCGTAAATTGGCATATAATATTTGGATGGGGTGACAAAATGTTTCCGATTGTAGAAAATATCAT
Source organism: Cheiracanthium punctorium (assembly GCA_038373885.1). Taxonomy (NCBI): domain Eukaryota; kingdom Metazoa; phylum Arthropoda; class Arachnida; order Araneae; family Cheiracanthiidae; genus Cheiracanthium; species Cheiracanthium punctorium. The sequence continues at coordinate 316,923 of JAWZYV010003957.1, read as the reverse complement.
TATTATAAATAGCTCTGATACTTGAATTTTCTTAATTTTTTTTTCGGGGGGGGATTGACCCCTCTTGCCCTTAGAAAGTAACGCCTATGCCCCCCGCCAAAAGCAAACGATGTTCGACCCACTCCACACCCACAGACAAATAAAACTTTAAATCCGACCACTAACCAAGAAATGAAACACCAAAGATTCGAAAAAAAAAATTTCAATTAAATGAAACATCCTTTCAACTCTTTTCGACTCCTTTCGACTCTGAGTCGATAGAAGATTCGAAAAAAAAACTCCAATTAAATGAAACATCCTTTCAACTCTTTTCGACTCCTTTCGACTCTGAGTCGATAGAAGATTCGAAAAACTAACGAATCTCAACGATCGTATACAATCACCGAAACAGAGGGAAACACTGATTCAGTAAAGATTCGTTGCTGCACCAACTCAGTGACCAACTCACCCACACCCACTCATTTGCTGTTTCAAATCATCTATCGACTCAGAGTCGTAAAGAGTCGAAAAGAGTTGAAAGAGTAAGGGAAAATCTCTGGGAACGGCAAAGGGAAAATAAGTTTTCCTTTCCTTCGCACTTGGAATGTATTTCCCCACAGTTGAGGGCTTGTGATTCGAATCAGTAGAGAGTGAGTGTAAAGACTGAGCCACTCAGTACCAAGATTCGAATCTCTGATTCGACTCATCGAATCATTGGCCATCTCTAGTTATTCAGAACAAATGCACAACATGTGGACCGTCATTCCTCAACAATAGCTGAAGTCTAGGAACAATGCCCTGAGCAGCTCTGTACAGCAATGTCCATTTCTTACACAACTGTCTGAGTAGCATTAGCATTTGTGGTACGTCGGTCGCTACGAGGCCTGTCATCTAAACAAAACATGTCTACGAACTTCAAAATCATTCTCTTTATAGCTGAACCTGTCAAAGACCTTTACCTTTCGAATAACCTTCTTATGACCATAGGATCGAAACGGCGCAGTAGCGTATTTCCCATTCTCATAGTGCAGCCTCAATAACAGTGCCTTTTTTGGTAATGTCAACATGCTACTATTGCGGATGCATTTGATTCCCCCTTTCATTACAGCTCCTTTTATGCACGATTCTCGTGCAGCGCCACTGACATTTAACTGTCTAGCGCCATCTTTTGGCCAGTTTTGGAACTTTTTCTATTTCATGTTGTAATTAAACCCCATGTCATTCCAAGCATGTGTGCCATTTTTTATCTCTCTACCTACATTATTCCGTGAAATAGTAATTTTTCAAATGCATACTCATTTTCTGATCACCCTGTACTTTCAGATTCAATTTTTGTAAGGTCATGATTTTCCAAATCTTCATAAACAACCTTCCAATCCATCATGTTTATAAATGATCATAGTCTATTGCGCATGCGTGCACGCAGATTCTCGTTCCTGAAATCCATACACGGAAGCTAAAATAAACAGTTTTTTTTTATAATTTCTGTAAGGAAAATAAACATGTTTTAAAGAATGAAAACCGAATAAAATAGATACAACTTTCTTCCATGCTAGAAAATGGCAAAAGGAGCCATAATATTTTATAAGACTATCATGAATTGTTTTTTAATTCTTAATCATGAGATTGAAAACTTATTCTAGAAGAGTGTGGCGGCTTAATTCCAACTGCTACATTATCGAGCTTTAATCTGAATAAAAATTAAATAATTTATCTTAAACTGATGTGATAAAAAGCTGCAGAAAGTGCTAAAAAATTGCATTGATAAGATAGAATATTTTCATGAAGATAAGTTTGGTTGCTTTTCATCGAATTCTATTTTACCGAGAATTAATCTCAATTATAATGACTTAATTATTTACCTAAAACTTATTTGATAAATTTACATATCACACAAGAGCCAAAAGATGCAATTTACATAATAAATAATCGAATGCTAATTAATCCATATATTTAAGTAGAATTTTGCTTATACAGAACTTGATACGTTCAATTACATTTTGATTGATATCAATTGTGTATAACCAAGAAATCGAGGTGGAAACATATAGTTATCAGTACAAGGACATCAATCAATGAAGGCGCATCGGCAGCTGATGTAATTATTGCGTTTAATTCCAGTTGAATTAATCAAAACGATGCTTTTAATCGTAAAATTATTCATCCTGCAATTAAATGAGTATATTAATCACATTAATAACAAGGGTGACAGAAACCCTGTTATAATCTCTGCGAAGACATTTATATATGACGTTTCAGTTTGGGCGAATATTCATGACTTGAAAATTTTTATTAATTATCATCGCTTTAAAAGTTCGGGGTATTAATTGTTCCGAAATGCAAGCAATTAATATGTTTAAACGTGAGTACTTCTTTCGATTTACGTATGTTGATCCCATATTATTGATCAATGTATAAACATTAAACTAAAAACGTGGATTATTAAATTTAAAATAAACTATTAGAAAACTCATATATATTTTCTGAATATACTATGTATGCATATACATATACAATAAATGTGTGTGTGTGTGAAGAAATTTTGCAACATTTTAATATTCATGAGGCTGTAGTTTCATTAAAACTTGTTTACTTTAGTGTTTAAAAAAGCAAATATAAGAAAAATGCAAATCAGACGTAAATACATTTGGAATGGACAATACTCGGGACTTAATTACATGTCTTTACAGCAGTCGTCCAAAAATGCGAGTACTTGAGTCTTTTTTGGAAGGACAGGAACATACTCGATGATTGACAGCTTACGTCAGGAACACGTGATCACCCGAGAAGAAACATAGCAGTTCCGTTGGCTGATTACAAAGCAAAAATTAATTTTGAGTCCATCTTTTCACTGAAGATGAGGCTTGGGCTGCGAGTAGAAAAGGCACGAAATATCCTGTGTATTGGGGAGAAAACGAATTTACAGTCAAAATAACGATTTGAGAACACAAATTTAAACACGAAGTATTAGGAATATATATATATATATATATAAACATCCCTTAAAATATCATATATATATATAATTTCTAATGGCAGATTAAAAGACAATTGTAGTTAGAATAACAATCATTAAAACTAAATAAAGGACAAAAGTAAAGAGGTAACAAAGGTAACACAGAAGAACACAGATAACAAAACTAAAACCGCAGTAGATCTTTAAATCGTTCATCTTGTGCCGAGCTCTCCAGTGTAACAATTTATTGTTGATAAAGCTTTTATCAATCAAATTGATGGGTAATTTTTGCTTAATTTGTCACTGGGTTGATGCAGTTTATTAATTATGTTTTCATGAACAAAATAAAATAACTAATAAATAACTGTATACTTTACATGGAAATAAAACAATTTTGCGTACTTAGGAACTAATAAGAAATGAATAAACGTATTAAAAATACCTTGAAAACTGTCATTCAGCAGTTGAATCAAAATCATTTTCCAGTTAAATTAAAATTAGTGGTTCAAATTTTAATGTGACAAATTTATGGAAACTTGTATGTTTACTCGCATTTATTACTTTCACTTGTATGTATCAATGTAATGGAATCTTGTAATTCAATTTTCACCCACTTCCATACACCCAATTAACTTTAAATTTCGCAGGCCTTAAAAAAGTCGATGACAATTCGATAATGTTGAAAATCGTGCACTTAGCTGTTATAGTTTTTTTTTACAGGAGCAAGTTACCTTTGTTACCTGTGTTACCTTAAGTAATTCGAATGCTTACAACTATGAAAAGTAATTGTTTGAAGAGTATTTAGAGACCTTCGTCAATTTCAAACAAAACAAAATTGATATATGATGTTAAGAATTTCAAAGTAATGTCCACCTTCGAAAATAGTGTATGTAACATTTTTAGGTTTTTCACAAGTTCACTCAAAAGAATTTCAACATACTACGGATTATCGCAGTTTAGACATTTATATATTTCATGCATAATACAATGATTATATATACTTTTATAAAGGTTCAATTTTCATTTGAAGGATGGGAATAATATTTAATATTCTTTTACAGGGTCTTCCAAAATTGAACTAATAGTGATGTCCTCTTTTAACTTTATTACTTTTACCTGCATTTGTCAATGTAATATAATCTTGTAATTCGATTTTCACCCACTTCCGCACTTTCAATTAACTTGAAATTTTGTAGACATGTAAAGACTCAATAACAATAAAATAATATTGAAAATATTGTAACTAATATTTATTATTCTTTTACAGGAGCGAACAAGAGAATTTCAATGAACTTTTGTTCAATAGGTTGTCTTTGTTTAAAGCGTATTTTAGACATTCATCTATTTTTAAGCAAGATCTATATACGTTGTTAATGATTTCAAAATAAGGCCCTACATCGAGAACAATGAATGCAGCATTTATAGATTTTTGCAGGATTTTTCAAAATAATTCCGATATATTAGGGTAAAAACAATTTAGATGCATTAATCTATTTCAAGCATAATAATAAGCATATGGAAGTTTATACAGACAGTTTAATTTTCAGTTAAAAGAGGGAAAGCATTTAAAGTTCTCATACAGGGTCTCTCAAAATTATATTTTTAGTGATATACAACTTCTATCACCTAAATAACACCAAATTTAAGGACAATACACCGGCAAATTTGGCGCGAAAAAAGTCAATTGAGTTTGAAAGTGTTTTACAATTGTTGCGTTTGGTAAGAATTATCTTTATTTTTCAATTCAGTGTAGATAGCCTAATTTTTACTTCTTTGTTTAATTTTTAAAGACTAAAAAAATAAGAATAAATTTTAGTCTGAAAAAAACTAAAGAAACAATCTTTTAAGGCAATATGAATTGAAAAGTAAAAAATAATCTTTAAATGAACGCATTTCGTTCAACAGCGGTTATGATGTCCCACAATTCGATAAAATTTAAGGGGAGTTACAATCTTTGAGTCACTGAAAAGAGCTGTATTTCTACCTATTTTCATAGCTTTGTTGCATCTTTATTTATGGATCAATATGCTTAAAATTTTTAAGCCTGATTCTGTATGAGTCGATAAATGCATGTATGCTCTACCTATTTATCAGAAAATAGGAAACTTATGTATGACATTATAAATATCTATAGTTTTTTTCAATTTCAAGATTTTATACTGAGCTATTGTGCGCAAGCTTATAGAACGAAGTATTAATGTACAGTTAAAATATTTACGTTTTTAGAAGAACAGTACAGTAGGCAATAATCTGCACCTAAATAATATTTTTAATTTTAAATTTTTCCCCCAGGGTTCAATAAAAAAAGAAAATGAAAAAATCTCTACTTTTCATAACATAAAAATGTTTTTTCAAAATAATAAATAGGTACAAAAACGAAAAAACAGGTGCAGGTTATAGACTTTAATAACACGTACTTACCCAACAAGTTTCGAGATAATACCTGCATAAGTTTTTTTACAATCATGCGCGCGAGTCGCAAAAATGCAGTTGTGAGTAAAACGCGTTCAAAGTTTTAAATCCCCTCTTTAAACTACATTGCAGCCACATTTTCTTTTGCAATTACTCGCGTTCTAATAGGAATATTTTCATGTAGTTAAAGGATACAATTCAGAAAGATTCAAATTTTTGAAAAATGCAATAATAGTTTTTTCGATATTTTGAAGGTTTGAAGATTGCAACTCCCCTTAACATTTTGAACTAAGTTTAAAACAAGAATAAAATCATTGACAAAAAAAAAATAACTTTAATGTTAGAAAAAGTGTGGGGTGCTTTTCACTTACTTTTTCATAGCGACAATCAATACGAATAACTCAAAATAAAGGAGAAAAGGTAAAAAACTAAGTAAACTCTGTTGAAGTTACGCAACTTTGAACAGCTTATGAAACAGATTATAGATTCTATTAATACCATTACAGCAGCCACAACGCCATATTCAACAGTCTACAGTAGAACGTTGGGTGCTGTGCAAATGAGACATTGTTTAAAAAGTGTACCCTGACATGATATATGATTAATTCATAACACAATTAGACAATTTGTTTTTTTTGGTGGGGGGAGGAGGGATTCCGTTCTAATACTTGAATTCTGATTCTAGAGATAAAAATACACTTAAATTTCTATTTTTCAGCTTTTAAAGTTTGCTTTTGTCAGATTTACGCCGATAAGTAAGCTTTAAAGATTTTAATTAATTTTAGAACAACAGATTGTCGGTGAGCACTATTTCTCGTAAGCGGCTGAACCGTTCAGTCTCAAATTTTAACACACGCTTTTCCAATAAATGTTCTTTTTTATCACCAACAAATATGTTTCATTTTAGAAACAATTGAAATTTTAAATTTGTATAAAAATTGATTTTTTTGAGAAACCGCTATTTTGTTAAAAATTATTATTTTGCTTATTCCTTTTATCGACTACAAGATAGCACATTATACTAATATACGAAATATTTATGAACTTTTCATTTCAGATGATCCAGTACAGAGATAAGGAGCTCATCGCAAGACGCCCTTTTTTAGAGGTGTTTCCGGAGATCAAATATAGCAGTTTTGAAAATAAATAAAAAAAAGAATATACATAAATAAAATACAGTTAAAAGTTACTTTAATACAGTGAAAAGTTACTTTAATACAGTGAAAAGTTAAAATACAGTTGAAAGTTATTTTAATACTTGTACAAATTTTTACTTTAGTAAATTTAAAAGTCTTCCCGAGAAATATTCTTGAAAACTCGCTTTTTTGGGTCCTCCTGACATTATACAACTCCTCAAATATTTTTTAACAATCCGAATTATATAGTTTTGATACAACAAAACAATTATTCAAAAAATCGAGGTAGGGAATTTGGCTTATACTTGGACTCTTTTTTTAGAGGGCGTACGTATAAGACAGTTAAAAAAAATAATTTCGTAAAAATTTAACCCCTTCTTGGTCATTTTTTCCCGACTTCTTATTTTCAGATTTGCAAGCTGATCAGACCTTTTCCAGAAACTTCTCTCCTAATTGAGATACAGCCAAAATTCCACCAGTTTCAAGAACTTTCTTTTTATCGCCAAACTTGTCAACAATTTGCCGCAAGAGTCGCCAAGTTTGTCGCCAGAGTCAAGGAGTCACATCCTCATTTTACTTGCAACAATGCCTGTATAAACGCACTTTCCAGTGCGGGGAAACAACATTACAATTTCGATAAAATATTGTCACATGACGGGTGAGGACTGGAGTAAGGTCAGTATTCATTATTTATGTTACAATAAATTATTTAGAACAATATATTTTAAAAATAATTTAACTAAACTCTCTTTTTCAAGTGTCTTTCTCCGATGAATCAACATTCGAAATTTTAGCAGATAAAAGCAGATTTGTACAGCGACACGCAGGTAAAATGTATCACTCTAACTGCATCGTGAAGGTAAAACACTTGTTTTAAACTAATTTACAGTATTCATGGCAGACCACTTATGATATCAGTTTTAATTCTAAAAATGTCTCGAATGGCAAACTCTACCGATAAGAACACCATCGAGAAGTTGTGGGAGACAAAAAAGAGAGAAGTCACGTCAAGGAAAGGATCACGTATGGATAGAAAGTATTTGAGAGTCAATAAATGTTTGGCATTACAATGCGGCAATCAAAAAAGTACTACAAAGTGCATGGAAAATATAACTGGATGTATTGAAGCAATACCTCCTAGATATACAATGACTGAGAAGAGAAACTTTTACGTCATCACTAGGTTCACGAACATGGCGTCATCACACATTTATTTTCATAAAGTAAAACTATTCAAATTTTGTGGTGAATTTACTCCCGCATAAAACATTTTAATGGTTTAAGATAAAAAAAAATTAATTTTATGACAAATAGGAAATTCTATCACTAATTACATAATATGATATAGAAATAGATCATAATAAATTATTTTTTATGAGAAAGGTATTTTAATTTTATCTTCAACTTAAGATATTTCTAAAACTTGTATCATTCCCCAATTTTAAATAGTCTTAGTTTGGGAAAGTAAAGCTGTGATGACTCCATGTTAGAAGACCTAGTAATGACGTAAAGACTTCTGTTCTCAGGCCTTCTCTAAGCAACACCTGAGATATATAATGCCTGAGAACAGAAAATTTTACGCTATCACTAAAATGATGTCATCACACATTTATTTTCACAAAGTAAACTATTCAAAGCTTGTGGTAAATTTAATACTACAATTTAATGATTTAAGATTGAAAATTTAATTTTACGACAACTATCACTAATTATATAATATGATATGAAAATAGATCATGATAAATTATTTTTTATCAGAAAGATATTTTAATTTTTATCTTCAACTCAAGATATTTTCTAAAATGCGTATTATTCACCAGAAATTTTAAATAGTTTCACTCTGTGAAATTAAAACTGTGATGACGTTATCATAAAAGACCTAGCAATGACGTAAAACATTCTGTTGTCGGGCCTATTTTTCTGAGGCGTTGAATGAAGCCATGCCAGTGTAGACGCGAAAGGGAATGATACCAAATACTGATTAATATTCATTAAACTTTTGTTTCTTCATATGTACACTAATTTGCATATTTTTAGCTGAAAATAACTAAGGAATGTACAATAAATAAAAATAAAATAATTTATTTTATACAATTAGTGTTTATCTAATTCCTTAACGTAACTTAAATACAGAAATGCTATATTTTGGAATTGTTTCTAATTTGGACTTCTACTGTAGGTTTTTTTTTTATCAAGGAAAAAGAACATACACAATTTTGAAATTAATTTTAGAGTGCATTTTTATTGTGTAAATGTTGATGTACAATCGCGATGAAATACTTATTGAATTAGTGCCATAAGATATTAATTAATTCACAAAACTAAGAAACTGTACAAGTAGTGTAAATTAATATAGGTCGAACGCTTTCCATGTGTAAAATTCATTCAAATGAAACACAATTTTACATTTCTAAATGCAGAACATCAAATTATGCACGGAACACGTTCTGCGATGCTTTATTCGAGATTTTCAAATTGCACGTCTGATTTTGAAACGTTCAACTGAAACAGGTGCCTTCAAAGTTATTTTCTCAGCAATACCCATTTTACATAAGTACGTAGTTTGTGTACTATATTCAAGTATACTGGTTAATGTAAATGGACACACATTTATTAAGCTAAGTAAACGGAAAACTTATTCGGTGAAACATTAGGGAGATAACACTAAGTTGAATCATATGATAAATTTGGACAATTGCTAAATTCTTCTGAAGTTACCTGAAGCACTTAAAGTAACTAAATGTCATTACAGAAACTTCGTCAGAAGTTATTTACGAATTAATTCTCCTGAATGTCTTTGAGTAATATCAAGTTATATAATACGATAACGTATGCGGTGCCAAAATCGACGACATTTCTGTACTGTGAACGGCAACACCTAGATGTAAACTGTAGCGAAATAACAATAACACACTCGCAAACGTCCAGATTAAGAGTTCGATGACGTTCAGTGAAGCAAGCATATTCGTTATTGTTTACGTATGTCGCGCTGTAACTGAATAACAAAATAACAACGCGCATGTGAAAAACAAAACAGCGCGTTCATCGCACATTAAAAAAAATCGCCTTGCAGCAGGCTGAAGCATATTTTGTTCATTTCCTGTTTTTTGGTTTTTTTTATATTTTTATAAACAAAAATACGTATTAAATAATGCAACCGTTCTATAAAACTCCGGGTCACTAACTTTGGCACTGCAATTAAGTAGAAGTATTTCTGTAGGAATTTGTGCAACTCGTTATCACACAATACAGTATTCTTATAATAATTTTATGAATAGAAATGTCGCCAATTATATCCTTTCCTACATCTTGCCATACTAGTACTTGGCTTTGACCCCATGGCTACCATCAGCTTTTATCATGACACCCAAAATTCGTATCAACCCTAACCTAAAAAACTCGGCTGTTCGAGCCTCGTCAGGAGGAGACCCCTTTAATTTTTCAGTTTCATTATTGCCATATTAAAACGATATTAATTGACTATGTCATTTTATTTCTCACCGCTTTATCTTTTTCTTTTATTCTTCCTTGACATTTATTTCATCGACTGGAATAGGAGGGTTTGCTGATCTTCCTTGCAATTGCAAACGTGGGTCGATGATAAATGAAGTAACTTATATAATTTTTGTATCTATCTTAACACGCCAGAAATTTTGCATTTCGTTATTTGATATTGTTGAGAGAGCTTTAGAAGAATAGGGTTGCTTTATTTCGCCTGCTAACCCTATTGGCGAGTTATCCAGAGTGGATAAGAATCCCAGGCTGTTAGGCTTATGCTTAAAATTATACTTTCTTCCAATTTCACATTCGCTAGCCCAGTGCCCGATGCGTTTACACCTTTTACAAGTTATTCTTGATGTATCCTTAATTTTATGAGGCTATGTTTTATGTTTCCATCTTTCGTAATTATTCAGCGTTTCAATTCGCCAAGTTCCAGTCGCCATTTTGAGGATGAATGATGCAGCCTTGAAACCAACGTAAAAAATCAGCAAATAAATAAATTAATCCATCTGGTGTCCATAACCTTTTCGAAATGTTAGCAGTATGGCACAAATATAGTAAGCGTGGGATTTTAAGCTAACATTTACTTTATTAAATTAGAACGGAAGAAACAGGCACATCACATAACAAGGCAACATCAAGAAGGAAAAAAGTATAGAAGAAATAAAAAGAATGCGTGCGCAAGCACAGTTACAGTTAAGTAGATATAAATATATGTAAAATATTCAACATATATATGTCGCATACTTTAATGTCGCATTTTGGGACAATTTTCAATTAATGGGGGAGAAATGACATAGTCATTAATAAATTTAATGACAAATACTGTTAAAACAAAGAAACATGATTTTCGTGTAACTGAGTCCAATAATTTGGCCAACACTGCACTGAGTATATAAAACAAAAAGGTACCGGGTAGCGAAGCTGGCCGCCTTGGCGGCTAGTATAAGGGAATTCTGTTCTCTCTACGGGCAAATGATCACCGCAATGATCTTTCATGGGATCTATCTTTTCCATTCTATCCGCAATAACTTTAAAACAGTTAGAGATAGTATTGTGTAGATTAGGAGCTCACTCATTAACACTGGAGAGATTTCAGCTTGATCATATAGCGAAACGCACGACGTAGTGTACTATACGCGAAGACGCCGCAGAACAAAAATTAAAAAGTAATTTCTGTATTAAAGAGCTAATTGCAGATAGCAGTGCGGTAGCTGGCAACAAAGCACGAAAATGCATACCCTTACAGGCGGAAACAAAAGTTTCAAGCAACGTAAAAAGATGTGGGAGCACAGTAAGTAAACATAGCGACAGTGCTAGGAGCAAAACAGAACGGTCGCCAATGAAATCGGCAATTTATTAAAATCTAGTTGGTAGTTAGAGGTGACATAATAGTAATAATATAAAGGTAGGCTCGACAACAGGGTATGGTTAGAAGAGCTTGAGATCTAGAATTTTTATGGATCTTCTGTGGGAAAGTATTTTGTAGAATATAGAAATACGACACATCATCGCTGTGGAAAGAAAAATAACACTTTAACGGCAAAAGCCAAAAAATTTGCAAAACGGAATAAAGATAGTTTAACGGAGATAGATCAGAATTTGAAAATGGCAAACCGTATTGAAATTGGAATAGGTAAATTAAAATCAGAAGTAAATAAAAATGACTATGATGATTTAAGCTCCAATTCAGCTCAATACCCTTCTGAGTTTGTCAGTATAATACGGAATCACCTGTAGTTGACTCCGTAAGGAATAAAAAGTTGTAGAAAATTTGATTGAATTTTTATTTATATGTTAAAACCCCTTTAAAAACAAATGACCTTGCATTTCTTGGGATTTCCTGCGGCATTAAAATATAATTCCAACTATTTTCTGCTAATTCGAAAATTTCTCAACAAGAAATTTCTACAAGATTTGTTTTATATCTAGAAAGAGCTTAATGCTTGCAAGGGAATGCTGATGACGAAGCTAGTAATCCAGTAAGCCTGATCGTAAGGTTTAATAGGTAAGGAAAAAATTTAAGTAGACCATGGGTGGCGATATCGTTGGGCATGCGTCAAACTTGGCGCAGTAAATGATTTCAAGTGACGCATCTGATGTTTGTGCCTACTTCTTGTTTCGATGCACATTGAAGTCTATAGAAATACTTTTGTGCCCGGAAGTACCTTATTTCTTATAATTTATGATGCTACATCAGAAGAAGCATTCGCACATTCCAAAATGTTCTGTCATCACAAACAAAACAATATAATCCCCTAGGAAACTTTCGTAATATTAATCCAAGAATTATTTACATTAGAACAACAATTTCAATCTCATGCACACACATTATTACCTTTTCTCTACTAAATTAAAGCCTACCCGTATTCATATTTACTAGCTCTACGCGTGAACGTAAAGTAGTGAAACTGTGCTTGAGTTGTATATCGCATCTGAATTCGTCTATGAAAGATATCGCGCATGATATGCAAAAGGCTGGCCAACCCGTAATTTAGACTATTTTCCCATATGAGCCGATAATGCCAAATTGGGAAACTTGTCGATTCACCGATCACTTCTAAAGCAGTTTAAGCAAACATTCTGAACGAATGGCAAATCTGAATGTGGTTTAAGCATCTAAACTTACTTCGTTATATTTAATGGAAACTAGCTCTTTACATGAGCAGCAAATGTGGCAGCTATTTAATAATAGTTGAACAAGCAAACTAGTCACGGCTCATTTTTAAACATACTAATCGAATGTTAAATTGGGATTAGGTTTAGTTATCTCGGACTCCAGAACATCAGGTTCCACTATATATTTAATGTAGATTAATTCGAAAATGTTAGCAAGAATAAATTTCTGCAAGATTTGTTTTATAAATGAAAAGCGTTTAATATTTCAGGGAGCGCTCGAGTGAAAGGAAACGAACAAAGCACCTGATAATAAGATTGAGTATAAATTCAAGTAGACTATTTAACCATGTAAGCCTACGATGGCGGCGTACGTGAATTCAAACTGGGAAAGCATGGTCAGTTTAATACATACCTCTTATCTGTGTGTTTTTTCCAAAATTTTAATTATTTTATCTTTTAAACCTATCTTTTAAACCTTTTATCTTTAAAACTTGTCCCATTTTGACTAGTTTTAAAGTGATGTCGGTGCGTACGTACCAATACCTCCTATAAACAGAAATCCTAACAACTGTGACTGACTGAAGTCAACACCTCCTACACACAGAAAGCCTAACAACTGAAACTTTGACGTCACCATTAGGCCTTCAAATAATGACATCATCACAGTTTTACTTTCAGAAACTAAAACTATTTAAAATTTCTGGTGGATGCTACAAATATTAGAAAATATCTTAAATAAAAAATTAAAACTAAAATACCTTTCTCATACAAAAATATTTATTGCGATCTATTTCCTTATCATATTATCTAATTAGTCATATCTAAAATCGGCCAGTTTTCATAAAACTCTATTTTTTATCTCAAATTATTAAAACATTGTTATTCATTAGTAAATTCACCAGAAACTTTGTATACTTTTATTTTGTGAAAATAAAACTTTTAAGTGTAGGCCAAACGATGACGTCAAAGCTTGGTGACGTAGGAGTTGTTAGGCTTTCTTCATCTAGGAGGTGTTGCTGAAGTACGGTCATACGGGAGCACCTTAGCGCAGGTCGCTTTATCTCCAGTGCGGAAGGACAGAATCTTGTGGTGAATATCTTGAGGCGCTTGTCACCTGTGGCGTAACCTCAGTTTAATTCAGATAAAATAAAACTGTTTAAATTTTCTGGTGGATGCTACAAGTGTTAGATAACATCTTAAAATAAAGCTTAAAATTAAATATATTTGTTATACAAAACAATTCATTAGGATCTATTTTCTTTGCCCTTTGTCCTAAAATTAAATTTTGTATCTCAAATCATTAAAATCTTGTTATGCGCGAGTAAATTCACCAGAAATTTTAATTAGTTTTACTTAATGAAAATAAAACTGTGTTCGCGGCATCTCTGAAGGTCTACTCGTAACTTGAAACCTTGTTGGAGTAGCAGATGTTGGGCTCTGTCATATCGGAGGTGTATTTCTAAATGCATTTTTAGTGTCATATTTAATCCGTAATCAATAATAAATCAAGATAAATGTAAGAAATAATAAATTTTATAAATTGATGATAAGCAACCGCAATCATAATATTGTTATAGAATTTTTAATTTTACGTCTAAATTCGTCCTACATAGGATGACGCAATGCCCGAGCCAGCAAGTCTTGTTTGTGAAGGTCATGGTTGTACATACACACACGGTTAAAACAAAAGAATTAAATTTGCTCCGAAAGATCTAAATTAGTTCAGAAGTGATAAAAATCGAGATAAGTTTGTCCCGATTTTGTACAATACCTCATAGATACAGAAAGCCTGAGAACAGAAGCTTTTACTACATCAGTAGGTCCATTAGAATGACGTCATCATAATGTTATTTTTACAAAATAAAAGTATTTAAAATTTCTGGCAAATACTACAAATATTAGAAAATTTTCAAGTCAAATATAACAATTGAAATATCTTTCTGATACAAAATAATTAATAATGACCAATTTTTGCATCATATAATATAATTAGTGATGGTTTAAGTTGTCATTTGTCGTAGAATTAAATGTTATATCATTAATTATTGAAATGTGTTACGTTTGAGTAAATTCACCACTAATTTTTAATTGGTTTACTTTGGACATAAAACTGTGATGAAGACCAGCTAGTGTCCATGAGGATGACATGAAAGAATCTGCTCAACGTATGCGTGTCCGTATGTATGTATGGACGTAAATCGTGTAACTCAAACACGATTAATCGTAGGACGTCATAAATTTATATTTAGGATTGTTTTAACATCTAGTTTATACTGAAGACTATGTCTGGGGATGCACTGATATCGCTGGTAAAGATCCTATAGTAGAAAGGTTGGTTTATTTAAGTTCCAAGTAATCAATTTATTTTGACCTTGACATTCCTTGTTTTTGTTTTTTAACGTATTTAAAATATTTTATGAATTTTAGTACTACGTAGAGTTTGGAACTACGAATTTATGAATTTATTTTATTTATTGTACATTGATTTCTTGTATAAGGCATTTTCTTAAGTTTGAAAACGCAGCACACTTTAACCGCTGTGCTTCCTATAACAACTAATGTTAGCGGTGAAAAATTCTCTAACATAAATGACTGGAAATATAAATGGTGACTAAATTACAAAGGCTGTCACTGATTCACATTTTCATGTGTCACATTCAGAATCAATGGGCGCACTTTCCATTAGCCGCCTTCTCATCGTTAATTACATATCGTCGTTGCCAAATGAATATGGCTATGCGCACGCTTTGGTGATTTCGACATTTTGACTATTATGGTGCTTGTTTACTGAACAGAATTTCGTATAAAAAGACCTCTATGTGACTCTAAGCATTATGCAGTTAACTGTGATCGTTAAAAATAATATATGCCATGTGAATCAGCCAGAATATTGTCAAATAATAACTGCTAATAAAGCTCGTTATAATAAATAAACTTTTTGCACCTAGGAGATATTGATTTGGCAACGATGATATTCTTCAGTGATGGAAAGGCGAATGGATATTGATAATCTCATGTCTTATAAAGGGATGTATCAATAGAACATATCTTAATTGTTAAATAACAAAGTTTTAACAATTTAAGTAACATTTAAGATATATTTAAGTTCACATTTAAGTAATATTTAAGTTTTTAAGTAACAAAGTTAATAAATTTTATAAAAATCACTGAGGCTGATAACTGCAATAGGGTCGTTCATAAATGATATTATCAATACTTTTGACAATCTCCTCCTCCTCTGTCATAAAATGTCAAGCCTCATTTATATTCAGCCCATTTCCACGACAATGAGCAGGAGAAAAAAAATAATAACAAGAATGTAAACACCCATATCGTATTGCTCCTCCTCTTGGCCATGCCCACTGCTCAATATCTCTCCAGTAAGGGTTTTCGGGGGCAGGAGAATTGACAGCGCGAGAGGAAGTGAGTGTTTGCATTCAGCACCTTCGCTCATTTGTCGCCAAGCGTGCAATCTCGCCAGGTCGTTGGGTTAAAATGTTTTTCCCCCAGCCAAGTAATAAGATTTCAACGCCAAAAGAGCGAATATATGCCAATACTAGGTCGGGATTCTGACTGATGTGTGTGTGTTGTGGTGTGAGAGAAGGGAAATGCAGCAGAATATAAACCTTCTCTGTCTGTTGGAGCAGCCGTTGGAAGCATTTTGGGCAGTGAGAAAGACAGCACGAGTTGCTGAATTGTAAATGGGGTATCAAACTTTAGAATCCCCCTCCCCCTAGCTGCTCCTTGTAACATGTCACGCTATATTACATGGACATACACTTGCAATTCGGAGTCAAAGCACTATGTTATCCTAATCCTAACTAATATTAAACATGCGAAAGTGAGTTTGTTTGTTTATGACGCTTTCACGCCTAAACCGCTGAATCGATTAGGATGCATTTTGGTTTAGATATAGATGGGACCATGGAGATGGTTATAGGCTACTTAGAATTTTAGAATTTTAATTACTTTTTTAATTATTAATTAAAAACCGTTTTTACATTGCCATGCTTGGCGAGTTTCGCCCGTATCAAATGATTCATGTTTTGAGCTAACAAGAATGCTATTACTTCAACAAAGAAGCACGTGCGCATGCATCTGAAAAACATTAAATACCACGGAAATTAGGCCAGTTTTAAGCCAAATCTATCTATCTGTAATAATAAAAATGAATGTTCTCCAGACAAATCTACAGAAAGCAGAGCTTTGAAAATTTTAGCATATAAGATCATGATTTCGGTAAAGTGCACCTGAGGCTCAGAATTTTGGAAATTTTAATTACTTTTCTAATTATTAATTAAAAACCATTTAATCGTCCGCACGAAATGATTTATGCTTTTAAAATAAAGCAGAAATTCCAATTGCAGATTCACATGCATTTGAAAAACCTGAAATGGTATGGAAATTATGTTGATTTTACGCCAAATTAAAAAGCATTAGAAAGAAAAGTCCAAATGTGTTTCTTAAAGTTCATAAATTTCCAAATCCTACCAATAATATAAATGTGTACGTTTGTGTGTTTAGATGTTTTTGATTGAATCCCACAAAACTGGTTGAACAGATTTGGAAAAATTTGTAATGAAGATAGCTTATGCCCTGTTTTTCTTATGGATAGCTTCCTGGATAGCTTATGCCCTGGATAGCTTATGCTTAACATACAGGCAACCTTTCATGCATAGCATAAATAATTCTTTTACAAAAACACTCAAAATAATTCTAATGCATTGCGCTCTATGGAAATTTTATAGCTACTAAACCGATTCTAAAACTTTTTTCACTGATTGAAAGTTACACTATTCCTGTATATTATTGTTTGTTTGTTTGTGGATTAAGGCCGATTGACTGCACTAGGGTCCTAGCCTATATGGGGAATTCCTCTGTGGGGAACTTTCTAAGGGATCCTAGCCCGTATTTGGGCGAGGTTTTGGAGAAAACCACGGAAAACTGTGAGCGGCTAGGTCGACAGGCGCGACCGGGGTTTGAACATAACACCTCCAGCCTTCCAGATTTGAGAGCAGAACCTCTTAGACGCTGGTGGGACCCTGAGTGTTATGGATGGTATGCAAACACGTGACTAAACGTCACTTTGTCGTCTGCTATACCTGAGTTGGTGAACAAGTTTCCGTATTGTCCACTCAATTTGAACTACCATCAGCAGCTGACCGCATGGTGGTCACCAGTTCCGGTTTGAAGCATGTCTGCTACTGTTGTGACATCACATGCATAACATCTATGTGGAATTTGAAGTTTCAGAGCGCAGCTGCCGAAAGAGCGGAGAGAGATTTTCACCGCTTCCTTTGAGACCCCCCAGACGTGAGAAGTCACGTGGTGTTTTGCTTTTTGGGGCTCGAGTTTGGAAGAGGCGAGCGAGTAGATGCAGATAGAGATTGCAAGGAACTTGCTTTGTGCATGCCTGTGTGGCTTATTGTTCTTGTTAATATATATTACACAAATTGATCTTTCAAGTAATTTACTAATTTCGCACAGAAATATATTTACCACATTTTAGATAAGTATCGACTTCGCCTCTTTCTAGCTTAGAAAACACTGGTCGTTTATCCATAGTGACAAATGGAAGTTAAACTGCTTCTTAATAACATTTTATACAACTTCTGTGCATTGTACACATGCTCTTTCTTTTCGTCGAATGTGTCATTAATAACCAATGAGCAAGAACAGCTGCATTTTCATAAATCAATTTCCATGTTATTCAGATACAAAAACAACAACATAAAATTGGGAGTCTTTTGAAGTGTGCAGGTTCAGGGTTATAAACTCTAGCACTACTTTGATTTAACAGTATGACTTGTTTGGCGGTTTCCTCTGGATGTAACGTGAATGTAATCCTTTAAAAGAACCCCTTAAACAGTCATCCTCTCTAGGCATCGTAACTGAAGCAGATAAACCTAGTGCAGCTTTGCCATAACCATAACAGATGCATTGCCAAGTCTCGTAAATAAGATTTGTACTCCAGGGAATTGCAAGCAGTCCCAGAACGACAATTTGGCTAAATATCCGGAATGCATCGCAGTGAGATTGGCGGTATATACGTGCATAACTAACTCCGAATGAGTTCGGACGGCTAACAGCAGATGGATTAAAATTCGTATGCAAAATCTGAAATCAAACTATATAATACAGTCGACGTAAGTTTTTACAAACTAGTAAATCATACTTCACATTTTAAAACATTGATTATGTGTTGTACTTGGAACATATGCTAATGTATTTCAACATCAATTTGCTTTTAAGTAATAATTTAACATGTATTCTTTCCCCATCGAACAAAATCTTTAAAAGAGTGATGTTATTTGGAGAATAAACAATCAAAAACTATTTATTGCCGTTTGTACTTTATAAAACTACGAAAATTTGTGGGTGTACATCGATAAAAAACAGCACCACTATTTTTAAGGGATAAATCATAATTTATAAATAGTTTAACGTAAGACGGCGTCCTTTCCATGGTACTTAGAAAGCAATCTTTTAAATAAGTCTATTCGTTTCGAATAGTTGTGTGTCAGATAATAAAACTAACCGTGACTCGACGAGTGCAATTATAAGGTGTCGTCATCGTTTTCAAATGACGCCGTCACCATCTATGTCAAAGTGTTCACTGCCAGACTAAAGTGCATTACAACGCAATCCAAATTTTTATGTCACTTTCGCATATAAAATATAGCTGTCTATAATAATTGATTCGTGAAGTGAATAATAAAGATTTCGCATACTTTTCTAACTTTTAGAAAAATTAATTCGTTATTTACAAAACGCAAATAGGACATTTATCTTACACTCATGACAATCATGCGTTGGCACGTGATCGGCAATGAATGTGTTCTAAAATAATAAAAACTTTGTGAAAAAAAAAAACACATACATAAAATGTTACTTATAAGATACTACGATCGTTTCGACCAAAAAATTCTTTCGGTCTTCATCAGACAAGCCCTTCGACGTTGATTTCGAAATGACGCTCCTTCGAAATGTGCGCCCCGATGCGATGTTTAAAATGAATTGATTTTTTTTTCAAACATCCGTCTAAATCACATCGAATCTATTGAGCCTGCTCGGCCCCTCGTTCAATTTTAAAAGTAAAGTACAATATAAATAATGAGCTTTTAATCAAGTCTCAAACAATCCCCGTCGTGGGCCAACTTTAGTATTCTAGTGATACGCGGGCCAATATTTTTTTTTTTTTTTAAGCGCGAGAGTGCTATTAAAAATTTCCAGGTTTTTTGTGTAGACATTTTTCCCTACAATTGGCGCATCGTGTGACTTTTCAAATGTGTTTTTTTTTAATGAATTGTATCGTTCTAGCAACCACATTGGCCTTCGTTGGTATGAATTGACATGGACGGTATTATTTTATAAAACAGCTGCAAACATTTTGTGCAAAACGCCGCTCAGGACGAGATCTGCAGATTGTTGCACGCCAGTGCAAACTGCCTTAAAGTTTTAGTTGTTATTTTTAGATATGTCGAAGGGCTTGTCTGATGAAGATCGAAATAATTTTTTTGGTCGAAACGATCGTAACATCTTAGAAGTAACATTTCATGTATGTTTTTTTCACAAAATTTTTATTTATTTTATCATTTAACACCAATATTTGAGTATTTCTTTTTCGTAATGAATGTCTTCGTTTGTGTGTGTAGCATAAATTTTCGATTTGTGTGCTTGGCTTGAAGAACCGCTTATAAATCCAGGTTAGATAGACAACACAAGGAGGGAGGGAGGGGTGCTCTCCGTGTGAATCTTTCTAAGGGGTCCTAAACCGTATTTACGCTAACATTCAGAGAAAACCACGGAAAACTCCGAGCTGTTAGGTCGACGGACGCGACCTAGTTTTGAGCCACGCATTTTCTGTCTATCCATTCGGACATTGTAGGGCTCAGCGAATGTGTTTTTGTGTTTGGAAAATCTGTTTTCGGATTTGTGTGCTTGGTTTCACATCCACTTATAAATACTCGTCCAATGAAGTGGACAAGACACAGAGACAGTTTTTACCATAAAAAAGAGTTGTTGGATTACGACCAATTATCTGTGCTTGGAATCTAGGCCGAGGGGTCGGATGTCCTCCGTGGAGTGTCTTTATAAGGGGCCCTAACCTCTATTTACTCTACATGTCGGAGGAAAACACGGTGAACTCCGAACGGTTAGGTCGGCGGAAAGCGACCTAGTTTTGAACCAGGCACCATCCGTCTCCCAGTTCACAGCGCTATGCTCTCAGCCACTGGTGGAGCTACCATGCAGGAAGAATAGTTGCAATAGGCATCCTATTGTATATTCTGGGATTTTCCTGGGGAAATTCATGCTAAACTAACGGTGAGGCAGGGAAAGAAAATTAAGAGATTTGGCTGTTTATAGCCATGCTTTTTGCAAAATCAGGCATTTGTCTACGCTAGAAAGCAAAACGAGTGACGAGGGTTCGAATGAAATAGTTTTTGTACTACTATTTCCATTAGTCACGTGACTAATATGCTTGTTTCGATTTAGGGTTACAATTACTCTGTCTACCTATTCCTCCTCTATGGTTCTTACTAACACAGAGGAAAGGAAAATTTAACATCCAGGGGATTGAGCAAGAATAAAACTCACGACTGTAAAATTTGGCGATTGGCGTTGAGTAGGACAGGCCCTTAACTTCCATGCCGCCGGTCCACCTTTATTATGTGTTCTAATGACATCTGTGAGCAAATAACCTCTGCTAATTTCACATTTTAATCAACTGATTTTAAATGTTTCTGTTTTAACCAAATTCTGTGATCTCAGAATTATTGTTACCCCCTCCCTCCCCCTTGTCCCAAACTGTCACAATTTTTAGAACCCCAGCCCTTTAATTGTGGCATAGTTTGTGAACATCCCCTTTATTTGTATTCAAATCAAACACTTCTGTCAAGTGTTAATTATACATTCTTCAGTGATGGAAAAGTGAATGAAAATTGATAACCTCTTGTCCTGCAAAAGTATATATCGATAAAAATCATCTTACATGCTAATTAAAAAATTTCATCACAAATTTTGAACAGATCACTCAGACTGATAACTGAAATGATATATTATTTATCTTGGGAGCTTAATATAATTTAGAAAAATGAAATTATTGCCTGTAATTTTTCATTCTGCTATAAATTACAAGACCTTATTCTGATGCAAGTTTCTGCTAAAATAATTTCAATATTATTATGCGCAGACATTTTAAAGATTTTATAACATGTGCAATAAAAATCGATATCAATGTAGAAGTAAGAAGAGGAACATCCTAAACAATGCGACTAAACAACATCCTAAGACTTTCTAATAAGATATTAGATATGGAAAATCGTTATTAAGTTATAGGATATTTATAGCTGTAAAGTCCTACTCAGCAGCTTGTATAATTTCTCTTTTTCTGTTGCTTCACGTGTTTATGTATGAAAGTATGAAAATCTTACATAATGAAATCCGAGAGTGAACATTGTATGTATGTATGTAGGTAGGTAGGTTTGTGACCACCGATGTTCTTGCGCGCGTCTCTCGATCGCATTGCGCTGAGACGGTTGGTCGCAGACCTACCGAATTTTGCATACGGCTTCACTGGGACCGATCCTAAGACACCTCGGAGCGATTTTTCCGAAATTCGAATTAGAAAATGTTTTATTTTATATTTTGTCCGATTTTTAGCGATTTTTCTTGCATAATACGTAATAACGCCGGTCATTGCACTCGCAATAAAACGATATTTGCATCATCGGATAGAGGAGAAAATTTTCTTTCGAAAACAGTTTGTTTTGACTATGTAACATATTTTGCCGATTTTTGGGAATTTTTAAAAATAATTTCTCTTTTGACGACGTTTGCGTAAAAATAATTTTAAAACTGTTGCATCTTTCATTCTATCTGTCATAACTTTTTTATATTTCGGCAAAAGACGGAGCATATATTTCGCCCACTTTTAAAAGAAGAACGGAGGAAAAATATGAATTAGGAGATTTTTTACGAATTTTTATGTAAAGAAGGATTTTGAATTCAATAAAAGCTGTTTCAAGATTTCGGTATGATATCTTCCGCTATGGTTGTCTGGGAAACAGTAACAATGAATAAAATTGCCATTTGAAAAACATAAATAAAATGACTTTAAAATAACTGAGTTTCCACATGTGAAATCTACGTCATTTTGATCTAACGAGATTAAAACCCCTTTCGAAACTCAATCAAAATAACGGGCTCACAAACAAAACATACGCCACGCACGAAATTATTCCCTATTTTATATTACGTTGCCAGAAAAAGAATTGAATGCTGTTTTTTCAACGATGAATTATCCAGCATTATTTTCGATATAATTTTTAAACGGGACACGTTTTCGAATCGCAGGAAATATTTACGTGCTAAATACGCCAATCTGACAAGAATTATGCATAAAAATGTATGGAGAGCTGTTTTAATGGCAGCCAGAAAGTGAAATGATTATCGTTTATACTAATGCGTAAATTGCAAAGAATCACCAAAGAATAAAAAACTACATTAGTGGCAAATATCTAAACCGTTTCTTTAAATTAAACATTAAAGATGGAATAACGAAAATATATTAGTATCAGTAAAGGATACTATAAGTAATAGTTATTAGATATGCTAGGGCAATATTGATCAACGCACAATATACCGCGTTAATAAATATTTCGTGAAACTAATCGTTTCTTTTCGTTTTTCAACAGCCATCTTACATCACAGCTAACTAAACATTAAATAATTCTACGTCGCGTTAATATATCCCGCGGTAATTTCAACAGAAAATTCTGTACCTGAACTTTTTTTTTCTTGGAGATTCTGTTTTGTCACAAGTAGTTATGATCACATTTTAGGAAAATGTTCTCTTCTTGCCTTGCGCAGAGCGGGTACACACAACTATTTAATTATAAAATAAAACGGTTCTTCACATCATGTAGTATCTAAGGTATTAATGGTATAACTTAAATATAAAAATGAGTATGATGTAGAAATGAGACATTTTGAAAGTTAGAAATTTTTAGGAATCGTCACGCTTTTCTTTTTTCTGATCGCCAATGACACCGATATAGTTTTTTGTTTCATAATATTAGCAATGTTCTCAGATCAGTATTTATACTAACTTTACGAATAACTAATGAGTGACTTTACGCCAAGAATCAAATCATTTTGTTTATTTTTAGATTCCACATTACTGGAATCAATTCGAATTATACATGTAAGAAAGTTTTGTTCCCTACCGTGCGGAGAACGGGTACGCAGCTAGTAAAGAAATATTTCTAGTTTAAAATATAGTTCCTCCATAAGCAAATAGTACCTTCTTCATCACCTTATTTATACAAATCATCGCTTTAAAATTTCTAAGCTGTAACAATACACTTAAAGAATTACATTAACTAATTGGTAAACTGAACGAACCACGAAAAATATCATTACTAATCGCAGCAGAATTTCATCCATCATACTTCTAATAAGCGGACAAAGTTCTCACCCTTCCTTTAACTGATTTCCGATCAACCGCTTACACCAAGCGTTAATTATATATTCTTCAGTGATGGAAAAGCGAATGGAAATTGATAACCTCCTGTCTTTTGCAAAAGAATATATTGATAGGGTGCACCTGAATTGTTAATTTACTCAGTTAATCAAAAGTTTTGTACAATTCAGTTTGACAGGTATCTTCGAAACATAGATTATTTGTCATAGGAGGTTGCATAAATTAAAGGAGTTAAAATATTTCGGAGTGGTTTAGCATTTTCTCTGTGAACTTTGATTTTATTTTTCATTACAATGCATGTGATAATTCATGTATTCGTAGTAGAACTCCTGTTGGATGTCTGCAGGGTGTCTGATAACTATTAGTACAAAATTTGAGGGGACGCAGGGCAAATAATAAGGAATAATAATCACATAGCAATGTGGGATCCGAAATGTCGTCTTCATGTAGCTATTAATAATCAATTTGGAACGAGTGCTAAAATATTAGTGAACTTTCTTAAAACTGCTTATCAAAAATTAACTTGAACACTCTTTCACAGAAAACCCGTGACTAACGTTTGTAGTTTAACAATTCTATATTATTTCGCGGATAAAACTTTGAGACAAGACCATTGTTTGCAAAACTTGGTTGAGGAATTAGGCGAACATGTCAACACTTTGCATAAAGTGATTATTGACTAGTAAGTGAAAAAGGGTGCTTACGATCCAACAGTTTTATGTGATTCTTTCCATAAAAGCACCAAAATCCCGGTCTGGCATGCTTGAGTTTTCACTCCTGTTGTTGTCATTCTAACGCTACCACAAGCAAGCGTTCATTTTATGCAGAATGTTAGTTCATTCAAACTTTAAATGCTGCTACGATTTATACGTTGGAGGTAATTTTACCATGTTTTTTAAATGTTTAGTGTGAAATTATTAGGATGGTTTAAGTTAAGGCCACAAACTACAAGAGTTTTTTCCTGTCTATAAGGGTGAGGGATTGCTTTCGGAGGAGAACATTTTAAGGGTTTCTAATGCGTATTCACGTTACATCTGCACAGAACCGCTCAAAACTCTAGACCGTTTGATCGACATCTGCCAACGTCTCCTAGATACAGAAAGCCTTACAATTCCTACGTCACCAAGCTCTGACGTCATCATTAGGCCTACGTTTAAAAGCTTTATTTTTACAAAATTAAACTATTAAAAATTTCTGGTGAATGCTACACATATTAGAAAATATCTTAAACTAAGCAGTAAAATTAAAATATTTTTCTGATACAAAATTATTCATTATGATATTTTCCTTATATTATCTAATTAGTCATGGTTTAAAACTGTCATTTGTCGTAAAATCATATTTTTTTATCTTAAATTATTAAATCATTGTTTTCATGGATAAATTCACCATAATTTTTTGATCGTTTTGTTTTATGAAAATAAAATTTTTAAATGTAGGCCTAATGATGACGTCAAAGCTTCGTGACGTAGGAGCTGTAAGGCTTTCTATATCTAGGAGTCGTTGCATACGCACGGTAGGCCTGGACCCTGGGCCTGCACACTTTAGCCATTTTCCAATGTTCAATGTCTTATCCACTCGGTCATTGGTCAGCAAATAAGAGTGGAATTATTTCTCATAGTCTCGCTTTGTCTTTTCAATGATAGCTACTTGCAGGTTAAACGGCTTTTAACTTTTTTTTTTCAAGGGTGGACACTTGCCCTTAAAGCAATCGCCATTACTAAAGCCCTAAGCATTGTTCATCTTATTGACCCATAATGTGGCTGACGTTACCTCCTAGGAAGGAACGGACGAATTAAATCCCAAAAGGAGAATTTAACCCGAACTCAAGGCATGATATAATGGTTCGTTAGCCACTACAGTGCCTCGGAGGCTTTTCTTATAAGTATTAAAGGGTATTTTAAGTGGTAATTGCTTTTACTTGTACAGCCCCCCGCCAAAAAAAAAATAATTATAGAAATTGAACGAATTTGAGTAGAAGTAGTGGAGCTCACAAAAATAAGCTATTTAGGCGTATTTTATGGGTTACTGTGGTTATGGGTTAATTTTAAATTTTATGAAAAGGATGTCTATATATTTATTTTTTTAATTAGCTGATGTGCTAATGTGCCGCTCTACGTACCGGACGAAACAAATATATTTCTAACACTCGTGTTTGAAAGTAATGTTTTAGATCGGAGCAGCCAAATTGTTTGCCTCTTAATAATAACATTTATATCTTATTGTTAACTTAAGTAAAATTCCATTCGTTTTGTAGAGCTTTGCAGTAGTTTGCTTCTAGTGGTAGTCGAGGTAGCATTTGGGTAGCTGAGTGCTTCACACTTGGGTCAAAATTCAAAAATAGGTATCCATCATAATAGTTAAAGAAACAGAGAAAGTCTCAAGTAATCTGATATCATTCAACAATTTAACGAAAATTGAAGTAATTTCTGGCATTTTTTACATTATAAAAAAATAAATATAAAGAACTCGTTTAAAAAGCTAATTCACTAATATTTTAAATACGGCATTGAAAAAAGGACAGGGCTCATCGGCCCTAATAAAAAGACTAATAGGTCATGGCGCCCTTTAAAAAACGCTTGATGTAAACACTGTACATTTACATAGATTGTATGAATTATGTAAAAGTAAATAATGATTATATAAAATTTTCTCCCAAAAGTGAGAACATATACAAATATTTTATATTTTCTCATTAAAATAAATTATAATATTTCTTAAGCAATTTAATTCTCGAGAACTAAATAGCTAATTATAAATCATTTTAAGCAATACCATAAATACAATTTCCAATCTATTCCCCAAATGCAATCCTAGTACTTACCCCTGTAAACTTTCTTTTTAAGTTCTACATGTTTTCAATAAAATATAAAAATTTTAACTTCTGTTTTATGGCGTTATTAAAATGCATTAAAACAGTTTTATTAAATATGCCATATACTGTCATTTTATTCTTTACTATTTTCCTCTTTCACGAAACTTTATAAAATTAAAGATTCATAAAATTCAGAAATCACCTTTGAAGAAAAAAAAATAAAATATTTTTACAGTATTAAATCTAACTTGCAGTAATATACATTGAAAATATGATCACTCTAAGCCATTTTAATGATTCAATTATTCCTACGGTAAGTTATTGTAATATATAAGACGATTTATGAAAGTGCAACAATTTTAATGGCTTTTTTTCTTCTTGTTGTTCAACAATTCATAAGTTTAGTACTACAATTACTGAACATTTTATTTTATCTGTTCATAAACTGATAATAAACTCCTAACTCATAAATTTATTTCATAAATTTTTATTGCTTTTAGAAGAGTAGAAGAGATTGGAAAAATGTACAATTTTATTTATTCAAATGGCAGAAAATGAATAAATTACTGCTGTGAATTTTTGTAGAGTTTACAGTAAAGTAAATTCGCTTTGAAGTTTGAAAATAAAAATTTTAAATATCTTGCTTGAATGTTGCGTAACGCAACACTTAATAAATGTAATCCTAACATTATAAATGCGAAAGTGAGTTTGTTTGTTTGTTTATGACGCTTTCACGCCTAAACCGCTGAATCGATTAGGATGCATTTTGGTTTAGATATAGATGGGACCATGGAGATGGTTATAGGCTACTTAGAATTTTAGAATTTTAATTACTTTTTTAATTATTAATTAAAAACCGTTTTTACATTGCCATGCTTGGCGAGTTTCGCCCGTATCAAATGATTCATGTTTTGAGCTAACAAGAATGCTATTACTTCAACAAAGAAGCACGTGCGCATGCATCTGAAAAACATTAAATACCACGGAAATTAGGCCAGTTTTAAGCCAAATCTATCTATCTGTAATAATAAAAATGAATGTTCTCCAGACAAATCTACAGAAAGCAGAGCTTTGAAAATTTGTGCATGACTGAGCCCATAACTTCGGTAAAGTGCACCTGAGGCTCAGAATTTTGAAATTTTAACTACTTTTCTAACTATTAATTAAAAGCCGTTTTATCGCCCGCACAAAATGATTTATGCTTTTAAATTAAAGCAGAAATTATATTTGCAAAATCACATGCATTTGATAAACATGGAAATTATGTTGATTTTACGACAAATTAAAAAGCATAAGTAAAGAAAAGGGTACTTACGTATTATCCAGGCGGTCTGCCAAGACAAGCGATTTTTTGCCGAAATAAATGCCGGGCACATGAAATTATTAATGGTTTTGAATACGATTGGCAACAAATTGGCAACTCATTTGACGAAAAACAGTTTGGCGGGAATGACCGCCGGGATAATATGTAAGTACCAAGAAAAGTCCAGATGTGTTTCTTAAAGTTCATAAATTTCCAAATCCTACCAATAATATAAATGTGTACGTTTGTGTGTTTGGATGTTTTTGACTGAATCACACAAAAATGGTTGAACGGATTTGGAAAAATTTGTAATGAAAATAGCGTAGGCCCTGGATTAACATACAGGCAGCCTTTCATGCATAGCATAAATAATTCTTTTACAAAAACACTCAAAATAATTCAAATGCATTGCGCTCTATGGAAATTTTATAGCTACTAAACCGATTCTAAAACTTTTTTCACTGATTGAAAGTTACATTATTCCTGAGTATTATTGTTTGTTTGTTTTTGGATTAAGACCGATTGACTGCCCTAGGGTCCTAGGCCTATACGGCGAATTCCTCTGTGGAGGACTTTCTAAGGGATCCTAGCCCGTATTTACGCGAGGTTTTTTAGAAAACCACGGAAAACTGTGAGCGGCTAGGTGACAGGCACGATCGGGGTTTAAACCTGGCACCTCCCGCCTTGCAGTTTTGAGAGCAGAACCTCTTAGACACTGGTGGCATCCTAAGTGTTATAGGCTACTTTTTTACATATATTAGTGCTGTAAAAGTAACGACAACATGAGTATCCGTATGTATTTGTTACTTAGATGTTCGCTATTCGTTACTAAGTATTCGTTACTCGTTACTACTAATACAAGAATCGGTAATAGGGTGTTATATAGTGCCCCATAACAACACATCCGGGACAGTGTTGTTATGGGTATATGCCGCCCATACATAAACCCATAACAAAACCTAACCAAAAAGAATTTTTTTTAGCGAAGTTGTACAAAGTTGTATTTAGAGCTTATTTTCTCTGATTTACAGATTGTTTTTATACACATTTATGGTTTTATACAATGCTAAATTATCCGAATTACCGAGTGCACATAGAAATCTTCCAAAGACATATGCCATTCTTTTTTTTTTCTCAACCCCCCCTTTTTTTAATTCTGAACGCTGGTTTAACCTGTTCATTCTTATCATAAAAAGTGTAAAGGAAAGCTTGTGACTCGTGTTTTTTCTGGGAGCGGGTTCTTGAATACTGAGATCCAGGGATTGGGCCACATATATAAAATTCACAGGGCAGGGGATCTCAGTATGATATCAACTACTTTGCGTCTCTACAAGCATAATATCTTTATTATTTGTGAGTTCTTATTTCATATCAAAAACTTCTTTTGCTGGACCATTTTTCGAAGTAAATTAAAAATTACCATATTTTAAATTAAAATTGTTTAATTCAGTGAGAATTATCTATTTTTAAGATATTTCCAGTTCTATTTCTGCACTTTTGGGATGAAAGGGGTTAGCCCCTTCTGTGGGTGCATATATGAGAGCATTCTTTAAACAAAAGTTATCACTCCTTTTATACAGAAAGAATGGTTGCACTGGACTATGCGTATTCCATGAGTTCATGGAATAAAATGTACCATAAAATAGGGCAGATGGCCCCCTAAACGCCGACATTTTAGAAACATACTGAACTTTATTGAATTACTTTAATACCAGTGGCTTACGCAGGAGTGGGCATAGAAATCTCGGGTCGCTCCCAATCTTATAAATAAAAATGAAATTCTGTTTGTTTGTTTGTGGATTTGATTCGTATACAAATCCACAAAAATGGACCTATCGGCCTGAAATTTAGCACAGATATGTAAAATAATATAGAATAAATAACAGTCCACTTTAAAACTTTGAAAGTCCACCCGTTCCCGGAATTTAAGAGATTTTTTATGCTCTTCACGCAAAAATCTTTCCGTAATTGTAACCCCTGTAGTGAAAAAAGTGTGAAATAACGATCGTGGTTGCCATGTGTGGCGATTTTGCCGAATAAAATGTCGTTCGTATACAAATCCACAAAAATGGACCTATCGGCCTGAAATTTAGCACAGATATGTAAAATAATATAGAATGAATCGTAGTCCACTTTAAAACTTTGAAAGTCCACCCGTTCCCGGAATTTAAGAGATTTTTTATGCTCTTCACGCAAAAATCTTTCCGTAATTGTAACCCCTGTAGTGAAAAAAGTGTGAAATAACGATCGTGGTTGCCATGTGTGGCGATTTTGCCGAATAAAATGTCGTTCGTATACAAATCCACAAAAATGGACCTATCGGCCTGAAATTTAGCACAGATATGTAAAATAATATAGAATGAATCGTAGTCCACTTTAAAACTTTGAAAGTCCACCCGTTCCCGGAATTTAAGAGATTTTTTATGCTCTTCACGCAAAAAGCTTTCCGTAATTGTAACCCCTGTAGTGAAAAAAATGTGAAATAAGGATCCTGGTTGCCATGTGTGGCGATTTTGCCGAATAAAATGTCGTTCGTATACAAATCCACAAAAATGAACCTATCGGCCTGAAATTTAGCACAGATATGTAAAATAATATAGAATGAATCGTAGTCCACTTTAAAACTTTGAAAGTCCACCCGTTCCCGGAATTTAAGAGATTTTTTATGCTCTTCACGCAAAAAGCTTTCCGTAATTGTAACCCCTGTAGTGAAAAAAATGTGAAATAAGGATCCTGGTTGCCATGTGTGGCGATTTTGCCGAATAAAATGTCGTTCGTATACAAATCCACAAAAATGAACCTATCGGCCTGAAATTTAGCACAGATATGTAAAATAATATAGAATGAATCGTAGTCCACTTTAAAACTTTGAAAGTCCACCCGTTCCCGGAATTTAAGAGATTTTTTATGCTCTTCACGCAAAAAGTTTTCCGTAATTGTAACCCCTGTAGTGAAAAAAATGTGAAATA
Organism: Cheiracanthium punctorium; assembly: GCA_038373885.1. NCBI lineage: Eukaryota > Metazoa > Arthropoda > Arachnida > Araneae > Cheiracanthiidae > Cheiracanthium > Cheiracanthium punctorium. The sequence goes on along the minus strand of JAWZYV010003957.1, from coordinate 285,748 downwards.
AGGATCCTGGTTGCCATGTGTGGCGATTTTGCCGAATAAAATGTCGTTCGTATACAAATCCACAAAAATGAACCTATCGGCCTGAAATTTAGCACAGATATGTAAAATAATATAGAATGAATCGTAGTCCACTTTAAAACTTTGAAAGTCCACCCGTTCCCGGAATTTAAGAGATTTTTTATGCTCTTCACGCAAAAAGCTTTCCGTAATTGTAACCCCGAGTAGTGAAAAAAGTGTGAAATAAGGATCGTGGTTCCCATGTGTGGCGATTTTGCCGAATAAAATGTTTTAAATTCTCAAAGTAAAAATAAAAGAATAATAATGATTTTTTTTTGTTAGTTTATATTCGTCAGGTTATTTTTTTTAAAATTATAATATCGTGTGCATGGGAAATCAGAGCAGGAATGTAATGCTTTACACGCAAAACAATAAGAATTGAAGATTTCCGAGGCTAATGTGTAAATTCTTTTAGTTTGGCGAAAAAATAAAATGGCTGAAATATGGATTTTGAGTAAGTGAGTTCTAGCGGTTTGCACAGTTTCGGCTTTGCGCAATTTATTGAGAGCTTAAGGAAATAGATTTTTGGAAACAAGTGCAAAGGTTTTATTAGAATACAGCGTTAAATTTTAATGATCCGTGAAGAAATAATGCAGTTATTAAGGGATTTCAAGCGATCTAACTTCAGAATTCTCGCCAATTGAGTACATTGATTTAAGTTGGGGGAATTCCGCAAAATTTCAGAAAATTGAAATCTTCTCATTTAGTACATCGGAGTAACGATGAATAAAACACATTATAGTTGATAATTTAAAAAAAAAAATCGGCTGTATTAAGGGATTCCAATTTTCAAATAACTCTCTTTGGCTACTCTTTGGCGGTCGAACCATTTCCCATATTGATTGCTGCTAAGTCAATGCTTCGAATGATTCCCTGAAAAAACTCTTGCAAAATGGAGTATGTTGGCACTTTGGCGAGGCTTAGATTTGAAACTGGATTTTATTTGAGACTGGTATATATAATAACACTGGTTATAGATAAAAATGAATGTTGGTATGTGTTTATGAGGTTGAAAAACTCCAGCACCGTTGAGCACCGTTGCACGATGAAATTTGGTTCACCTAAGTCTTTTATGATGGAGAAGGTTTTTATGCTATCCGTTTTCTTTAACTTGCCACTTGGTGCCGCAGCACAACGTTGAATTCTATTCCGTTTAGCCGTTTGCTATGCGAATATCGTCCAACCGATTTCCATGAAATTTGGTACACGCGAATATTAGAACACGGAGAATATTTTTCACTATCCATTTTGCTGTAACTTGCCGCTAAATGGCGCTGCAAAGCATCAACTTCTATACCGTTCGACCGATCGGCATAAAATTTTTTATACTTACACATTTGAGCACGAAGAATATATTCTAACTGCGTTCCTTTTGATGTTACTCACCACTAGATGACACTGCAATGCATTATTATTTTAACTCGCCACTAGATGACGCTGCAGCAGGCCAAATTTTTGACCATTCAAACGGTCGCTATGTAAATCAGTATATATAGCTATTTGAACAATGAGAATATTTTGGCGTTATCCATTTTGCTATAACTCGCCACTTGACGACGCTGTAGCAAATCATTACTTTATTTAACTACTAGATGGCCCTGCAGTGTATCACTTCTTGACTGTGCAAATAATCGCTATGAAAATAGGTATACATAGATATTTGAACACGGGGAAGAGTTTGGCGCTATCCATTTTCCTATAACTTGCCACTAGATGTCGCGTCAACACATGAACTTCAGGACTGTCCAGCCGATAGTCATGAAAATTCGTATACATCGATATCTGAATGCGAAAAATATTTTCGACGTATCCGTTTTGCTAAAACTCGCCACTAGATTGCGCTACGCCGCATGGCCTTCTGCACCGTACAAACGATTGCCTTGCAATTCGGTATGCATGATTATTGGACACAATATAACGCGATATCCATTTTGCTATATCTGTTTATTACAATGAATAGTAATCACCACAAATCGTAATATCAAAAAGTCCATTCATTCCCGTGCGAAGAACGGGTACTTCAGCTAGTTTTTTATATATTTTTAAAACAATTACTTAAAAAATGTGTTTAGGTTTCCATGCTAAATATTTTTTTTAGTTCCAAATAATATTTTAAATAATAAAAATGTGTGAATTCGTTTGCTTTATAAAAATTTATTTTTTTAAAAGGTGTACTTAAATAATTTGTTATTTATTACTCATATTTCGATTCTAGCTAAAAAAAAAAGAAAAAGTTAAGTTCGCAATCCTGCTTCGGCACCACCCTGAAAGAAAGAATTCTGATTGCACCACTATTTAGTACTAAAATGTTAGAAAGCCCGAAATTAGCACCCCTTACTAACATGCTTCTCTTATATGTATTGCTCCTCTACAATTATTAGAACACCCTCTTCCCCCCCACCGCAAAAAAAGTTCAACTGCGCATACGAACATACTATACACCGGATCCTATCCCTCCATTGTACGACCCATATCAATAGAGCAGCAGATACTATATCCATCTCCATAACTGTAACGAAACATACGAATTCTTCCAAACCTCATCAAAACGTTACCATTCGGCTCGGCACAAACGAATTGCAACCAGAACATACTACTACTCAAATACCGAAACTGATTTTTCCCTTCAAATAGCGAGAATCCATAATACTTCTGGTATCTAGTAACGGAACGGAACATACTATTACTCAAATACCGAAATTCATTTTCCCCCTCCGGCAGTCTTGTATTCGAAGTTCAAACTTGGTCGATCCGAAATGCACACTCGAAAGTCATTTTCCCCCTTGAAACCGCGATCCGATATCCAGTAACAAATAACAGAAGATATTAGTACTCGATTACTGGAACCCGTTTCCCCCCTAGTTCGCCTCGCCTGGCAGTCTGTATTCGAAGCTGCTCGATCCGAAACAACTTCGGATCGAGTAACGATATCAACCGAAAAGTAACAATTCGTTACTTCGAGTCTGAGTGATTATCCGTATGTTAGTACCGAATAGATGCGGTTTGCTTCAGCTCTAACATATATCACAGATAGTTCTTTTAGAGAGATGCTAATAAGAATTACATTACGCTCTATGTGCATCTCCGTAAGTACTGAACCGATTCCTAAACTTTTTTTACTGATAGTAAGCTACACTATTCTTGAGTATTATAGGCTAAAATTCATGCATGTAGCGTAAATAGTTTCTTTACAGGAACACTCAAAATAATTCTAATACATTACGCTCTCTGGGTATATTTGTAACCACAGAACCGATTCTAAAACTTTTTCACTAATAGAAAGCTGCTCTATTCCTGATTAACCTAGACTAAAATTCATGCATAAATATTTCTTTCACAAAACAGTTCGTAAATAGTGTCATAACTGTCTCTATTCGCCAAATGCCTGAAAAAAATCTAAATTTAGTAACTCTGCATATTCTCTTATTTTAAATGAAGTATACTACCATGCATTATACTTCATTTGAAACAAGTAAAAAGGAAATAATATTTAAATGCAGTTTCTTTTGTTGCAACAATATTTGTTATTCACACATGCTACATTTCTCTCGGGACCTAATTCTAAAGCCGACGCGGACGAAGTCATGGGTAGCAGCTAGTATTGAATATTTTCAAAATTCGCAAAGTGAACTTTGGTTTTCAGAAAGAATTTAAATGCCATAGTGATAAAATAATTAAAAGGAATTGTCTTGAATTACGTAAAATTGTAAAATGAATTTGGACTTTACCTTACTTTCTCATTTTTAAAATATGCAGTACTATAGCACTTTTACCAGAGTATTTTTTATTTTAATTCACATTTCTATTGCTACTGGTTCTCAGGTAGAATAAATTTGTTAGGTTTTATCATCCCCTTCTTTTTAATACTTATTATTATTATTATTATTATTATGCTATGTTAAATGAGATGTTTGCAGGGAAATAAAAAATTGTGAAGGCTTCTCAAAATGTAATTCTGTAGGATATTAATCTTGAACACTTTCATATTTTAAATACACGCAAAAGCGTTAAACCATAAAAATAATAACCGTGAATGTGCTAATTGCACCGGACGAAGAGAGAAAAGGGCGAGTTGCACCGTCGATGAATTAAATCTAAGGGCGAGTTGCACCGGCGAAATGGAGGGGAGGGGGACAATTATAGGGGAAAATTGCGGTCAGACAAAGGGCCAGCGGTACCATATTTTCGAGAGGTCCCCTAGAGTGATGGCCGAATCCAGTGATGATTTTTTTGGGTCTCGCAAAGGGCCAGCGGTGAAATACTTTCGAGGGTCTCCCTACAGCTATGGCTGGACCCAGTGATATTTTTGGGGGTCTCGAAAAGGGCTAGGGTTAGTATAATTTCGAGGCACCCCCTACAGCTTTGGCCGAACGTGACGTCTTTAGGGTCTCGTAAAGGGCCTTCGGTAGCATATTTTCAAGGGGGGAGAAATATAAGTATTCCGGTGCAACCGTCCCCTCAATGTGATTGATAGCTTTTGGAGCGGGTGCAACTACCCCTTCTCCCAATAATCCATGAGTCGACCTTATTTGTCCTTCTTATCCTATTCTGAAAGTGCATAATAATCCATGCACGAGACTTTTTTGAGCCGTTTACTGCATAAGTCGATTAACTCCACGTTTAGAAAAATCTTAAATTTAACTGTGAAAGCACTTAATGTAATCATAACTTTTTATTTCAATAGTAAATTCCTGAATAACAGAGATCATTAAAGGACATTTTTTTTTTATATATAGCGCATGTAAATACATTAACACTGAACGTTATCTCGTCCCATTTCTAAACTTTTTGTTTTATGGAGTTCATCTATTTATGAAATGAAGGGCTCATTTGTCTTCCTTGCTTAACCATGTTGAAAAGGGATACGTAATCCATCCGTCGGCACTATTTGTGTCGGCACTGTCGTGTTTCATTACATTGAAAAATGCATCATAATCCATGTGCCACCTCTGTTTGTCTTCTTTGCTCCATTATGCTGGAAAGAGTACAGTAATCCATGCATGACTCCTATATGTCTTTCTGGTCTAATTCGGGACTTAATTATATCTATAGTATTTGCCCGAAAGTCGTAAATTGTTCCTGTTATACAAAATCTGCGACAACATTCCTTGGGTTAATTACGTCAATTAAAAAGCTAAAGCATTTTACAATTAACCTTCATCTTTATTTATATAAATATTCAATATCATCTCATATCTCAACAGAGTTACCGGAACATGTTAAACTTAATTAATTTATCAAAATTACAGCAAGACAAAATCAGTAAGAGGTGGCTTTAAACCAGTCAGCTATTAAAATTATTAAAATTGATTGAAAATTGTAACTTCTGGAAGATTAAATAAACAATGGCTCATATTTGCTGTCGAGGTAGACATGATGCAACACAGTATAATCTTGATAATCCGGCATATATGGGACCAGACAACTGCCGGATTATTGAGAGTATAGAAAATGTATTGATATAATGCGAAAAAAAATTTTTTTTCAGGAAAAAGTAATTTATTGGATTCGGTTATGAAAAATAATTATAAATTATTTTTTCTTTCTTTAATTTATAAATTTCATCAAAAACACACTCTTGCAAAGCGCTAGGACATCATCACTTGCTGTGCCGTTTTCTTCTCGCGACGCCATCATGAGTAGAGAATGAAATCGGAACACTTGTTTCCGTAGGCGCCCGGATTACCAAACTTTCTGGTCTGACCAACTTCCGGATTATAAGAATTGCCCTGTAGTTGATTTGGACGATCACTTAAACATCAGTAAGAATATTTGACATTCAATTTATGATACAACATCAAACTAAACATGACATTTAAGAATATGATACAACATCGGCCCAACAACCACCAATAGGATGATTAGAAATGATGCACGAATCTGAATAGAATCAACACCTCCTATTTAAAGAAATTCTAAGAACTGAAACCTTAACGTCCGCACTTGGCCTTTAAGAAATTGCGTCATGACAGTTTTAATTACATAAAGTAAATCTATTTAAATTTTCTGGTGAATGCTACAAATATTAGAAAATATCTTAAATTAAAATTGAAAATTAAAATACCTTTCTTATACAAAATAATCCATTATGATCTATTCACTTATCACTTTATATAAATAGTTGCAGTTTAAAACTTGCCCTTTGTCGTATAAATGTTCTATCTCAAATCATTAAAATGTTGCTATGCGGGAATAAATTCACCAGAAATTTTAAATAGTTTTACTTAATTAAAATAAACCTGTGATAACAAGTCAGATTCAAAGGTTTACATAAAACTCAAAAGCTTGCTGATATAGCAGTTGTTAGGCTTTCAAAATGTAGGTGATGTTGGCAGAATTCATCTAAGTGGAAATCTAGTGACTTTAAAAATGCCAAAACCGTTACATCATCGCGTGAAGAAACATGAATGGACTACCTATTCGACTGATAAACTTCTAACAGGAATGGCGATACAAGAAGCATGGGGGGAAAATAATGCATTCCATTAGTTTTAGTGGCGAGTGAAGTCTAATGCTTCATTCCTCCGAAGAAAAATACAGGATGCTCATAGTTAAAGCTTCCTTATACGGGCCAGAAGTCTACCAAATTTTCAGCGAACCTTAGACCACGTGAAAGATATTTGAATGGCGAAAAAAAAGTTTAAAAAATACCACCAGGCGGGGTTTTACAATGTTGTAGTTGCTGATACGGAAATTCTCCCACCGCATAGAAGAATAAAATATCTGATCCACAACCTCATCATTATTTTCATCGTTTGAAAATGGTTATTTGCCTGTTTTATTCTCACTAGAGCATTGAGAAACATCACCTAGCGGTGATTCTTTGAAGTAATTTTTTTCCACTCAAATCTGTCTTTCAAGAAGGATAGCTTTGATTATGAACACCCTGTATTGTTTGCTTCAGTCAGAAATAGCAATAAACATAAGAAATATAGATGTGATGGAAAACAAGCCTCGCCATTTTTACATTTAGGAAACAGTGTTCGCTTAGTCATAGAGAGACAGATCCAGTAAGGGAGCATTGTGCTCCCTCCGAACATCGTACGCTCAACTTCTCGCAATGATTTCACACGATTAAATTGCGTTGTTGTTGTTGTTGTTGTTTTTTAAATCTATTGATCTATCTAAAAAGTCCAATGGTCCCTCAGAATATTCAGCCCTTGCTCACTCAGATATGTCTCGTAGTGGGCAGATATTTCGTACTGTTTTAACTCAGCAGAACGTGGTTTAGTAGTTTCGCAAGAGACTCTTTAGAATGGAAAATTTACAGCCTTTGTAGATGACATTCACTAAGATTGAACTGAGGAATGGCCTATGCCAGGACACACACGGAGGTGGACAACATAGAAGTACAATAAGGGAAGTAGAACGGAAATCGCCATGCTTTGCTTCGACCAGCTGCTCATGTGATCCGTAATTCCCACCCTCGAGTTGCGGACTGGGTTAATTGGCGGTAAAGCATCTTTGCCTAGTTTGAGTGACAGCTTGTTCCGCAAATAGCTTTAAAGGCTTTCAACCTTGCTGGTACGATTGATGGCGATTATGTGCGTTTGAGTTCGCAGAGCCAGCTGAGAAGGAGGAAAAAAAAAGTTATTTAAGTAAGATGCAAAGTGAAATGGCGTAGCTCGATGATAATATTTATGTAAGATAATAAATATTTCAATCATATTTTTTAATTTTCGATCGTAAATTTCACTAGATATTTTTCAAATAAAATGCTGCAGAAAATTTTTGTATTTATCACCCTAATGTTTATATCATAGCATTTATTTATAGTAACGTGACCAAAATTTCTATTTTGAGGCAGCTAGTTAATTTTTAAAAGTCAAATAAAAGCAGAAACTAGTGCAATAGAGTATTCTATTTTAAAGTTTTTTATAGACGAAACAGTTTTGTTTTCATTGAAGGAACAATTACTATTCATAGTGTTCTTGGTATTTAAATATTTGCTTTCAGTATTCAAGGCGTCGTCGAAAATAAAGAACATCTGCTCATTATATTTATAGTGCGATCTTCACTTTGCTCCACTAAGAAAGTTATTTCCTTTTATATGTTCCGACTGAAAATCAGCTCTATTAGTTTCCGCGCGATCAACAAAAATCGCTACTTTTGACAAGCACAAACGTTAAGTTTGCTCTGAATAATAGCCTGACGACACTGTGCTGTTTAGCTAAAAAATGTGTGGCTATACCGCATTTACTTGCGTAATAGTCGCCCTCACATAATTGTCGCACCCCCATTTTGAAGCAGAAAAAATAGCTTTAGAGTTCCAACATTATGCACTAGATTTTCCCCTCATAATAGTCGCACCTAGACTTTCACCATGAGAAACTGGCAAAAAAATGCGATTATTACATGAGTGAAGATATTAATGCTATCGCTATGAAACATAACAATTATTATTATTACTATTATTTTTCATAAAATTAGTCTCTCTCTCTCTCGTATTTTAAATTGATATCAAAATTTACAAATTTTTAAACTTAAAAGGTAATTTTTCTTAGGATTCCCAGTAGGACAGTGAGAAAATCACAGAAATAGAAACGGACATTTATTTTTTCTGTACCAAAATTTGAAAAATTGATGGCATTAAAAATATACATAATTAAAAAAAATAATTAAATCTGGACGAGAAAAACGTTTAAAATGTTTACAATCGTATGTATTAATATACATATGTAATCATGATCTTTTAAATTACAATTTGAAACAAAAAAAAAAATTACTAGCTATGTACTTATTTTTTAAAAAATTCCTTCATTCTGTAAAAAACATATTTCACATCATTTGCAATTTTAAGTATGTTTAACTATAAGTATACATGCATTTTAATTTTGATTTTTCCTGCGCATAGGGAAATGCTCCATTAAAAAAAAAAAAAAAAAAAAAAAAAAACAGTCAAATTTTTACCTTTCCTCAAAAATCTATGAATAGAAATTGAGTTTTATCTCAAGATCTGAAATGTGTCACAGTGTATCACTATAGAAAAAAAAATAATAATGCTACTACTATTAATTTGATCCAAAAAGTATAAAACCGCGAATGTCTAAAATACTTGTATATTTCGTTCTTCATCCCTCTAATCTAGGGAATGCAATCCCGCACTGTTTTTCGCTTCGCGGGATTGCGGGATTGAGATTTGTTGATCCCGCGGGATCCCGCAGTCCCGCGGAATTAATATTTCATTCAGCTAAAAATTGATTTCGGTAGAGAAAAGCTGGAAAAACTAAGATTGTAAGCACTGGATTGTAAGCAAGTTTAACTTTAATAATAATTATTTATCTTATTTGATAATTAATACAATACCTTGCATAAATTTGAAAATTCTAGTCATGATATTCATAATAATATTCTGTTATTTCTTAGTTGATAAAAAAAGAAGAATTTAAAAAAGACAACGTAAAGAGGCACTCGTCTACCTATCTTCATCTAATTTTGATAGAAAATACAAAAGCGCTTAACAAACGGTTTTTTTTTCTTTCTATGAAACTCTGAAGGAGCTATACATTTTTTAGTGGTTAACTGAAGTTCACCTTTTAAAGATATCCCTAGCATGAATGGCCATATGGTTGTTAATGGAGGGAGAGGACAAGTCAAGAGTTCTGTTCCAGAAAGATACAATATTTAGTGTTGAAGCACTTCTGCGTTATACCAGTGCGTAAATCATAACAACATGGGAGCTAGGGAGCGGGGGGGGGGGACTAAGGCTCCAACCTGCCAATAGGTATGAGCGCCCAAGATCACTGGTTATTATTGTTCATCTTATGCAAAAATGTTTGGCCAATTGATGATCGGGAAAGCGGTGTGAAAAAGTAGTAAAAGTAATTTATTTTTCAGTTTCAATCCCGCGGGATTACGGTCTTAATCCCGTGGGACTAGTCCCACAAATAATTGTTCGGGATCCCGCAGGATCCCGTTCCCGCGGTATCGGGATTGCATTCCCTTCTCTAATCCCATGCACTTTTTGCGGCGAAGAGCGCTTTTCTAGTCCTTTAGTGATAAATGATCGATACACCGTGACAGCTGTCTATACGCGACCTGAAGGGAGATCTGCAAAATGGAAAACGCCCACCAGTAGGAAATCTGTCCCCTCCTTCCTACCGTCCTACCGTACGTGTTGCGGTCGGAATCTCCGTAATCATTTCTCTTCTACGTCCCTTGAATTATGTGGTGGACAACGGGAGCGTTAGCTCCTCCCGAAAATTGGATTATTTTTATTTTTATTTATTGATTTATTTTTATAAATTCTTCGTTTTCCATATTTTGGACCCTCCCGAAACGATTTGCGCGTTATGAACAAAGCGTATGCTCATGTGTATTTGCTTCTAAATACTACCTGGCTTAATGCATAAAGCTATTGTAGCCGGACTGAGAATTAATTTAAGTTATAACTGTAAAATCAACAAAATGAATAATTGTTTACTGATAACGCAAATCGAAATTATCTTTATGATACAATTTATTTTCTTTCAAAATAATGCTTGCAATAAACAAAAATTACATTCTCATGCGAATTAGTTTTTCATATAAGTGCATTTTTTTAACAAATAAAATATGCATACATTTTGGAAGCAATTCTTGCTTATTTATTTATTATTTTTTTCATCGAGCAAAATAGAATTACATTAGTAAATTTAGGACTACTTACTCATGTATTCTATTGATAATTTTTAATGTTTAATTTTACAGCTACCATTAGAGCTAATAAATTTTTAATTAAGTTATATCTTTAAGATACTTAACGCTATAAAATTGGATTCACCTGATGATTCACTAAAAAATTTGTTTGCTTTCAGACAGGTCTACACATAAATTCTATTCGTTTAATTTAATCAAAAGTACACATTTTAAATAAAGATATAATAATAACATTTTATGTTACATTAAAAAATTGTTAATGAAATAAAGGCTTTTAAATTTTAATAAATTAATTATATTTTCGGTTTTCTATATTTTTTCTCATTTAATTAATGTTTACGTATATTGATAATTATTTCACCTGATACCTTATTTTCGTCTAAAAAGTCAATAAATTTCCTTCACAAAAACATTAATTTACATACTTATTATCTATACTTCACGAACACTTAAATTACTTTAATTATTGATCAAAAAGTGTTTTGTCTTAACTCACACATATACCTTAAAACAGAATTAATTGTCATATGTTATTTATAAAGATAAAAGTAATTTTGTTTTATGAAAAAATAATTAATTTATATCTCTTACTGATGCACCAAATACAACACTTGATTCAACTTTCATTTCTCACGTGAATTATATATGATAATAAAATTAATTACTGTGAGGAGAAATGCATGAAATTAGAGCAGGAATTTTTAATCTTTTTCTCTTTTCCCTTTCTACTACAAATTCAATATTAAACTATTATGCAATCCATTTCTCTAATTAGCCCGATTTTCTAAATATTACCTTTCTAAAAATAAGTAATTTGTAAACACACATTAGAATAAAATAAATTTCTTCAAGTAAAGTTCAAGAGATGCTAATTGACTGTTTTATTCCGCCAACGCCTCCTGCATTGCTCGTTGGTATTGCTCGTCATGTAATACGAATTGGTTAAATTTAGAATCCTGAGGGCGCATTCAATTATGTTTACCATAAACCTTCTTCAGTTCTAAAATACCTCGTACATGTGAGTTATTTAGGGCGATTCTCACAAAACGAGACAGTATATATGGTCGATGATTTGTCATGATTTTAGTCACGAACTTTAAATGAAAATTGTAATTTCTGCCTATTTTTAAGCTTCAAGTGATGACCACAGTTAGAATACTAATCATTTGAATTAGAATGATTTAACTGCAGCCGAGAAAAGGTGCACGCTACAAATACAGGAGTGAAAATAATTCAAACTGAAAACTATTTTCTTATTTATTTCGATTGGAAAACCTAAATATTTGTGTTGTTTTTTTTTCCATCTGGAATCATTTTTATTTCTTTCGGTAACTTCTGCTTCATTCCTTTCCAAACGGAAATGTAGATTATAAAATTTAATAACGTGATACCTCTCCCTTTGTCTCTCTGAGGAGAGTAAATCATCCTTCTTTAATTTCCGGAGCAACTTTATTCTTTTTAACCCTTTGAAGCAACATAGAACACCAGCTGGATAGATTTGAAAAAGTGCAGGTGTTGCCATCGATCCATTTAACTACCAAGAACATGGCGATCGATCAGATAACCCATCTGGGCCCATGAAGACGCACAGTCAGCTGTGCCAGGATACTTCTTTAGCTCTGGAATATGGCTATTCAATCGACCGCCATGTTGTTGGTAGTTAAATGAATCGATGGCAACGACTGCACTTTTTCAGCGTTAGGACCATTTAACCATATTTTTTATTGCGACTAGCACTGAAATGAAGTAGTTCCCTGGCGCAAACACTACTCGTCAAAGGATTAAGAATCTTAGGGCCCGATTCAAACGAAGCGCGATCGGTCGTATCCAAAACGGTCGTTTTCTCTCTGGAAGTTCGATCGCTTTTACAAGCGATCGCAAAAGTGTATTCAAAGTGAAACAACATAAGCGATCGAACTTACAGGTTTGCTAGATTGAAACTTTATGACCACAGAGTGAAAACGCAACTTCCGGTGACGTAGAAAGTCGCTGTTAACCAATAAAAAAATCGCATCTTTCTCTGGAAAAATTTTTTAACTTAATGGCGACGACTAACTGTTTATTTATTTATGTTTGAGCTGCAACGGACAACAGGCTGTGTCTTAATTTTTTTCCCCAACAGTATTGTAGGTTAATGGTTTAAAATTTTAACTGGTTTAGTTTAATATTTTTTGTATGTTTATAATCATGGAAATACATTTTTAATTTATGAAGATTTTTTTTAGAAAATTATTAATAATAGTATTGTTCGTCATAATTATCATGTCGAATTGTTGGAATTATCGAATAATAATTGTTCTCTAGTTTGCCTACAACATTTTATTTTTCTGTAGCAGAGAAGCTGTTTATAATTATAATGCAGGGGTAGAATTACTATATATTTTATGTTCTGATATATAATTAACAATCAAAGACATCCTTAATATAATGGTATGAATATTTGTATTTGTTTAGGAGGGTTGCTAGTATACTTATTTTAGCGAGAAATTATTCGTTATTCATGTATTTTTTCGAGCTGTTTCAAACATCAAATGTACTGAGCAATAAACGATTTAAAATAAGGACTATAGATGGCGCCTGCATCTTAGTGTCTGCTAGAGTGGAAGTCAAGGGCCGACAGAAAATAAACCCTACAGAAATTCAGTTCTGCGAGAAAATTCAGCTTTCCGCAGGCCTAAATCTTTTGCAGAATTCCCTGTCTGATAATTCCAACGGATTGCTTCGTAATTTTAAATATCGAGTCTTCGTTGTTGTTGTAATCTTCTTATCAACAGTACGTCCGCCATGTTCTCGAAAACGATCGCTTTTTCAAAAGCGATCGTTTAAGCATCGATCGGTTAAGCGATCGATAGCAAAACACCGATCGCAGTGTCACGTGATCCAAAAGCGATAGACAGGTTTCACTTGAATAGGAAACATAGGAATCAGTCGAAAATTTCCGCGATCGCAACGGAAAAAGATAGAACTCTTAATTCAAAAAGTAACAAATGAAACTGACTTACCGGATTTCTCGATTTTTAGAAACGCAATTCTTAACCCTTTAACGCGCAGTGTTCCCGCTTTGGGAACACCAAGCTCTGACGTTTTGACTGTTGCCATTCACGAAGTGTAGATTTGATTTCTATAAAAATAGTTGCGGGGGACATAGCTCCACGAGAATCCTTTACTTTTTAACACGACATCTCTCGTAAAAAAATTGTCACGATTATTTTTAAAGCACTGACATTTGCTGGAAAAATGAAGAATGCGAGAACAGCTGGATACATTGCCCAATGCTGAAAAAAGTGCAGCAGTTGCCATCGCTCGACTTAACTACCAGCAAGAAGGCGGACGATCGAAACGTTCATCGCGTGCCACAGATCTAGATACCCTTTTTCTGGCGCAGCTGGCTGTGCTAGTCGAGCGATGGCAGCGGCTGCCTTTTTTTCAGCATTGGGAAAGTGTTGCCCCTCAAAGGGTTAAGAATCTTAATTCAAAAAGCAACAAATGAAACTGACTTACTGTATTTCTCAATTTTTAGAAACGCTATTCTTTAAGACGCATTCCTTTATTTTCAGAGTGTAAAAAAAAAAATGTCTAAACCATGTTATTAAATTTGTAACAGTAATGAGCTGCCAATTAATTCCAGGTAATTTTGCAATAAAAATTTAAAACGAATAAAAAAGTCTGCTATATCATTAATCTTTTCAGCTTTCATTTTCATTCCTTTATTAAAATGCAATTTAACCTGACGTTTCATTGAGATCCTCCTCCTCAACAATAGCACGTAGTTAATTACATGCTGGGATAATGGTTGTTTACATTTTTATGCGCTGCGTAACCAGGCACCGAATAGAACTAATTAAAATAACTTAGTTAGCTGGATGAGACGGAATCTTGCTACTCACTGTTTTATTAAATGCTAATTACTTTAAGTGCTTTCAAAGTAACGCTGCATTGTAACGATACGGAAACGATATGTCACGGTAGTGAATGGTGAATGCAGGGGTAATTATTAATTATAGTGCGATATAGAATAACAAGAGAAAAATGTTTGTAATTATAAAATTGTCTTCAGAATCAATGTTAATTTACTAAATTTGCCATTAGTTATTCATGTATCTTTATAAAATAACCATAGGTATTGATGAATTTCGACACTTTTTCTTAATTTACATAGTTGATGTGAGGTAAGTGGGCGGAAGTGGGATACTTCCATTTAATTTCACCTATTCTTTCATTACAGATATCTACTACACTGGCTTTATATATTACTCCCACAACACTTACAAAACATAGCATTGCTTTATGTTTTATTGGACCACCCCACGAAAGGGTAAGTCGGCCAAATTGACTGAAAGTATTCATTATTTAATATCGCAATTTAAGACTTCTGATTGTTGGCAAATGTCTGTGCATTCCGAAGGGCAATTTTTGTGAGATTGTATGAAAAACAAAATGTTCTCATATCTCTTACAGCAGATGCAGAAATATAAAGTCAAATTATGCTAAAAAAAAAACTATCACACTTGCTCTATCTTAATAAAAGAACGTAGAAGATCGAACAATTTTATGTATCTGCATTATTTTTTATACACTCTAAATTAACTACATGTCGATTACTCAAGAAATCAAGATTTCCGTATCTCTGAAAGTGTTTGAAAATTCTTCAAACGACCACCAAGTGTGGGAGGCTGTAACAAGTACTGTTATTACAAGAGTAATGACACATTGAAAACTTAAGGGTATGTGCTGTACCACAAATATATTAAAAAAAAAACAAATTAATCAATAAATTAAATTAAAACTTTAAAAAATCAATTCCTTCATATTAACTACTTATAACTTTAATCTTTACTACTTCATATTTCCTGCACTTGTGTGCATTACATAATTTTTTCATTATTCTTCTAAGTGCACCGTAATCCATGCATTGGCCCTATTTGTCTTTCTTGCTTTATTTTACTAGAAATTGTATCATAATCCTTGTTTGTTTGTTTTCTCTTCATTGTGCAATTTGCATCAGACTTCATGAACATGACCTATTTGTCTTTCTTCTTTTATTATGTTGTATCATGATCCATACGTCATCTCAATCTTTTTCTGGTTTAAAAGTTTATTCAAAACAGAATCCCGATGTGAAAATTATAGAACCTAAATGATAAAAATGAAAAATAAAATAATAAAATCTCAAAGCAGGGTTGAGCGTTATACTCTAGAATATATGATAATTTTATTATTCTTTTTGCATTCGTGCCTTCCCGGTTGCAAAGGAAACAACATACGAAATCACTTAAAGCATATAAAAATTGAAATGAAAATGTATTTTGTTAAAACCCGTTTTTTTAAATTTATTTTTACAAATTCCAATAAAATGGTTTAGTATCGAGCAGTAAACACTATTTACTGAGATGAAATTTCCATTGTATTTCAAAATAAAAATCGTAAAATGATAAAATTATAAAATAAACAAATACATTCGAATAAGTTTTTTAGAAAAATATATTAATCAAATGAATGAGCTTGTGTAAATTTGTAGTTTAAAAGCAACTACTTTTTTTCATGTAACTGCTCCCTTTATTTCAAACTACTGTTTAATGTCGTAATTAGATTTTTTTAAGTACTCTACAAATGCACATTAGTGGTCTCTGCCTACGTATATTCATGTACTGCGGAGTAATTTACTTTAAAATATTTTCAAACTAAAAAATTAAAATGCTTCTAAAGTATCTGCATACAAAAATGTACTTTCCGTTTGTTGTAATTAGCATACGTTCCGCAAATAATGCTCCAAAGAAGCCTTGTGTTGTAATGGGAAGATAATGCTCGAACGATATTTTCCCCATTTCTTAGAGGGGAAAGTTTCGCACAAAAGTCGCAAAATGGATCAATATTTTATTTTAAACTATACTTGTATTTTTTTTTAATTTTATTTTAAATGCAAATTTCAAAATTCAGTGTCCAAAAAATATTACCGAACATTTTAAACTTTTCATACTCGATGATTTATGAATTATACTTAAATATGCGATAAGTCTTATGAGGATTCTTATTTAATTATTTAATAGCTGCAGTACCCGTCGCTAACGGGTTAGTCCGTAAGGCAAATTTCCAGAAAGCCCGAATTTTCGTCAGCATTTTTGGAGTACAAAGAATGGAATTAGTTATATTGGTGATTGTATTGTTAAAAGATTGCAAGTTAGAGAGTAACAAAGTGATTAGTAGAATTGATGTTAGAGATTTTTTGTAACAATTAAGTTTTATTCTGGTTGAATGAGCTTTTTTAGTCATGCAGTCATTTCTGAACTGTAACTAAAATTTGTTTGATTCACTGTAGATATTTTAACATTGTACCTAAAAAATAAATAAATAAATAAAAATACATAATTTTTAGAAAATCTAAAAAAAACCAAATAAACTTTTAAAAAGTTTTAACATGTATTCAAATTTTTCACATAATTCCTGCATTTGCTGTCGTTTCTGATCATGTTCCTAAACTTAATCCATTTTGAAGGGATGCGAGAACAAACACTTATGCAATTTTCTCAAAATCTATAAAAATATTTAAAGCAATTTTGGCATTCAGAATTTAAATTAACTTTTATATAACATAATTCAAAATTTCATTCTATTTCCTTTGTCATTTTTCAGGAATGGACCAAACATGTACTCAGTTTTTACAAAATCTCAAAATCGATAAAAAATTTTAAAGTGCTTTGACGCCTATAGTTTCAGTGATCACCTGTAACGATACTAAATTTTATTTAATTCGCTTCAGTGGTTTATACGCAATCGACAAAAATTTTCATGATTTAAATAAATTTTCGCTATCTCAAAATCTAATCAAAATTTGTAACAAATTCGACAGCTATATTTTAAGTTGAGTGACCACGTATCATATCACTAAATTTCATTTCACACGCTTAAGTCATTTATTCGTGATGCGCAATAAATGTTTACACATTTTGAAATGATTTTTGCGAAATCGCAGAATCTAATAATTTTTTTTTTAAATTTAAGCACTTACAATTAAATTGGGTGACCACCTATCATGTCACCTAATTTTATTTCATTTCTTTTATAAGTTATTATGTGATGCACGATCGAATACTTACGCATTTTAAAATAATTTTCGCAAACTCTCAAAATCTAATCACATTTTTTTTTAAAAATTCGAATCTTATATTTAAAGATGAGTCACCACTTATCATGTCCCCAAATTTAATTTTTTCCCTTTGTTTTTAATACGTGGTGTTGGTACAAAACTTTACGCATTTTGAAACGATTTTTGCAAAATTTCAAACTTTAATCAAAATATTTTAAAAATTCGAAACTTATAGTTTAAGTTGAGCAACCGCCCATCATGTCCCCAAAGTTGATTTCATAGACTTTAGTCGTTATTACGTGATGAGCGAACAAAGATTCACGCAGTTTGAAACAATTTTCTCAAAATTTCAAAACCTAGTCACAATTTCAGAAAATTCAACGCCAATAGTTTAAGTTGAGAGACAACCTGCCATGTCATCAAATATCATTTCATTCCATTCAGTCATTTTTACGTGACGCGCGAACACAAATGTTCGCAGTTTGAAACGATTTTCGGGAAATCTCAAAATCTAATCAACATTTTGAAATAATTCGACGCCTGTAGTCACGTACAGAACGACTGAATGAGAAACTTTTTTTTTTTTTGACGTACGGTCTGGATTCCCAGGTGCTTGAAACGGATAGACATTGAAAAATTTTTGAATTCCAAGTAATGTACAGACAAAAGCCTCATTTCATTTCTATAGATTTCGGAGCGTACTTAAAATTCTTCACCCAATAAAGAGAATGATTCATGTGTTGACGAGAAAAAATTGTGGGAAGGAAAATTCTCACAAATTCAGAAACCCTGTCAAAATGTGAGCGAAAGTTTTTGAGAAATTCGGATTTTACGGAAGTGACGAAGCGAGGATTCCACAGGACTCCGAAGACGTCGACCAATCAGATGACCTATTTCACCCGCCTCCATTCGTAACTCACAAAAATAAAATTGCGAAGGGCAAAAAGCGCTGGTAAATCGGCACTATACTTCAGAGCATTCTTTTTTAATCAGTGTTTCACATTCGTTTCACATCTGTGGACCGACAAAAGTACAAATAAAATAAAATAAATAAATAAAAAAATTCGCAAACCAATATCAGCCAAAAATTATCCAACTTACTATATAACTACACTAATCCCTGACTCACTCTGTAACCATTCCGGCCAACTCCTGCCAGATATAAAACTTTTACCATCTTGAATCCAAAAAGATTAAACAGTTAGTACGAAAAAAGCAATAACATTTACATTGTTTAAAGGAAATAAAAAAACTTTATTAAAAACACACATAAGAAGTTATAGGTCAGAAGATACGTACTTTCGAAAATTGGTCGAAACGTACGTATCTTCTTACCTATAACTTCTTGTTTGTTTTTTACAAAGTTTTTTATTTACTTTATCGTTTAACACCGGTAATTTGGGTGTTTTTTCCATTTACACCGTTTGTACAATCCGCTTGAAATTTTTCATAATTATGTATAAATATATAGAAAGCAATCTGCACTACTTTAAAAATCTGAAATACGCCTATTTCCTTATTTTAAAGTAAGCTTTTGCTATTTTCGCTCCATTTTATTTCCGAGAGTAAAAAAAAAAGTTAATCATTTGCGTGCCAAAATTAGCTATTTCAATTGAGAATGACGTCACATTTGAAATCACTGTCATCGGGGCCTTCGCAATTAGTAACGGGCCTGCGCGTGTATTTTGATGAGCCATCCAAGGAGGCCTACGGATGCTCGAGTCTTCACGTATACATCAGGCATTTCTTAAGCTTCCCAGTGTTTTCAAACGTTATTTAATGTAGTTTTAAGTAGTAATTGTGTTACTAATTCAAGTACGAACTCATGATTAATTTGTTTGCTATGATACATATTTACATAAAGAAAATAGATGCATATAATTTGAAGGGAAAACAAAGTAGCGCTTACTCTCATGATTCAGGATTGCTTATTTTAGTTTTAGTGTTTAAGTGGATATTTAATATATTTTAAAATAACTAAATACACAAATGAGAAAGACATTTTTATAATGAATATTTCATGAACGTAGTCGTATTTCCTACGTTATTTTAAAGAATTCAACATTAATCCTTAACAAATGATGTATTAAAGCGTATTTCAGTGTTTTTGGGATATCCTGTATATTGGAGAAAATTGATAAAATACGCTCTATAGCGCGATCCCTAAATTAATTATTCTTTAATAAATACATTTCATGTAGTATATATTATTCTTTTGCCGCTTTCTCAATCGAACTTAGGAATTGAGCAAGCATAATGAACGCTTGTACAAGATATTAACTACATTTGAAGTTTCTGTATAAACGGGCAAAAATCAATAATTCATAATTTACTGTATTTCTGCACTGTACCAGATGTAAGTCTTAATCACACAATCAAGGCATATATAACTGATAAATAACATTTTCAACTTGCAAAATTAAATTGTCTAAATAGTATCACAACGTCATGCATATTTACAAAAATAAAAACTACTCAAGCAATACGATTTCTGATTAAAATTATTTATAAATAACACATGAGTAATTATTCACTAAACATGATTTACATACATATTTTTAGACTTTCTAAATACATTGTAAAAGCGTTCACTTACCTTTACATTCAGAGCAAAATGTTCGAATTTTAGGATAAATTTTCATGAAAGAAAATGGCGCAAGATTCACAAAACGATTACCTACATCTAAAGTTCTTAGTACGACAAAAGTATAAAAAAATTGTTTTAAAATAATAAAATAATATAACATTTATAATACTTAGAATTATAAAATAGAACACTGTGACTGGAGAAAACAGGCCTCAATGATAAACTCATTTTTAGCGATGGCAACTCATAAGCAGGCCCGTTACTTAGCGACGGCAACGCTGTCATCAAGCTTTGAAGGGAAGTCAGCTGATTTAAAAGTATTTTTTTTTCCGATAACATAGTTTTTTTTTTCATTAAAATAATCGCCTGCTTAAAGGATTGATATAAGAGGGGTTCAACAAAACGAAATCCTTCGAATACGAAAAGTTTCCGCGTGTTTCCAGAAAAATATGAAAGTCGATTTGGGTCTATAATAAAAATTAAATGCGAAGTTATTTATTTCAGGTGGACGAAGATAAACTATATTGAATGTAGACATGCTTTTGTCAAGTGGTTTTCCTGTCGCCTGTTTTAATTGCCTCCACAACGGGCTTTATCTTCTAGTAAGTATTGCATAAACATGCTAAATAAATCTATATTGTGTAACATATTTATTAAACAAAGCGTTATACAAATATGATCTTTTAGTTAGCACAATGCTTGCTGCTGACTACTGCATATTAAATTTGATATGCGTGTACCGGCAGTAAAGTCTCTCTCACCGACAGCGGTCCACGGACCAGTGTTAGGGAAACATTTTTTTTAGATAGAATCATTTCGAATCTTCTTTCTGTAAGACATGTGATATGTTAACGCAATTTCTAAAATATTAAAATGCATTTTAAAATAATTTTTAAGAGAAAAAAAGTAAATGTAAGTAATTTTGTGTATATAAATAATGCGTAATAATGTAAATGAATGTGAATGTAAATCATTTTCCCCCAAACTATGCATGAAATGGATAGCTTGAATTTTGCATTTTGAAATAGTGCTAAATCTTTTTAAAAGGAAATTTCCAAAAATCTTAAAATGGTAAACGTTAAATAATAAACCATTTGTTGCATCTGCTCAGATTATCTTTTGCTGTGTCAATTGCATATCCCTAAAGAATTTATCATTGCTTGTTACAACTATTTTTACTTGATAAAACTTTCTATTTATTGATCATGAAAAGCAACAGAGCAAACTTATTTGCCAGATATTTACATAATTATTTCCTGGAGTCGTGTTTTATAATGTTGAACTTGCAGAATAATTTCTATCAAGGGGTATGATATTGAGTTAATGTTCTCACTAACTCGATTTGCATGCAATTATTGCGTTTCATCGGTAGAGAACGTGAAATAAATTCTTCATATTTTTAGAACAAATAAATTAATTCCTACGAGGACAGCTGCATTTTTTTTCTATCATTTAAAATATTGTTTCAAACCATAAAATGAATTATTATACGAGAGTCGAATGTAATTTTTAAAGAGCTGCCCCAAGGTATTATTTTTAATTTTTTAATTATAATAATAAAGTGAATTTGGGTTCGCCTAACCGACCTTCGAAATCAGTATCTTTTGTTACACCTGCTCTAGAAGAAAAGGGTTGTTGTTATCAGGGGTTCTAAATTAGCCACATAACGGCTATACCTGGTTCAGTTTTAGAACCTAACTAGCCAAAAATTTTCGAAAAAGCTACTCGTGATTTTTCTAACCATATATTTTGTCTTTTAAGCCATTTTCAGAAATTGTTCATTCATACTTTCGTCCCACGTTCTCATCGAATCCGATCGCTTGCTTCCGTTAAAGGTTATTTTTTTTTTATCAAGTTTGCGCATGCGCAAACTTGAAGTATGAAAATTCATCACTCAAATGGTCTTTTTAAAAGCGCTGCTGATATGAAGCAGAGATATAAAACTTCCCTGACAAAACTCTCGATGCCGACTCACTGTACCCATGCCACAATATATCGTCTTCCTTGGGAAACAAATATTACAGTAAAAGTGATGTTTCCAGAAGTTGTTATCACTTTCTCAGTGTGAAGTATCAAATATGAACAGGACCGGCCTCAGGCGTGTGAGACGTGTTTGGTCACACACGTCCGCACACACTCCCTGATATACCCAAATCGAGCTCAATCGAATGCACCCCCTTGGCTCCCTTTCAAGAATTTCTGTCCATAGGCAATAATGTTAAAGAACTCTCATTCGTTGCTCTGTCTAGAAACTATCAGTCTAAACTGAAGAATCTATACATGTTCTGTGACGGTGATCTGTAATATACATACCCAATATGAACTCCTTTGACAGCACCATTTAGTCACTAGCTTACTTTAAATTATTTGCATCGTTAGGCTGTAACAGGGTGTTCCAAAATCGTGGTAACGGGCTTTTAGTTTTATATCTGTTTCAGACAAGTGGGCCGTGTAACTTTAAAAAATGTTCAAAATTAGGTCGGAAATCAGACTTCGTTAAAAAAAAAACCTCTCATTCATTTACAAACGGTTACCCTTTTTTATATTTTTAAACGAACCCGTGCGAAAACATTTCTATTTGGCAATATGTGCCCGATGCACTCATGAGGAGATGTAAAAAAATCTTAGTCTTTCACAATGCAACGTCGCATAGATATCTTTAAACAAATGTGATCGGGAACCATACATGATTTTTAATGTAAACGTTTATTGCTCTAGCGGGAAAAAAAGATTTTCTTTCGGCATTTCTGTACGACACCTGAAATGGGATCATTCGTCGTGATGTTTTCGCTTCGAGTGACATGGAAAAGTAGTTTAAATCAGCGTTCTATTTATCTTCATATTTCTAAGGTATAGTTCTCGAATTTTGTAAGTCCCCTTATGCGTGTATAGGACACAAAATTTAGAAATTGAAAATTGTTTTGTACGGGGATTGTATAAAAATTTTTAAAAAATGTAACTTTTGGAAAATTTACGACAGGAATTTTTTCTCAGCGGAGTCTTATTTCCGACTTTATTTTGAACATTTTTTCCATTTACACTGGCCACTTATCTCCAATAGATAAATAATTATAGCCCTTTATCATCTTTTTGGGACACCCCGTATAAGAATTTCTTTCTGAAAGCTTGCGAACAAAGTATCCGTTTTACATACAACAAAATCTATCCAGTCCATGTGACCGTGACTTTTTATATACGGTGTTGTCCAAATTAAACTTCCCCAACTCAGAAGCCTGTCCAGGATGTTGTATGGGTCATAATGTGATGAAATTTTGAAATCAAACACTTCAGATCACGCGCTCGTGATTTATTAAAAAAAATATTAGTACAAGAAGTTGCCGATAGGTGGCGCTGTATCACTAGTAATTTGCATATTGCACCAACGTGATTTGCAGAAATAAAGCTTCTGCGCCACGTATCCAAATGACAAGCCCTACAAAAGTGGAGGACAAGCGCTGCACAGGCAGTTGTTTCCAGCTCGCTGATGCACAATGACGACTTTGAAAGACAAAGCTCCGTTAGTGAAACTTTTCTACCAGAATGACGAGAACTCCTGTGCTGCGATAAAAGCATTCCGTCGGCTGAAGAACTAACTTACGCCGAGGACAAATGACACCACGCTTTACGAGACATGATGAAGAAGTTCGGGCACGGAATGCTCCCCGGACAGCTGGGAATTTCACCGGGTAGAGGACGGCATGTTGTGGATTCTGCATGCATACAAGACATTGCTTTGGCGGTCGTGGACGCCACTAGCCAATCGCCACATGGTGTTGTCAGTGTGCCAACTGTTTCTCGTGCTGTTGATATGCCCTATTTGACCACGGCACACATATTGAACATCTGTAGAACGTCTTGTTGATCTGCAGCGCCACCTATCGGCAACTTCTTGTACTAATATTTTTTTATAAATCACGAGCGCGTGATCTGAAGTGTCTGCTTTCAAAATTTCATCACATTGTGACCCATACAACATCCTGCACAGGCCTCTGAGTTGGGGAAGTTTAATTTGGACAACCCTGTGTATACTAAATTGCAGCTCAATCGAATGAGCCGTTTAAACGCTAGCGCACTTTCAAGAATTTCCCCCCATAGGCGATAATGTAAACGAAATCTTTGTCTTAGCCCTGTAGAAAAACTGTAAGTCCTATACACATAAAAATCAATACCAGTCTTACGATGGTGGTTTATAACACATATGCCAAATTTGAGCTCAAACGAATGCATCGCTTAGGACCTATCGTGTTCACACACACACAAATACACACACACACATAACATACATACATAACTTGTAAACATAGCACAAATGAATTCAGAAGACGTCAAAACGTGTAAATGCATCAAAATATCGAATTTTTTCATGATTACAATAATTTCTTTACATGGTACTTGTTTGGAGAGTAATAATGTGGTGAAAACACTATAAACATTTTATGTGATTTTTAAAGGCAATTTATTCTTTGGAATATTTAATTTTTGTTCAACTAATGTCTCTTGACAAGCATAGACTGACACCGAAGCTGTCTTCTACGTTATTATGCGACCTGTAGCCCTTGAAGCCCCTGAAGCCCTTGATTGCTTTTTGAAGCCATTGAAGTGTTCTTCCTTTAAGTCTGTTTAATTGTTTTTTTAAGTTTCTCCATAAAAATAATCGCAAAGAGCACAGTCCGGGGATGATGATAATCACTTTTCAGGAGGTCGAAAATTATTTTTTTTTCTTTCAGCCATTATATAGTTGATTCTGCGGTATAACTTGGTGCAAAATCTTTGTAAAAAACAAAGTTTCCTTAAAAATAAGACGTTTACTTTCTTTCATCATGTGCTTCAAAACTTTATTCTGATAGAATTTAGAATCAATTTTAGCCTTTGGTTCTACAACAAATGGTTTTGTGAAGCCTTTAGAGGCCGTTCCTATTCGTACCATAACACCTTACGGGCAACTTAACTTTTTCAAAACAGTTCCGTATTTGCTACGCTGTTCGCGTGAAATATATTATAATAGAACGTTTTCTTTGTTTTTCTACGGTCTTTGTAAACATTTGATGATAGACTGTTTTCTTCACTCTTTTATCTGTCGACAAACTGTCGATTGCGATACCTGTAGTTTCTTTGCTAATGTTCTTTAAGACAGTGGCTTTCTACAGCGGTAAGTTTTTTCAGCTTCATTTTTTCTTTTTAACCAAGGACTTCCCTTCATCCACATTTTTGTCCTGGAGAGTTTGGTTGCCAGTCAAGTTTTATGTCTTGTGAAAGATTAGATAGTCATACAATATAAAAAGTCTTTTATGATTTTTAAATGCTTTTTTGATAACAGAATTTGACCAACCATCCTTCAAAGGCTTTAAAATTTCATTTCGGGTTTGAGAATCTAATTTCGGAGCCAAAATTTAATCCCACTAATAAAAATAGTTCAATTGGTAATTTAACGTTTTATTTTTTAAATTAAACAGTTGGTAAAGCGATTAAAATTTACCATAAATAGATGTAAGCTTTTAAAATTGATCACACTAAGTTTTAATCAATCTGTAAAATATAATTCAGCACAATGATGTGTAAGTCTTAAATAAATGAAAACCAATTATTTTTTTTAATCATAACTAAACAAATATTCCATTACCTGAGATGAGAGCAAGAAACATCCTTGACAAAAGATAAAGCCAATCTTTATCTCCCGAGAAAAAATGATAAAAAGCAAATTCTGATAAAGTTGCTTTTGTAAATTTAACTTGAACGAACAATAAGTCAA
Source organism: Cheiracanthium punctorium (assembly GCA_038373885.1). Classification (NCBI taxonomy): domain Eukaryota; kingdom Metazoa; phylum Arthropoda; class Arachnida; order Araneae; family Cheiracanthiidae; genus Cheiracanthium; species Cheiracanthium punctorium. The sequence goes on along the minus strand of JAWZYV010003957.1, from coordinate 259,633 downwards.
TTAAAAATAATCAAGTCTTCCTATAGAATAATGCATGGCATTCTCTGAATGCTATTCAAAGAGAAAGCCCATTTAAAATTAAAACAATCTTTCACAGGCAAATCTTGCCTTATATACATTATATCTCTAAAGCTGATTATTTTGTTTACAGTCAAACAATTACTTTTGTATTTTCGTTCATCAATGGTCTAATGATCATTGAAATTTAAACTTTTTATTTTCAGACTTCATTATAACACTTACATAGCATGAGCATATTAACACAGCTTATTAAGTTTTAATGAACAATAGTTTTATGGTTCTGCCTTTTATTTCATGATTCAAAAAGCATTCTCTTTGTTCTTGTTGATATATTGCAGAGATGTAAAGAAATGTAATTTCTCTCTGGCTGTAAGTAATATTTATAGAAGCATCATCTAGATTAGTAATTAAAGCCTAATTCGGTATTATAATTAACACATTGTGTACCGTAAAGAAATCTATAAGATATACGAAATCTATAAGACTTCATCAGAGGCTCGTTAAATTGGGAAGGGTCGCAAAATCGCGAGTTGACAACATCAACTTGAATAACAAGTGAGCTAAAGATTTGATAATGATTATGGCTATCTGCAACTGGAAGTGGAAGTTCGGAAAATGCCCTCGAAAATGTCGAAAAAGTTCTTTTGGCTTGGCCTAAACGTTTACGTAAAGTGTACTATGGTAAAAGAAACCGCATTGAAAATTTCATTTAAATAACTTAATCCAATACAAATTTAAGATGCTCTGAAATTGGTCACATTAATTTTGAACCTAGCTGAGTACCCGTTTTTGGTATGCGAGGAAGCAAACATTTTTCTAACACACGTGATTGAAGTTTATTCAATCGGGACAGGACTACCACATCGTTTCACTCGTACTATAACATCACGACAGCTACTTAAATAAATAAAAAAGCTGCCAGCTTGCTTTTTGAATCTTTGTAATAGATTATTTCAATTCTATGATTATTGTTAGAATTCTATGCATACATAGGTATCTATTTACGTATATGTATCGATTTTAAGCACGTAAAACTCTTGTGTGCTTAAACTGTTAGCCAAATGGACGTGCAAGCACTGCCGTTTTAGACCGCGCTAAGTAAATCTCACTCTTTATGAATTACATGCGTTTAGATGGATATTAATACGTTTTGGAATCGCTGATAATTGGGAAAAATTTTGTTTGTATGCTTACTACAATAGTATTATTTGACATGAACAAGATTTCAGAGTGTCAGCTACGGAAATAAATTAAACCCGTTTAATGTGTAGATATTTTTTTCACTTAAATGTTAAATTTTGGGCTATTTAAGGAAGACGTGTAATAAAATTATCTCGAAAACTATAGATTTGTTCGGCTATACATATAGTGATTGAAACTGAAGCATGTTGGCTCTCCTATCACGCCTTCACAGGAATATGTCGAGTTACCGATATATATATATATCTATATATATTCTTCTGTTATTTTGTTCTGTATGTGTGAGAGAAGAGGCATGGCTGTTTATTTCATCCCTAAATGAACAGTACAACTGATTTATCAAAATTAATAAAAGTTAAGCTAATAAAAATGAGATCAAAATGTTAATAATAACAAAAATAATTTTGAACTCTTTGAACAGTTGCTGCACACATATATATGGATTTCTGTAATGTCTTTGAGATTCATGGAATAAAAACCTATAGTCTGCTATTAATTTTTTTCTGAGTGTATGAGAGAAGATAAATGGCTGTTTATTTCATCCCTAAATGAATAGTACAGCTGCTTTATCAAAATTAATAAAAGTTACGCGAATGAGATGAAAATATTAAAATAACTTTATAAGAAGAAAAGCAATTTTTAACCTCTTTGAACAGCTGCTGGACACATATTCATGGAATTTTGTAATGGCTTTGGAATTCACGGAGTAAAACAATATCTTTAATAAATTTACGCAAACCACGAAATTCTATTAGTAACATGTTAATAAAGCATTGGTTCGGAAAACGAAAACCACTCGTCAGTAAAAAATAAATACAAATATAGAAAAACTTGTTTTTTTTAAATTTTACTGTAGAACAAACAGAGAACTTAAAAGATCATTGAGTAATATTAGGAGTCATGTTTGACTAAGTAGAGTTTAAAAAAATTCTTCTACTTATGACTTCACAAAATAATTTTTTCCTTTCTACTTCTAAATTGTTATTTATTAATGCAAATAAAGTGAAAAATTTGAAACTTATCTTTTTCATCTTATAGCTTTTCCAATTATTATTTGAATAGCAATAGTAAAAAAACAATGAAAATGTTAAAATAATTTTTATAAGAATAAAACAATTTTTAACCTCTTTGAACAGCTGCTGGACACATATTCATGGAATTTTGTAATGGCTTTGGAATTTATGGAGGAACAACATCGTTAATAATTTTATACAAAACACGAAATTCTATTAATAACATATATTTAAAGCATTGGCTCGGAAAATGAAAAACCACTCGTCAGTAAAAAATAAATACAAATATAGAAAATGTGATTTTTAAAAATTCACTCTAGAAAAAGCAGAGAACATAAAAGCTCAATGAGGAATATTAGGAGTCATACTTGAGTAAGTGGAGTTTTAAACTTCACAAAATAATTCTTTCCTTCCTACTTCTCAATAAACATTTATTTAATGCAAATAAAGTGAAAATTTTGAAACGCATTTTTTTTCAGATTTTAGCTTTTCAATTATTATTTGAATATGAATAGTAAAAAACATTTCAAACACACGCATTTAGGCAACAAGAGAAGAAAATATATTTGAAAAATTAATTTTATATTGGAAATTGATAAATCTAAATGTTAAATACTTACGTTCCATGATAGACTTTTTCTTTCATTTAATGCCGTTTTCTAAAAAGAAAAAAATATTAATATAATTCGTGAAAAAATATTTTGCAGCTTTTTAAAACAAAACGAATTTTTAAATCTTAATAATTACCCGCATGTTAGAGAAAATATCGTTTTAAAATATTTAAAAGCTTCATTTTAAACCTATGAAATAAAAACGGCAAAGGGGATTATATTTTAAATGCTGTCTGCATTTATTTTTACCGTGAATATGTGAGAAAACTTATTAATAATAAAATGGCACTGTATATTTAAATATCATATTCTAAAACTTTTATTTTTATTCGGAATATTTTACAGTTTTTATGAATACTAAAATGTACTTTTTAACTTCAGTCATATATATCGTGACAGATTTATTATCACACGTCCAGTAATGCTGCGTTTGAATTAGCAAGTTGAACGTATTCACTGGATAGATAGCAAATATGATTACGAATGTAAGTATGATTACATAGACCATTAAATTTTCAGTGCAATAGCATTTAATATTTTACTGTTTGGAAAAAATACGCTCTTTAGGGCTGTTGAGTCCTAAATATTTTTTTTTTTGTATCCCTTTACCCACGCACTTGGAGAGAATTTATTTGGCACCGTCCTTGGCGCAGTTTGTGTGAGCGCTTCTTTAATGTAACCCGATCACTTGCTTATTTGCTATTACCCTCAGCGGCACGCAGTTCGAGTAATTAAAAATTTATTGAAACGCATCAAACTTTATTCTCATTTTATTTTGAATACTATACGCTCGCATCGTCAACATTCCTACACTTTCTGGTCCGTCTCACCGGCGGACTCTAGTGTACCTCTGGATACATTGGATTTTAAAAATCAATACTACGCAGCAACTACGCATTTCATTATTGGTAAGTACATCTTGACTTACCTTGACTTACTTATATTTATGACAGAAATTTAATCTGCGAAAACCAAGAAAAATGCTTGAAAACAAACATTACAAAATTTAAAGGTAAGGTGAATACAGATATTGATAAAGCAGATTTCGCCTTGCTGCAGTTGTATGCAGCGAATGTTGCAAGTTTTCATACAGAATTAAAATAAGTGTTTGACTGTATATTTGCGCCTTGTGACGAGAAAGAAATCGATGATTTCATAGCAGAAAAAGAAACTATCATAGACTCGTTGGACGATATTAACTTGATCATTAAAAGAAAGCTGTTAACGCTTACTGTTGACAAAACAAACGTCAGTGAGAACATTTCGCCTAGTTCTGTTTCTTCAGAAATTAAATTGCCTAAGCTTTCGCTTCCTATTTTTAGTGGGAAAATTGAGGAGTGGATCGAATTTGAAGATTTATCTTCCGCAGCTGTTCATGAAAACAGTAATTTAATTAAGGCTCAGAAGCTTCAATACCCCAAAAGTTCGTGTAAATCAGACGCTTTAGCTCTCACGCTTTAGCTCAGACGCTTAGCATTCACTCCATATCAATTTGCGACGCAAATTACAACATCGCCTGGAATTTATTGGTTGAACGCTATTCAAATAAGAAAGATCTGATAAACTCTGTTATTAAAAAGTTGCTTGCCTTACCACAAACATTTGACTCAGCTCCGTCGCTTTTAAAATTTGTGGATAACATTAATGAATGTCTTAGATCCTTGTCAGTTCTAGAACAAAATGTGGAGGATTTCAGCGATACGCTAATTCTATATATATTAGTCGAAAAACTCGACAAAAATACTAGAAGCTGGTGGGAAAGATCTCTTTAAAAGGAAGAAATAGGAACGATAACGCAGTTAACATCCTTTTTAAAAGAACATTCGCGTACGTTACAACACAACAAACAAGTGAAATGTCCATATAATTCAAAGACACTTACATCTGTCGAATACTTGCCCGTACTGTCTGGCCAGACATTCCATTTTCAAATGTGATCAGTTTTTAAATTTGATTAATTTCGTAAAGGCAAAAAATCCTTGTTTGAATTGTTTGTCTTCATTACATGTAATTAATTCCTGTAACAGTACTAATTCATGTAGAAAATGCTTGTCATTAGTAAAAAGGCACCATACTTTATTACATATCGAAAAGGGAACACGAGATGATAATGTAAACAAAGTAACGCCTGATAAAACTAGCCGGCTGTCCGCAAATGCAAATCCATTTTTTCCATCAGAAGGGGCAGTTCATTCTGGCGCCTCTGAAGGTAAACATCATTCGCATCAAAACTCTTCTGTTTTGACTGTTTCAGCCATGGCTAATAAACAAGTCTTGCTCTCCACAGCTATAATTTACTTCAAGAGTGCTAATGAGGAGTTTTTAGCTTGCCGCGCACTGTTAGACAGTGGGAAGCAAAATAACTTTATGACCAAAGAGTGTGTTCAATTATTGAATTTACGAGGAAAGAAAATCTTTGCCTCCGTCTCAGGACTAAACGGAATTAATATGAACATTAGAGAAAGCGTGATTGCAAGTGTTTCTAACGCAGATAAGAGTTTTATGCGTACTTTAAATTTTTATGTTGTTCCTAATATTACACAAATTGCCCCAGCCAAATGTTTAGACTTCTCGCATATGACAGCGTTCAGAAAATTAACTTAGCGGATCCAGAATTTCAAAAAGGTGGACCGATCCAGGTATTACTGTAGAACGAAGTATTTTTTGATCTTGTAGGAAAAAACAAATTCAAAACGCCAGATCTGATATTCCAAGAATTCGTGTTTGCTTATATTGCCAGTGGGTCAATACGTATGCAGCAGGAAAATAATAGTTATTGTGGGCACTTTAAGGCGGTCGACGGTTTAACAGACATTTTAAAGGCGTTTTGGGAAATTGAAGAGGTCCATGAAACAAAACAATTGAAAGGTCAGGAAGAACAATTTTGCGAAGAACACTTTCTTCGTACGCACTGTAGAAGACCAGATGTGAGATATGTAGTAGAAATGCCGATTAGTGAAGAGGGGCTTGCCCAATTAGAGTAATCGGTAGAAAATGCCAATAGGAGATTAAATTATTTAGTCAAGCCTTTATCAAACAATCTAACAATGAAAAAAATGTATGAAGAATTTATTAATGAATACCAAGCATTAGGGCACTTAGAAGAATTATCCGATTCTGATAGCACCTGTTTTTCATATTACATGCTCCACCATGGCATTTACGACCGGAAAAAAGTAGTACCCGACTGCGAGTCGTTTTTGACGCAAGTTCCGCTGGACTTTCTCTTAATGATGTTTTATGAAACGGAGGGATAGTTCAAGAGGAGTTATTTAATATTATTTGCCAATTTCGCACACACAAATATCTTTTTACGGCAGATATAATCAAGATGCATCGTCAAATTTTAATTAAGGAACACCAGAGAGATTTATTACGAATTCTGTGGAGATCTAGCGAAGTCGAACGGACTAAGATTTTAAGATTAAATACAGTTACCTACGGTACGTCAAATGCTCCGTATCTCGCAACACGGACACTCAACCAACTCGCGCTAGACGAAGGTAGAAACTTTCCATTAGCAGCAGAAGTAGTGCTTAGGTATTTTTACGTAGATGACGTCTTGACTGGATTGTTCCAATTTGACAGAAGCACAGACCTTAAAATCAGATTGATCGAATTACTTGCACGCGGTGGGTTTCAGTTGCACAAGTTTCAGTCAAACCACCCCGAACTTTTGCAGTGTTCAAGGGACAATGACAAGTATTTATTTAATGCGTCAGATGAAGAGCACAACATTAAGACTTTAGACTTAAGGTGGAATCCAATTTTAGACTCCTTTAAGTCATCACAGAACCAGTCATGTACACGAAAAGAACAATTCTATTGGATATAGCTCCCATTTACGATCCGTTGGGATTGCTCGCGCCAGGAATAACCAAGGCCAAAATTTTTATGGAAAGACTTTGGCTGTTGAAACTTGATTGGAATGAACCCCTACCTGAAAACATAATTAAGGACTGGCAGCTCTTCACCGCTTCTATGCAATCAATAAACGAGTTAAATGTGAACAGGTATGTTTTATACGACAACTATTCTGAAGTTCAACTCCATGGATTTAGTGACGCATCGGAGCGTGCATATGGAGCAGCCATCTATTTACAATGTGTACTAATGGTAAACCATCTTCAAATTTACTTTGCAGCAAAACAAGAGTGGCACCTTTAAAACTGTTGACAGTGCCACGTCTGGAACTCTGCACAGCTGTTCTACTATCGCAGCTTGTGACAAAGGTGCTGAACTTTCTGAATTTGACTATTAGTGCGGTTCAGTTGTGGTCGGATTCTACCATAGTCTTGGGATAGCTGGAAAGTCCTCCACATTTGCTCAAAGCCTTCTGTGCTAACAGAGTGACCAAAATATAAACTTTAACTTCGCATTAATAGTGGAATCATGTTTGTTCGGAAGACAACCCCGCAGATCTTGCCACCAGGGGAGTGAACTTCGATCGCCTTGTTGATGCTGAATTGCGGTGGCACGGTCCTGCTTTCCTGAGACGCGGAGGAGAGCCCGAATCTAGTAAGAACATTGATCTGCAACATCCGGAAGAATCTGAAGAGTTCTCCTATGAATTCCGAAAAGGGACTGACACATCCCTGATCTGCAGTGACTCTAATGGCTTAATTGACGCTCTTTTAAATATTAGCAATAATTATACTAAATTACTTCGCATTTGTAGTTTTTTTTTAGGTTCGTGACGAACATCAGAGCAGGCAGGAATTCCTTGAACAAAAAAAAACGGAATGGGTAAGTATGGAAGAGCTACAAAGGGCCGAAAACTATATGATTAGCGAAATTCAAAAAAGAGAATTTCCCGCGGAATATCTAGCCTTGCTTTATAGTAAAAGCAAGTTGTTATCATTAACTCCCTTTTTGGACGAAAATAAAGTAATGAGAGTTACAGGCAGACTAAAGAATGCTAATCTTAATTTTTCACAGAAACACCCAATCATTCTGCCTGCAAAGAATAAACTAAGTAAGTTAATCGTAGAATATTATTATCCTATGGTGATGTACGGTGGAAGGTGGTGATCGTAAGGAGACGATGAATTATTTTGTAAAGATTGTAACTGGTACGACTTTGTAGTGAGAGCGACATAGTTTTAAGAAGACGATCGTATAGTGGGTCACATTTTAAATTCACCCTCGCAACGATGTTGAAAGGAGAATTATTCCCCTTAGATGGGACGTGCTTTCTTTCACACGGAACACGATGGTATACACAATGTCGTAGGGGTGAACATGCTTTTCTTCCCCACTGAATGAAATCACATATGCACTAGAAATTCCTCATCAGAGCGACGAGGAAGGACAAATTCCAAATTCAAGAATGAAATTCGCTTTTGATGGCGCATGTCGTTTTACTTCCTCTGAAACATGATCACATAAACACTTTGAACACTTCACTGGGCTAACACATTTTACTTCCGGAGAAAAACACATTTTGAAGACCACATTACCTTTAAATAAGGAGTCTCAGTCAACACCTTTAAACTTAAAACATATTGCTTTATTTTCACACTGGAACAGTCACTAATTTCCAAAACGCAGGATTATACATTTAAAACTCTACAATACATTGCATTCAAAAGTAAACTTGGGGAAGCGTGTTGACAAAAACATCACGGCGTTCATAATAAAGCGGCCTGGTACCTCGGTGGGTGAACGCCTCTGTCACCATAAACTGATCAGCATAGATGCTAATCCGTGCAACGCGTCGTAGTGGGCAAAGCCTCCTCACATGAAGTGAGTGGCTTGCCCACCAAAAATTACTCTCCAACTGCTAAAGAAAAAACCGTTAAAACATGTGTCTATAGAAAGAGCCCGAACTTTCTGGAACAATTTTAGCAGGTGTTTTTCGAGCAATATGCTTCTTGCACAGCAGAGGAAAACCGCAAACACATCTGTTTCAGCGGAGCAGAGAAAACATATGCGAGCGAAGAGGTGTTATGATTATTCTTTTAGTCGGCGTCAACTGTTATTTTATTTCAAAGCAGCTGATAAGAGGGAAATGATTAGAAGTACGTTAATGCGCTGTAATTGAGAAGGCTAAGAGGAAAAATGAAAGCTTTAAAAGATAGTTATTATTAAAAACTTTTAAATTAGATTTAGAATAGATTATTAATTTAAATTTAGACAATATTAATTAGGATTTGTATTAATAATTTTTCATTAAAAAATATGCACGTTGTGTCAACGTGACAATTATCATAAAATATATTTTCACCTAGGTTCACAAGCGTTGTTGTGCAGTGTGAGGCAGAAATTTTGGCCATTACAAGGCAGAAATTTAACTAGAAAAAATATACATGAGTGTGTAACTTGTAGAAAAAACAACCCAATTGCCATCGAACAAATTATGGGTCCATTACCAACAGAACGCGTAACTCTTAGTGCCCCATTTAACTATGTCGGCACAGATTTTGGGGGTCCATTTTTTGTAAAATATAAGGGACAAAGAAAAGGGATTTTGAATAGGGTGTACCTAGCAATTTTTGTGTGCTTCCTAATCAAGGCAGTGCATCTCGAATTAGTGTCTGAACTCACAACGCATGCTTTCTTTGCCACTTTGAAACGATTCATAGCAAGGAGAGGAAAAATGGCAGTTATATTTTCTGATAACGCTAAAAATTTCGTAGAAGCCAATGCTGAACTACAGAAAATTAACAACCTAATTAGACGCCCTGATGAAAGATTAGCTAATTACTTATCTGAAGAAGGAATCAAATGGAAATTTATTCCTCCTCGGGTTGTGGGAGGCAGGAATAAAATCGGTGAAGTACCATTTAAAACGAACTGTAGGCAACGCAAGTTTAACCTTTGAGGAATTATTAACAGTAATAGCTTAAATAGAATCCATTTTGAATTCACGTCCGATAACTCCATTATCGTCCGACGTTAATGATTTGGAGGCTTTAACTCCGGGTCATTTTCTCATCGGAAGGCCTTTGACAGCTATCGTTGAGCCCGAATTACTAAATGTGAATGAAACGACTGTCTAGACTGTCTAGATGGCATAAAATATGCAAGTGGGTTCAACTGATTTGGAACAGATGGCATAGAGAATATTTGAACACGCTTCACTAACGTTCAAAGTGGCACTCAGATCAACAAAATTTGAAAGTAGGGACTTTAATATTAGTTAAGGAAGATGGTCTTCCTGTAAATCACTGGTTGCTAGGTCACATTGTAGAGGTTTTCCCGGGGACCTGACGGAAAAATTAGGGATGTAAATGTACGAACAGAAAAGGGAATCCTAAAAAGAGGAATCGCAAAAATAGCGCTGTTGCCCATTGAGGAGAATTCTCCACTTGCTCCATAAAGGAAATCTTATTAATTTTTATTATTCTTGTTTGCTTATATATTTTTATTTAACAGTCTACGAATTGTATAACCATTTTCACCCTATTGTATTTTGTTATTGACTGTATTGTTTTTATCGTAACATTGTTTATCTGTAATGGCAAATATTTTATGTTAATTGTTTATTATTGAAGTGTTTGAACCCGTCAATGTCGGCGGATATGTTGAGTCCTGAATGATTTTTGTATCCGTTTACCCACGCACATGGGGTGAATTTATTTGTCACCGTCCTTGGCGCAGTTTGTGTGACCACTTCTTTAATGCAACCCGATCACTTGCTTCTTTGCTATCGCCATCAGCGGCACGCAGTTCGAGTAATTAAAAATTTATTGAAACACATCAAACTTCATTCTCATTTTATTTTGAATACTATACGCCCGCATCGTCAACAATCCTACAAGGGCTACATTTTCAGCATGCATTACAAGGGTACATTATACTCAAGTCAAATCAACCATCAACGCATGCAGGCATTGAAATAAATACCTTATAAGCAAATAAGGAGTAAAGTCAGTGAAAAACTTGTGAACAGTCAAATACACAACTGCAATAGAGAAGTATGTATAATTACAACGTGTGGCAGATTGCATTTGTATCATAACTCTCGGCTCTGATTTAAAATAAAGCTGCAAAAGAAAAAAAAAACGTACAAATAATATTTGTATTTTAATTCCATCGGCAACAATCTTTTACAGATTTATCTTTCTAACTCTAGTAAATTCGACAGTAATAAATTTATAGTCTAGGCAGCCAATGTAGACTCAATATAAATTAATATTAATTCTGTTTGGCTTATTCAAGTACTGTTTTATTACCGTATCGGCCCGAATATAAGGCGACCCAGAAATTCTTTATCAAGATACTTAGAAAAATACTATATTTAGGTATCGAATTTTGTGCGAGTCAGATTTTTTACAGGAGATGATCAGTCAAAAAATATCGCGTTATATTTGGGCCAATACGGTAGTTTTAATTCGGAAAAAAAATCACAACTAACTACAGAGAATGTTCGTGAAATTTTGCCAGAGTTACAACAAATATTCTGATGTATATAGAGATTAATTATTTTGACACAAATAATTCAGAGCATCGAAAGATTTCACAGAGTAGGGCCAGGGGGGTAAATGACCATAAATTTAGCTATTTTCAACTTTACTAAGCTACACATCTAAAATGATACAACATATTTAAAATTCTTTGACAAATATTTTACATTGGACTATCTGACAGTAACGACAAATTTCTGTTTTTTTACTTTTACAAACATTAAAACTGTTTGATCATTAATTCTTTTTGGCTTGTTATTATGATCATTTTACCCCATGGTGTGGGGTAAAATGATTATACATGTAAAAAATGAAACACACTCATAGAAAATGATATTATATGAATAAGATCAACTGGAAAATAGATAACAAATATTTTATTAAACAGTTTTACATGGAATTTTAATTTAGCTATCAGAATTTATAATGTCTTCTACTATCGGAATTTGGCTCATCCAGTATTTGAATTATCTGTTCAGTTTGAACTTCCTCGACATCGTCATTTTCTGGCAATGTACAATTTTAAAAATAAAGATTTTGCAAAGTATTAAATTGTAAATAGCTCCTTTTCTGCATACAAGATCTCTCCAAAAATGCTTACTAAAACTTTTACCACAGCACTTAAGAGCCAGCACATATTTTGTCCGAAAGAGGCATTACGGTATGCCATTTTGAACTCTTATTTCAACTCTTTTTAAATAAGAATTAGGATTTTTCTTCACAAAATATCAAGAATAGCATACTTTCTTTACTTCATGGTCTTCAATTTCATGCTTTTCTTCAAAATGTTCAGCAAACACATCCTTTGTCAGCATTCATTTATAAATTTATGATTCCAGTATCTTACATTTTGGGTTATTTTTCTTATTTCCAGGTAAAAATAAAAGTAGAATAACGGAATCTATTTATTTATTCAAGTTATTACTATTAATGCCTTATAAAATATATTGCAGATAAAAAAAGAAATCTAAAATGATACATGTGTTCTTTAAGTGCAAGCCTAGCAGTATGATCGTTTTACCCTACTTTCTTTGAACTACTCCAAAATAAAAAATAATACAAATATAAATTATCTTGATACAGAAATGTATTCCTCAAGAATGACAGTAGGCTTTGTATCATCAAAATTTCAAGAACTGTAAATCACAAAAATGCTACAGCAAAGTAAATTTTAACCTTGTATAGATAGAGTCAAACATGAAACTGTAAGTGCTGCTATTACATATTAAAAGAATATTACCAAATCAAACAAATTAGTTTAAAAATATTGCTTGTAATGTAAATGAGCTAAACAAAAATCAGTATGCCAATAAACCAATGCATTTGACATTTATTGTCTGCTTTTTGTAGACTGTTCATTTCACCCCACATAACCCTATGGAGCAATCTGGGTATATTTTGTAATTCGTGAAAATGATTTGCATTTCTGTTTGATTAGTTTTAGACCGAAAGTGCTGACTGCTGGCTGATATTATAATTGTGTTAGCATTTTGTCGTCAGTATCATGAAGTTTTGTAATCTCATATCTTCAGGCTCTAACTTCAGTTTAGTTTGGAAATTTTATACAGGGTGTTTCAGCACAGCGTTTACAAACTTTCAGGAGAGATAGAGTACATCGAGACGGTTCAGAATCACATAGCAATATGAAGTCGGAAACGTCGTCTACATGTACGTATTGATGATCAATTTGAAAGAAATGTTGAAGTGTGCGTCTCATTTCTTAACCAAGTTTCATAAACAATGGGCTTTTCTCCGACAATTTTATCAATGTAATGAAAGACAAAATTCTGATTGAACCATATTTTTCCAAGTGCAATCGGTGGAAGATGGATTAGTTTTCGAAAATCCAGGGTCGGAAAGTTTACTTTTACTTGAACACTTCTTCCAAAGTGGTTATTAACAGGTATATGAAGACGTTTCCGACCCCACATGGCTATAGGATTCTGAACTGTCTTGGTGTACTCTATCTCTGAAGAAAGTTGGTAAACGCTGTGCTGAAACACCCTGTAGAGCACGTTTATGATTCTCTACAATATCATTACGAAGGATTTCAGAAATTTATACTCTGTCGATAACTTTTAAGTTTTTTAAAATGTTTTTTGGCAACGTCCTTACACAATCTGATAAATTTACAGTTACAGTTACAATAACTTCGAAACTGAATTTATTTCGAATAAAATTTCATGCTAAACAACATAGCAGCATATAAAGATTTTAGAGTTAATTAAGAAACATTTTTAATATCGCCCTAACACTTTGTAGAACTAAAAAAGTAATATAAAGGTAAAAAAAAAAAAAAGTTATTGTTTTTGTCGACGCTGCAGCATTCAAAACAATGCTTATAAAGAATGGCATTCGTAGGGGTAAGAGTGAAAAAGTAAATGAATTAGGACACGATTTTTTTCAAAATTTTAGAACATTCAAAATGATAATGCACATTTAAAAAGACAACTTTCTACTTCACAAACTTCAATTATCAAAAATATATAAATGAAATCACAGGCTTTTAAAACAGCCTTAACATATATGCTACTATAAATAATTACAATTTTTAAAAGATTAATATGTTGCAAAACAGTCTTTAATGAATTTTTATACAAAGAATTGATTCTCTCCCCTTCCTAAAACAAAAATTTCCAAAAACAGTTGTTAAAAGGAAAAAAATCATTTCCATACTTTTACTTTATAAAAATCTTCACTTGAAAAATCAAAACATATCTTTAAAAGAATTCAAAAAGTAAAATGATTATTTTTCTAAATTTTACATTTGATATTATACTTTAATTATTTTATGTTGTTTTTGTATTTTAATTTTAACACTTTAGTTTTCTAGTTGATTTAGTCTAGTTTTTCCAGAAGAAACTCAACTCTACGCAGTTGTAATGGTTAACGTTTAAATTAAAAGATGGAATAAATAAAATGTACAAAAATTTAATAGCTACATTTGATTCTTAACTTCTGAGTGGAGAAAGTCTTGTTTATCAATAAAATTCAGTTGAGTGCAGACTTTTAAAAATTAAATTAGTAAAAAAAAATTTGGAGTCGCATTTTAAAAATGTAATGTTACATTTAATGTAAAAATGCAAAGTTTTAGGAAAATTTAGAAGCCATAAATAAGTAGGATATTTTAGGGCTTTTAGTTAAAAATGAGGAGTTTTAGGAATATAAGACAACCCTGACCACTGAGTTAATAGGAACATAACAACAGGAAACGTTAAGCGATCTTGAAATTTTTTCAATTATTCTACTTTGTACTCATTTTCTGTTTCTTTCGCATTAGCTTCATTTTCATACTCTTGTCTTTTCACACACATTCAGTCAGAACCTTACTTTCGACAGTGTTTTACCAAACGTATTCTATGGATATGCTTCTATTCTGGTAGGCACGTTAACGTTGGCAGAACAAGCGCGATTGGAGAAATTACGTTGAAAATTAACGAATACAGAATCACAATTGCATGACTTATTTAAAAGGTTAAGAGTTTGTAATAACAAGGAAAACTGTAACTGTTTGCTACATTAATTATTATATTTGAAGAATAGCTAAAAATAATATAAACAATTTAGTAATCCATCAGTGTAAAGCATTTTTTAATAAAAAAAACCTGTTTGAATTACATCAAATTTATAGAAAATATTTCAGTTATGATACGTAACATCACTTAATTTTTGAGCTTCTCTTTTTCAACTTTGCGTATGCAGTCTCACAAAAATAATTTTATTAATTTACGTATTCGAATTCACCAATATTCGTATTTTAGGGATGCTAAAACATTCCGTTCATTGTATAAATTTTTAAAATAGAATCTTTTTTCTTCCGAAGAAAAACTAGCTAGAGTTCTAAAAGTTCTAATTTTTCTTTGTTGAATGTCTATATTGAAAATTATTTATTGGAAAAACATAGTTAAACGAGAATGGTAAAGCAACTGTCATTTAACTTTTTGAGAAAAATACTCTGCATTAAATCTATAACTGCAACGGACATCCATATCCCCTCACCTTCTAAAAAATATATGGAATGTTCAAAAAAAGCTCCAATGCATGTACATGAACTCCAAAGATAGGGAGCTAAATTGCCCAAAACATAGTGGTGAGGATGTACTGACCCTACTTTCATCTAACTTCACCTCCTACTTATATAATTTTACGTATCTTGTACAGTACATGCTTTGACAAGAAATAATGTCCAATCGAACATAGAAATATATACCTTCCTTGAATATGCCACTGATCTAGGAACAAGGAATATATTTAAAAAAAATTAAGTCAATTCCTACTTAGGTCAGCAAAGAAAAAATTTAATTCAGTTACTTTTTATTAAATTAATATTCGAAAAAACTGTATAAACACCAAGTGTCATCCACTGCAAGTTTAAAAAAATTATTTGAACTTGAATGGATGAATAGAAAGTATTTTATTAATTTGAGCAAGATATATAAATATAGTATATAGGGAGAATGTGAACTAATTGTAGGAATTTGAAAAAAAAAAAAAAAAAAAAAAAGAGATGCACAGTTAGATGTTACAATAGTTCTAAATACAAAATTTCAACATTATGCGGTTAAAATTTTAGACTTATGCGAAATTATTTTTGGCGCCAAATTTGGCTATATTTCGGCAAAACTCAACAAGGACGACGAAAAATGGTGATATTTTGGGCATGGACCAAATGACTTACTATCGTCAAATTTGGCGATATTTTGGCAAAACTCGCCAAGGTCGAAGACAAATGGCGAGAATTTGTGCATGGACCAAACAGTGACTGACTACAGACGTAATATACTAAAGATGCCCATAGACATTAATGTATTGAAACGCTTTTGGGTGGTCTTGTAAATAAACTCTCCACTAGATTGGGACCGAAAATCGAGATGCACAACAAGACGTTACAACAATCTTATATACGAAATTTCAACACTCTACGACTAATAGCTTTTGAGATTTGAGAGTTAAATACATACACATGTGCACCAAAAGTGGCCAAGCTTGGCGACTTTTGGCGTAATTCCTAAGGGAAGCACGTAACCGTAGTCGGACCATTACCTACCCAGACAGCACATAAGCTTAAACCAAGCTTGACATTTCTTTGAATTTGACGTATTAATACAAGCTTGATAGTTCAATTCATTTTAAGCTTCCAGCA
The DNA here is from genome assembly GCA_038373885.1 of Cheiracanthium punctorium. Taxonomy (NCBI): domain Eukaryota; kingdom Metazoa; phylum Arthropoda; class Arachnida; order Araneae; family Cheiracanthiidae; genus Cheiracanthium; species Cheiracanthium punctorium. Next base: position 243,237 of record JAWZYV010003957.1, on the reverse strand, counting down.
AGCTTGGAGAAATCATTTGAACTGTCAAGCTTGAATACAAATTGATTACTGCTTGATTTGGAAAGCCACATCCACATAACAAATAATTTATCATTAGTCATAAATGTACTTGACAATATAATTTAAAAAAAAAGATTCTGTATTTCCAAATATTGAAATTCTTCAAAATAAAATACAATTATACTACGAAATTAATTTCAAAATCAGTCGTTTGTGTCAATTTTGGCCAGTATTGCCCAACATGAGTGTCGCGATATTGAAAGTTTTAAAACGTGTGCTGCTTTTAAGTTTATATTATGCTTATTTCCCTATTAGTAGAGTCTTTAAATCACACATAACCTTATTTTAATTTTGATTCATACCATGGAAAAATAAAAGAAACAGATCAACACATCGGCCACTGATCGATCTCTCCGGAAAACTGCGTGTTAACCATAACAGTCACTTCAAACTTTAGTCATGTCAGCGCAACTCAGGGTGGCCGAGTGGTTAAGACGCTGGCTTCCCAACCCTTAGATACCGAGTGCGATCTCGGACGCTTGTTGGTAACAGATTAAAATAACTTGAAATTTCAGCGTAGAGGGAAAAATGCGTGGACAAATAAAATGTTTGGGGCAAGTTCGCCGACGGCGCCCCGTGTATTTAGGAAATTTTTTAAGCTTGAAATTAAGCTTGCTATGTCAAGCTTAATGCAAGCTGGGCAAAAGTAAACTAGAACACTTGATTGAAGCTTGCATTAAGCTTACCCGCTTGAAATTTTCAAGCTTAATTCAAGTTTATTGACTTGACAAATCAAGCTTGCTGCATGTTTGATGCAAGTTTGCTGTGCTGTCTGGGTAACTATATGGTAGGAAGGTATTGTGCTTGAAATGGATGGATCCCTAAAACTGCTATTGACTGTAATGTGTTGGAAATCTTTTGAGTGTTCCTGTAGCAGAACTATAAATGATAAGACATTTTTTACGATGGAAAAATTCATTTTGTAACCCTTAAGAGCATATATCACTTCTGAGTCGTTTGAAGTAGCCTAATACATCTAAAATACGCTTTAATGAATTTCTACCCATAGAGCGTAATGTACTTAAAATCTTTTGGGCGGCCCTGTAGATAAACTACCCAGTCGAATGGATCCGAAAGGTGTGGGGTAAACAACTAGATGGTAGAACAAACCTGAATATAAAGTTTCAACATTCTACGTCTAATAGTTTTTGAGATATGCGAATTTAATGAATTTCGGCCCATAGAGCGTAATGTATTTAGAATTTGGGCGGTCCTGTAGATAAATTAGTCGAATTCTAGTCGATTGGGTCCAAAACTGTATTAACATCAAGTGTCATTCACTATAAGTTTAAAAAAATGTATTTGAACTTGAGTTAATGAATAAAAACGTATTTTATTAACGAATGAAAATTTGAGCAAGATATATATAGGGAGAGTGTGAACTAATAGTAGGAATTGAATGAAAAAACATGCCAATCTAGGAACAACAAACATTTTTAGTCAGTGAATGGCTGAAACTGTATTTTTATCTTGCTGCTTTTGCCAACTGCTATCATGCAGAGAGGCCCTTCCTGATGCGGCTGATCTCTGCATCATAGCACGCCATTGCCCAGTGTACAATAAAAAAAAGTATCATAGAAACAGTTATCATCGGCAAGTAAAATCACTTTAATATAGCGTGCAAAATAAAAAATATGAAAAAATTGGGGTTTTATTCCTTATTACAAAAATTGGAAATAAATAAATCAGCTTTCATACTTAACTTTACATATTTCCAATAAAATACATTTCATAGAAACAGACCATTACTCAAAATGAACTTATTTATTGTTTAATAGGACCCAAACTAATGCATTGTCAGTGACTTTCAGCCAAAAGTAATTAGAATTGAAGTCACAATCCGCCTACTTGGAATGTAGCTCCGCCTCTTTGATGAAACATATACTGTTTGAATTAGGTACTTTTCTGCAATTTCATTTTTTTTCTTAAGTTAAATAAGTTTCTTTCGCCTTACCTAAGTTGGTTTGTTTATTGTTGACAATAAGGAACGAATTATTTTACTGTGAACACTGCTTTTTTTATTATGAGGGCAGAACTTTTATCTGGCGTTACTTTGTGGAAAACGTACATTTACGTAACCCGCAAGCTATGTGTTCTGAGAATGCCCTTCGGTAGCTTTACTTGCCTCAGTAATTAAGTATAATTTTATTCCAGTTATGAATAATTCTGAAAAACCACAGTCTTGCGCGCAGTATTGTCTTACAAAATTGTCTAGAGTAAGGTTTCTCAAACATTTTATTTGAATGGAGCATTTTTTAGTATGTTTGAATTCAGACGGAGCCAGTGGTGCACAGTAGGGTGGGGTCCAAGGAGTCTGGACCCCAGTCAAAAGAGTTATCAATTTTGCTTCGTTAAATCATGTAATTTTTTACATTTAAATATGTTATGTTTATCTTAACTGCTAAAAATTAGAATTTATCAAATTCTAAATTTTAGCAGTTAAGATAAACAAATCGAAGCACAGTAAAAGGGGGTCAGGATTAAAAGAAAAGCAATATTTTCAGGTGGTTGGTGCCATATTATTATCCTCCAAGAGAGAGTTCTGTGTGCGCCACTGGGCGCAGCACCTTGTCGAAATTTGCTGAGTAGCTTGTGTAAATCTAAATCTATTGATTTCAAAGATAAGACAACGATCACACACGCACACACACACACATGCACACAGTGGCGGCTCATTATTAGGGGCGAGGGGAGGCCTATGGCTCCATCATCTAAACCAAAAATTCTTCCTTTTATGAAATTCAGTTCTTTTAATAACTTACCTTTATTGAAAAAATCCACTCATTTTACTCTATTTTAATACTATCCACTAAAAAAAAGCTCTTAAAAAACGCTAGTTATGCTTTCCGATATCTAAACTATTTACGGGACAAGGGCATGAGTGTTTGGCGTCTTTCTCCACTTGTCGGGTTCACATATTTGGCTACTCAGTTCAAAAGCCATATTGACTCGCCGTTAATTTGGCTTCAAAACGGCTTGTTTAGAGCGGTCTTTACGGCGCAGATCTTCGGGCCCCAGCATGGTTGTTCTCCGCTAAAATAAGGAATTTAGTCAAATGGGTAGCTGTTGGTGAAATTTTTTGTCCAGAGAAGACCCATTTTTTATTTATTAATCATAAATTCTTTGAAAAAATATTTTTTTTTTTTACCTATTTCCCTGATTTGCGAAATGCGGTGCTATGTCGAAAAAAATTTAAGTTATCATTTAAAAATTATGAACGAGCAGCTATAAAGAACATAAACACTGAAGAAAAATTAAACGTGTTAGACAAAATGCCTTTTCATTTAGTAATACAACAAACTTTTAACATTTAAAAAATTATTCAAATTTCAGTACTAGCATTATTAGGTAAAATACACCAAATGATGTTTCGTAAATTTGATAATCATTTGCTGTTTGAAAAATCTTAAGTATTATACTTACACTGTGCGCACGGGATATAGGGTGCATGTATATATTTTTAACCATCTAGAACTCCCTTTAATTTTTCAGTCTCCATCACTTGAACATGTCACGAGCCGCCACTGACAACGATGCACTATTTTGTGGAAAGTTACTACGTTCATGCGAAGCACTAGCTGCCTTCGCACGGAGCTCCTTTTGAGGAACGCTGGTCTGAGGCAAAGAATGTATATTAAAGTAATATAATATATGAGAATTTCATAACAAAAAAATATCCTCTTGAGACCTGACATCCATTAAAAAGGATGTTTGGAATTTTCTTTTCGTTTTGCCAAATTTTATTTTTGAAAGCTGAAACTGAACTGATATTGTAATTGATGAATTAGATATCAACTTTCAGATAAATAAATGTGGCATCTTCAGCTAACATAATTTACCCAAATGTAACATTGCTATATAAATGTAATATTGCTAACATAATTTACCGCATGTCCCCAAAAATGGGGAAATGGGTAAGTCAAGTTAGAATGTGGCGTTTCCAGTTTCGTTTGGCAGTTTGAAAGTTACTAATAGATTAGTGCAGTTTTTAGTAAAGCTTAAGATAAACTTTATGTAATTTTTTGTGCTATTTTTATAATAATAAATTGTTTTCATTCCGATGCTTTCAGTAGTTTTTAAATCTTCCTACAGTGTCTATGACCCTAATATCCTTTCTATTCACTGCTACAGAAAAGTTAAGAATTGAAATTTAATGATATTTTTTAAAAACCTCATTTTTCATGTCCACTTATTAAAATGTTAGTTAGAAAAAAACATATATTTCTTTATATTTTGCTAGGGCCTCAGGGGGATATAGCTCTTTCGAGTGTTTAAAAGTTCATTAAAGCTTTTGAAGACTTGGCCTAAATATTGTCTCAGAAAAATTAGTATATTTTAAATTACTGTAACAATCAAAGAACTTTTATCAAACTAAATTATTTATTTATCTCTCTCTCGCTATCTATCTCTCAACTGAATTACCTAAGTCAGTATAGTAGCTTCATATTTAATCTAAACTTAGTGACTCTGATGTCCAAATAATTTTGCCAAATAGATCAAGCCTTTAGTAAATCAAGTAATTGTGTTTACATCCTTCAGGCAAAAGGCCATAAAATACGAACTCCCACAAAACTAATTAGCAAAAAGCCACTTTATTCCGTGTTTTTATGAGAAGGCATTCAAGTGTTTTTTCAAGCACCATGCAGATAAAAATTTCTTATGAAGATCCATTTTTAATATTTTCATATTGATAACAAAAATATTATCTTTTTTATTTTCTTAATACACTTCCGTTCTCTTAAAAAAAGAAATAATAATATAAACAATAATAGAATGATATCAGTAGATAAATTACTGAGAAATTTTCCCTTAAAATTAATTGTAAAACAAATCAGGGTTGAGATGAGAGAGTTGTAATGTCAAGTTAGTGTAATCAAGAGATGGGTTGTAATGTGTTCTTTATAATTACATATGGTTCTTTTAATAATTTTTTTCAAATCAGTGGAAAAATGAAAAAAAAATCATTTTCCACTTAAATACAGGTAATATATATTATAGGGCATGAAGCAGTAATACAAGTATCAAACTATTTTTAAAATGCATTGAATAAACATTAGTGCGGATAGAAAACATGTTAGCTCCCAACGCTTGTCCCAACACTGTCAGGTTGCAATTTTGCTCTAATCCAATGCTCTGGATGTTAAACAAATTATTAAATGGAGCATATTGTGCTGAAGCAGTTAACTTGTAGAAACCTTATAGTTGTGAGTAAATGGCTTTTGTTTTTGAGTTAGCTGTTAAAAATAAGTGTGGCCATGTCGTCAAATTCCAGTGCATTTACAGCAGTTACAGTACGTCATAATATATTTTCAATAAAGTGCATAGAGCATTAGTACTTTGATTTGATGAAATACGCGTAATTAAAGTGATGCTTTCGAAACATTTATTTCAAATCTACTGAAAATTAAAATATTTCTGTTCTCTGTATGCGAAAAACATCCAGTCTTTTTCTATAATTAATAACGGTAGCCATTTATAATACAGGGAAAAAATTATTAAACTCCGAAAAGTTAGTATTAGTTTATCAATAGTACTTTCTTAGCATACTAAACCTTCTTAGTATTGGGTCTAGTACATACAGATTGATTCTGGATCACTTTTCCAGAGCATTTTTTCTAAAAGTTACATAAAACACTTTCCAAATAGAAGGGTTAGTTAGGTTATGACAATTCATAAGTTTCATGAGATATGACTAAATACGTGTATCGTATCTTAAGTTATCAATAATATTTTATTATCTTTTATTCAAGCTTTGATGAATGATATATATTGCTCTAATTCGATAGTGCTAAGTATGGTGTCCAACCACTTCATTACATAAACTAACAAGCTGCCTCCCTTTCTTAAGTAACTAGATTTACATGCCTTAGGCTGCAGATGCACCAGTAAGAAACTGCTATTGATAACAAGTTAGACGAATTTGTTATGTTTTTCCTTCTTGTGTCTAGTTGAAAACTTTGCGGAATTTAATAAGGAAGTCATTCTTTCTTTTAAAAATGTCTACCACTCTTAGTTTTAGTAAACTACTGAATGTTTTTAGCTCAGAGAAAATAATAATATTTTATTTTTCAATCGATTTTGAAATGGATGATTTTTTCAAAATATCACTTAAGTTATGCCTCAAATCGAGATGCTTATGCAATATGTATTTGATCTTGCTTTATTGAAAATATATTACGACGTACTAAAACTGCTGTAAATGCACGGCATTTTAACGACATGTATAGTCTTATTTTTAACAGTAAACTCTAAACAAGAACCATTTACTCACAATTAAACGTTTTTCTACAAGTTAACTGCTTCAACATAATATGTTCCATTTATAATTTTTTAAGAGCCAATGAATTAGAGCAAAAGTGCGAGCTGACTGTGATGGGACAAGCGTTGGGCCTGTGTATCATACAGAATGGTTTCATGCATTTTCAATTTGCATAATACAGACGCCCATGATTCAGCAACTTTGATGAAATAGAAATATCCATATGAAAATATCCATACATGAAAAAGAAGAAAAAGTAATCTGAAACTTTTTTTAGATAGCTTCGCACTTGCATTTTCTCCATTTATTTTTTCACTGTATTGGAAAGGGCATCATAGTCCATGCAAGGGCTCTATTTGACTTTCATACATCATTATGTTGGAAATTGTATCACAATCCCTGCTTCAGAACTATTTGTTTTTCTTGTTTCCATTATGTTGGAAAGTACATCATATTCCATGCGTAGGCCCTGCTTGTTTTTCCTTTTTCAGTATATCAAAAAGTGTGTGGCGTCACGAGATCACCTCCTTGCACACAACACCTGGCAACTGAAGGCCGGACAAATGGGTAGCTATTGACTCGTTTGGATTGCACCGCATTCTACCACCCACAGTTCTCGGGTTCTAATCCGGCTCGCGCCACACGCTCTCCTCCCATTGATGACCCGGACAACGAACACGCATTCTCCTGCTCCAATAGCGACAGATGGCGCCAGCATCGACCCCATCCATCTCTCGCTCGGCTGTTTCAAGTCCGCAGCTACCCCATAAAAAAGTCCACAACGAGTGGCAACATTCCATCATCGTTCGCCAGCCTCCGACTGACTCTCTTGAGGGGGAGTGATGTGGCGGCTAGAGATCACCTCCGCGCACTCAACATCAGCAATGATTTTTTTCTTTTCTCTTAAAATCGGAATAAAAATAGAATTATGCTATTTTCCATCATCTAATGCATAGTTGAAAATAATTTCTCAGTTCATAACATAATAATTTCAAAGTAGCACTTTGTGACTTTTTTTTTATTCATACAGCGTTTGAATGAAGGTATTAAGCATTAAATTGTTTAAATCACAATACAAAATTATGAATAGAATGCAAAATAAATAAATAAATAACATCTTAAAATTTTAAAACTGATTGAGAACATTTCTATTTATTTATATATTTATTTATCTAACTGTCAAATTACTTTATTTAATTCGTTGATTATGATTTTTAAAATTTAAATAAAATAGCTTTTAAAAGTTTAATTTCAATATCCATGATAGAAATGATTTAAATGTGTCCTACGAAGAATATTAAATTTATTAATACACTGTAGAAGAACATCTCATTTCAAGAAATTTCAAATAAAAGTAATAATCCAAAATTGACGTCTTTCTTAAAATTGTTAATTATTTGACCCAAAAAGAAAGTGTTTTAATCCAAACCTTTCGGTTATGCTTATTTAATTAAAAGCAACACATGCGTGAATTTCTTTTCAATTCAATATTATGTAACACCGATAAAAACTTAATTAAAAAATCAGTAGAGTATTAAAAATAAAATATACCTTTTAAAGCATTTTTAAGTGCTTCGTAAGATATACTACCTTTTTTGATAGTATGCATTTTTAAAACTCTTTAAAATGAAAACTTACTGAGGAGTTTAAAATATATTAAAGCACACGGCAATTCAATTTACTTTTATTGATCTGAAAAAGGGAATAAAAATCTTAATTTAAATCTGCCTTTCATTGTTATCACCCGAAAAATAATTATTAAATAAATGCTGTATTGATTTTCAACATAGGACTTTTTTATATAAATGAAAGAAAACACAAAAAAAAGTCTTATTTTTCATATTTTTACAGTGTATCTTGTTTTTTAAATAGTGCGTGGAAGTCTAATATCATCATAGGAAAGAGATACATTGCAAGTATGAAAAGGAAATTTTATACTGTACCCTCACAATAAATAAGGAAAGTTTTTCATCTAAGGTAACCTAAAGCACTGGCGTGCGTAAGGGTAACGATAAATTTATTACTTAAACTCTTCGTCACTTAACCCTTTGTAAACAAAAACTCGTTTCAGTTTATAAACTATTGGAAACTGGAACAGTTTATTTAAACTGGGTGCAGTTAGTTTCCAAATTTCCCGAACTATTCCAGTTTATTGAGTTTCATTGCCTGGGTGATAGTGCAAACAAACAGGGCGTCACCGGCATTGATTTTCGAATTTACTAAAATAAAAAATACAAAAATAAAGATTATTGTCGGAAAATTGTATACCTCCGCTACCGTTATTTAGATGTTCATATATCTTCTCCTCTGGAAAATATATTTTACATACTCAGCAAATGTGGGAAAACGTGTGATTCGGACGCCAGCTTTGCAATAAACTAAGTAATCATGATCCGGGCTCACTTTACTGTTTGAAACTAACTGCACTCAGTTTCGTTTCCGAACGGTTTAGTTTGTAAATTAAATAAACTGAATTTCGTTTCGGAATTTCTTACACTCGTTGAACAAGTGCAGATGGTTTGTCATTTACGAGCGGAGTCATTTCTGCAGGTTCGCAAGAGTGTATATACCTTTATGTGACCAGTGGGACAGTGATACAAAGTGCATGGAAGTTAAACAGCAATATGAGAAATATTTTTAGATATATCTTTAAAACTATTGGGAAGGAACAGATTAAACCAATGAAGTTACATCTTTCTAGAATAACAAATCATACCATATGATGACTTTAAGAAAGGGAATTGAGGTATAGTAGAAACTTTTCTCGTTATTAAAGCAATGTATTTCGATATCGCCTCTAGGGAGTGTTGTCGCGGTCATGTTACATTACAGGGATAACAGAGATGAATACTCTAACTTTGAAGAGCTATTAAAAGAAACAAACATACAAAAGCAAAGAAACAAAAAAATATATAAAACATAAAATAGGAAAGAAACAACAAAAAATATAAAAATATATAAAAGCATTGTAAAACCTAACATTTTATCGGAAATCAGAAATAATAGTGGGAAGTTTAAACTGAACACTCTAAGTGTTTAACGAGAGTTCTTCCAAAAACCAATCACTAACTGTTCAACTCACTAACTGTTCAAAAACCAATCACTAACACATTCCAAGTTTATGAACTTAAAACGTGCATATGTGCATGTCTTTTAATGCGTTACACTAGACACGTGAAAATGGTGTAAGATTAACTATCGTAACGCCAAGATCTTATTCAAGATCCTGGAGAGACTCACTTTGGACGATTACATTTGTGTTGAATTTAAACATTCCACCATTATCTTTTATTTGGTTATGCCTTTAATAATTTTAATTTAATAACCTTAATTTGTAAGCTATTAAATTTTCAAGAATTTTCAAACTGGCTGTATTAGGAACGTGAGTTTCTAAAGGGTGTCCGAATTAAAGTCTGCGAAATTCCAGACCGAGGTAAGGACCGAGATATTCGAAGGCTATTAATAAAGAGATCATAATGTAAAAAAAAGGGTTGCTCACTAAATAACAAACACAGGGGCGAAACGTTTTTGGGACGGGATTATTAAAAAGAAAAAAAAATACAATAACAAAATGATGAATAAGGCAAAATATTACGTTTAGCGATGTAAATATCTTGGGAGGGTACTAATTTATATAAAAAATACTTTTTGACTTTTACAAATTATACATGAAGCAAAATGTTTCCCATAAGCAATGTCTTTTATGAGGGGCTAAAGCTCCCTACCCTTTTAGCCTGGATCCGTCAATGAAGAAACAAGGGATAATACATCATAACTGTTTTATCTTGTCATTAATTCTCATTAATCACATGACAATTTAATAAGATAAACTGTTTGAGATTAAATAACCGAGAAATATTTCTTTTGCATTGACCTTTTCTATTTAGAATCTCAATAAAATTATCCTAGCACAAATGCGGTAGATCCAAACTTATGATTTAATTAAGGTTATTGCATGAACTTAATTACTTAAAGCCATTAGTTTTCAATGATTGCTTTGGCAATAATGAATTTTTCTAGAGGTAAATATTCATAAAATGATAATCGAAGAAATGCCATGAGATTATACGGAAATTAAAAATTGAATTAAGATTGATCTATTTTGATTATAAGATTCTAGTCAAGGCAATTTTACGTTATTAAAAGTTTAAGAAAATTACTTCAAAATAACATTTTATGAGTAAATCGTCGCAAAATGATACTTTTCAAAACATTACCCAATTAAGATACTTGAATCGTGGAAAATTTCATATATCGTTTACATAATACAGATGGAAAACTTCTAAATTATAAATAAAAGGATTTGAAATTTCCCGAAAAATTAGTATCGAAAATTTAAATAAACAGGATGATAAAGAAAGTCTTGAAAATCCCTACTTAACTTTGAAATTCTGACAGCTTTAAACGGTGTTTAAAGCTTTTAAAGTTGGCGAAAAACTCTTCGTTAAAGAAAGAAAATAAAAAGAAAAAAGAAAAACCTCCACAACTTCCATGTATGTCTAATAAGTTTAATGAATTTTTAAGCCACTTCATTTAAACATTTAATTTTAAACTAAGATAAGATAGTTTAATAATTTTAAGGTCTAGCGATTTCTCACCAAATATAAGATTATGTACTTATGTACGAACAGAAGTTAGCTTAAAATTTGATTAAGTGGGTTCACAGTTTTCAAAATATATCGTACATGTATGAGTACGTAGAAAAATGCATACGTGTATTGAGACTCCAAGTGGAAGTTTATTAACCCTTTATCTACCGCATCGAAAACTGCAAAGAATATGAACGTGAAACTGTTACTTTTCTGGTTTTAAGCAGAAATGATCAGTGCTGATTAGCAATGAATTAATCAATGAATGATCAGTACTGATTAATGAATAAAAAAGAAAATTAAGAAAAAATTAACAATCACTAGTTATACGTGTGATAAGTGATTCAAATGCGCCATTTCCAAAAGAATACGGCATAAACAAAACTGAAAAAGTCAAATTATAATTAGATTAACACATTTTTAGAACATCTAATCCTTTTAATAATTAAACCGACGTCTGAAAATTCACTATTTTTTACTTTTTTTCCTTCGTGCTCGACATGATGTCGTGTATTATCAATAGCCGCATTCGTAAAAGCCAAACGAGTTACACTCGTGCAACGAGTTTCCATCGAAGGTGTTCACAAAGAAAACTGATTGCATTCAGTTTATAAACTAGAGCGTTCGTATACAGAACTGAGTGCGGTTAGTTTCAAACTAAGTAAACTAAGCACGGAGCTGGCTCATCCAGTTGTTGAGAAGATGCACTTGCTGCACCTAGAAATGGCGTCCGCTGTTATGGTAAAGCATGTTGTTATCAAAAGTATTTTACGTTTGAGGACGCTAGAAATATTATTTTTTCAAGGAAGAAATTCATGCATACGTTAGAAACTGCAACGAAGGTACATAATTTTTCAAAGGTAAACATTTTCTTGTATTTTTCAGTTAAGTAAATTCAAAAATGCATATTTTAGAGTTGAGATTGGAGTTGATTTAAACTGTTATTAGCGAAATTTGAGCTTCTCTTGCAAAATACTTTTGTAAAAATGAAGTTGAAATTTCTAAATTTTGATCTGTGCACTTCGATTATGACCACTCTTTCTTTGTAAAATTTTATCCCACTCTTCCTTCTCTTTCATGGATGTGAGTTTTGGAAGCAAGCCCATCTTTTATGAAGTGTAAGAAACTTTTAACAGACCGAATTCATATCCAGGAATACCTTAAATTAGTTATTTGCATATTTTGCCATCAAATGCGCAAGTTAAAGGGGAAAAAATTGTACCCCCCTATATTCACTGTATTCCCAATTCAGAACATTGGCCATTTCTGACGATACTTTTATGGGGAGTTTAAATAATAAGTGAAATATTAAGAATAATTGAAAGATTTATTTTAAAATTTAAGTAGACATGAATTAAATTTAAACGGAGGGGGTATGTATCAAGATAGCTTCGTAAAAATCTATGAAAATGGCTATTTTTACGATTTTTATGCAGTTTCCCGCTAATGATGATAGAAATGCAAATTCTATTTCAGAAAATCAAGCCATCTTTTAACTATGTCTGGTAATTTTTTCAAGTCAATATTGATAAAATTTAATTATTCAATAAATTGTTAAATAGATGTTCCCAATTGGGAACATTGGCCTTTAAAAGGTTAAATAGACCTTATAGAAAATGCACCATCACAGTGTTGTAGCACATCTTGGTACTTAATGTGGCAGAATGTGCTCCGATGCAGGTGTTCGCTACCCACATGCATTTGGCAGAGAGTTATTTCTTTGTGTGTATATTCCGTACAAACACATTTTTGCTGTTCTTTACTCAATAGAAGTTTAATGCTCTGATAAACTTAAATTCATTACTTAAAATTGAAACTCTTAGAGCAACTATACAGACACAAATCTGCATACAATGCAAAATATGTTGCTCATAGTGTTATAAGTATTTTATCACAATTCATTATGCATAACAAAAAGTGCAATAACGCAGTGGAAAAACAACAATAAAAATTTTCAAAATTTATCATTTTTCTCAAAATTCATTTTAAACAAACTACTTTAACACTTTATAGATAATTTTTATCACAAAGAAACACAACATGCTTTTGGAATTACAGTTCCGGGCGTTTAATTAAATATTTACAAGATTTTGTTATTTTCTAGATCCTTCTATTCCCTTTTGACTAGGAATAAATTGAATATTACACTATATATTTGCTTTTTCTGAATAAATATATTAACTAGCATAAAATTACTAGACCGAATATATTCAGTAAATTAAGCGTTAGATAACTTTCAGAGTTTCCTTAGGAAAATGCAATAAAAGTTACTTTTATGTCTAGACATCTTAATATTGGCGATAAACTGATTACATGAACTAGCAATACTTCGAGAATAAAGTAAACAATTTTATTCATAATTAATTTTACGAGGTATGTCAAATATTTGTACACTGATGTGGAATAAAATTTATTAAACAGAATATTTTTAACTTTTTTCAATATAACTACTGAAATTTAAATATTTATAATCAATAGCATGACTAAAAATCGACCGATGGACAGAAAATCATAACAAACACATGCATTATTTTACAGCATATAGTTAGAAAAATACCAACATTTATGGATGATCCATAAATCGCCATTTATTTAGTTCGTTGGGACTATACGATCGACCATGATCTTTTAAAGGACCTCAACGTTTGTTTTTTTTTATTCGAGTGAAGCTTTGTGTTATTTTGAGCTCTTAGAAAAGTTTATTTTTTAACCTTTTTTTAAAAAAAAAAGGATGAAGAAGTTTAATGGTTCGCCTTCTTCTGTCAGTATGCAGATTGTTTTTTCATCCGTGACTGTTTCAATAGGTGTTTCTTATTTTGGCGGGACTATTACCTTTGTGTGCGTATCTAACAGAGTATTTTTTCTAATTTTCTTTTTTTTTTCCTTTTTTTAACGCAGCAGTTTACCGACTGGGTATTCGCTGCTAGTAAGGGCAAAAGTGTTGGACATTTTATGATGAGGGCACCCTATAGGTGGTCAACGCAACCAAATGTGAAGATAGGGACGAGTTAACAACCAAGACCAAGCCGGAAATCGAATTCGGACCATGGTGTGATAAAATAGTTCTTTATCCACTACAGGGAGCTCTAACATTTAAACACAGTAACCTGGTTTATCACCCAGGCAGCTCTAACATTATTGTGAGTTAAGCAATCATGTCTACTAAAACACATCTAGTTTATATTAAAAACAAATCTAGTTTTGGACTTACCAGGAGAACTGCAAATGTAACATAAAATGTGTAACTGGTTTTCATACAGCAGAAGGTCTCGTGTACAGAGCAATTTTCATATAAAAACTTGCTGAAAACAAAACTTCTGTTTTTAAGAACACTAATGCCATATACACTGACAAATACAAAACCTCTTCTGTAGTTTCAGAAACTTTTGTATTTATATGAACGGTTCCTTAACTATCTCAAATGTTTAAAATTACATGCCCATACACTACAGTTCTTAGGATTGAGCTCCTATCAAACCACGAGGCTCTAATGTGGATTCCTTACATCATTTAATAAGTTAAAATTTTAATCAGATTTGATTTTCTTTTTCTTTTTCTGTATATGAAAACAAGATGATTTCACTGTGACAGGATAATTTTTTAGGAAAACTAAATGAATGTGTCATTTTATTGCAGGTATGACGTGCCAATTTCTGAGTAAGCATTTGACTGACTGCTAATGTATGATAATGGACACCTGCAAATAAATGTCTTTTTCAAGTCTCTACATTACAATTTAAGAGTTTATTTCTTGAAATGAGAGTGAAGCAGGGCAATGCAGTCGAGATTTTAGGAGGTTTAGCAGATCCTAAAACATTTCGCAGAAGTCCTGGTTCAAAAAATCCGTGTTCAAAGACGACGGTGGATGCAAAACTAGGTCAATTTAGATACGATGGAAGAATTAGAAAGCACAGACAGCAAGTTCATGTCATGCTAGTTTAGTTAAATATAATGTCAATCGAAATACAAGATGGAGAATCCTAGTCGGGAAACGTTCAACAATAATCTAAATAAATGGAAAAATCGGAACAGCCCTGGTCAGCCACACGCCCCAAGGCTTTATAGAGATCATTCGAGTCATCCTAATATAGTTCGAAATAAGCCCAGTCCAACACAAGCAGTAGATCCACACCAAAATCCCGAAAATTAGAAACCAATCTTGAAAAAGTGTCTTATATCGAGACAGTCTACAACGAGCAACGGAATCAGGGAATAAGTTGCTACCCAGAAAACATCAGCGACAAATGTGGGTTGGTGTAGTACATAATATCACTTATGGCATGCTGCGTACGGCCCGTAGAGAATGTTGTGAGGAAAATGTATAATGTAGTCACTGAGGACAGGTCATACTGAATCTGGTAGTATTCCTCGCTTGGGAAGTGAATGTAGGGATTAACGCTTTCCAAAGAAACCTCACCGGAGCTCACTCGCCAAACGCAACGAATTTAATTCAGTCACGAGTACACTCTTAAGGAAACCGAATATGTGAAAATTAGCAGCTATCTCCCTATACAAAGCGAAAAATTAAAAGTTAAAATGTAGTTAAATTCGAAAGGATTGCAACCCTTCGGTTAGTATTTTGCGACAGAGCTAGTTAGTCCAAAAAGCTGAAAAGCTCAATGGATCACGTACTACAAATATTTATTTATAGTGTTCTCTTTAATGTGTTAGATTTCAACGTTTTGGATTTGGAAACAGCTGCCCAGTCTTGCGTTTTCCTATTGGTTAAACTGAATCTCTAAATTCCCTTTAGCACTAGGGTGCTATTTATTTCACGTACTGATTTTTGTCTACGCGACTTTGTAGATATGAACCGTCAAAATGAAGATCTTTTCAAATGTGTTTGTCACATAACACGGGGGGGGGGAGGGAGATTAAAATCTTGAATGTCACACAAGGTTTACAATTTTTGATAATTGATCACCAAGTTTGCAGCAAAATATAACTTCAAAACTGAGCTTTGCGATATCTTCCAAATTTGGGTAGAAACTAGGAAGGTATAGTTAAGAGTATGCCTGCCGAAGATTGTAAAATAGCGTTAGGAAGCGATTTTAATATGGAGGATTTCAACTCCAAATATGTGTTTTATGGAACAAGAAAGAGAAACATGGCACACTTATGTATTATGATGCCCATTAAAAATAGTGTTTGAAAGGGTGGAGTATTGTTGGAATATGCTTGGCGAAGATTATAAAACAGTTTCAGTAGGCGATTGTAAGGTAGATTTTGATTCCAAACATGTGCTTTATGGAACAAGAGAGAGTTGATTCCTATATTTTAATGTCCTGCCTCCCCCACTCTCGCCAAGCTAAAAATTCGTCTCCCTTTGGCGAGCTTTGCAGTCATGAATTTCTAGGAGTTATGCACAAGTTTCAACGCTCCCAAAGGAACTAGGTGAAAGTGAAAGTGAACGCATTAGCGATAAACGCACCAGTGAAGGAATTTGAAGCCTCTTAATTATTAAAACTACATTAACTGGCAACCCAAATAAATAAATAAACCAACAAGTAATGCGTTACTTACATGCTGTTCGAAACCGCCATTTCTATGTTACGGTTGCCACATAAATGTAAGAAGTCGTGATGGTAACTCAATATACTCAATATATGTATAGTTATCGACACCTTGGCGAGAGTTTGTGTATGTTTGTGTGTGTGTGTGGGGGGGGTTGAAGTAGGAATCAACCAACTAAAGTGAACGAATTAGCGATAAATTCACCAGTTAAGGAATTTGAAGACACTTAATTAATAAAACTACATTAATTGGCAACCAAAATAAATAAATAAATAATGGTACGCTTTCTTTCCATGTTGTTCCAAATCGCCATTTTAATTCTAAATTATGGTTACCAAATAAAACAAAAAATCGTCATGGTAACTGCATATGTTTAATTATCGCCACCTTGGCGAGAGTCGGAGCGTTAAAGTAGGAATCACCCCAAGAAAGAAAGAATGGCACACTCATGGATTATGCTCCATATTTCAAATAATATTTCAAACGGTGTAGTATAGTTAGAATATGCTTGGCAAAGATTGCAAAATAGTTTTGATTGGCGATTTTAAGACCGATTTCGATTCCAAAGATGGGTTTTATGATACAAGGTAGAAAAATACGGCACACTCATTAATAATGATACACTATCCAACTTAAGGGAATAAGGAAGGAAAATAGGAAAGACCAGTGGATTATGTTACGCTTTTAATATATAGCGCTTTAATGCGTATTTAAAATCTGATAGTGTTTCAGATTTTCTATTCTATACGAGGATTTTTTTTTTTCCGAAAAATACACTAAAGAAGAAAAAATATGCTCGAAAAATCAAATTGTCGAAGTTTTGCAATAAAGTGAGAAAACAAATGCAACAAGTTTGGTAGCAAATGATAAATGCTTATAATAAGCATCTTTTTAAAAAAAATTGTTTATAAAAGAAATTTGGAACTTCAAAATGGTGATAGGCTTTTAAATGTGAAATGACAAACTTATTTTTTCATTATTATTAAAACTAATCTGAGGAGATAACTTCTAATTTTCACACATTATAATTCCTTTAGTGTGTACTTATGACTGAATTAATTTCGTTATATTTCGTGACTGAGCTAAGGACAGTTCTCCTTGTTGCTATTTTACTGTAATTTTGTATGCGTTGTTACGAATTTCTTTTCTTTTCGTTCTCGTAATAACTTTTAACACTGTACAGCGCCACAGCTACTAACATCTCCTATTTTTGGAGCATTTTTTTGCGGAATCTAACTTTCTATATCATCAATAGTTTCCATGCAAATTTCAGTGATAGTTCGGAGTTAGATCAGACTACAGATGCCTCAGAATAGTCTCAGCTTAAAGAAAAACTCCCCGTATATGAATAATATCATGACACCTAATTATGGACTAAATTACAAATCAGTCCGTACATGGTGACATAATGCATGGAAATTAATTGTTGGTTTTCTTCTGTTTGTTGAAGAGGAAATTGCGACAAGTCACAGAAAAAAATAATGCCTGAGAATATAATTATTTGTCATTCCTTTTCCTTCTTTTTCATCATTAATGCGTTTTGTCGTAAGCAAAATAAAATCTCCTAAATTTAAAGGATTAACATATTGTTTTACCATAAAGGTTTTAAAACTTAAAAAAAAAAACTTGTATTCTAACAAAGCTTGATGCAGATAAAGAAGATTATTGATTTTACTTTTAACGAAGTGTTATACAATTTATTTCTGTTTCGATAAACCCTTTTTACTTAGGATTTATAATTATGTTCGTCTGGCTGCAACGTCCAAAATGAATGAGGTATTAAAGTTCAAACGTATTTTTCTAAATGAAAATAAATAAGATTATCTAAAAAATCTTATATAATAAAATCCGAGAGTAAACATTGTATGTAGCTATGTATGTATGTATGTAGTATGTAGCTTTGTGACCATAATGTTGTTTCCGGAATGTTCTTGCGCGCGACTCTCGATCGCATTGCGCCGAGGCGGTTCGTCGCAGACCTACCGAAATTTGCATACGGCTTCACAAGGACAGATCCTAACATGTCGTCGAGCGATTTTTTCGAAATTCGAATTAGAAAATGTTTTAATTTATGTTTTGTCCGATGTTCAACGATTTTTCTCGCATAATACGTAATAACGCCGGTAATTGTACTCGCAGTAAAACGATGTTTTCAATCATCGGATAGAGGAAAACATTTTCTTTAGAAAACAGTTTGTTTTGACTATGTAACATATTTTATCGATTTTGGGGAATTTAAAAAAAAAATTTCTATTTTGATGACGTTTGCGTAAAATAATTTTAAAACTGTTGCATCTTTAATTCTATCTGTCATAACTTTTTTATATTTCGGCAAAAGACGGAGCATACAATTCTCCCACTTTTAAAAGAAGAACGGAGGAAAAATATAAATTAGGAGATTTTTTTACGAATGTTTATTTAAAGAAGGATTTTGAATTCAATAGCAGCTGTTTCAAGATTTTAATGTGATATCTTCCGCTATGGTTGGAAACAGTAACAATGAATAAAATATCCATTTGAAAAACAAATAAAATGAGTTTAAAATAACTGAGTTTCCACATGTGAAATCTACGTCATTTTGATGTAACTAGTTTAAAACCCCTTTCGAAACTTAATCAGAATAACGAGCGCACAAACTAAACATACTCCACGCACGAAATAATTCCCTATTTTATATTACGTTGCCAGAAAAAGAATTGAATGCTGTTTTTTTAACAAATTATTCAGCATTATTTTCGATATAATTTTTAAACGGGACACGTTATCAAATCGCAGGAAATATTTTACGGTGCTAAATACGCCAATCTGACAAGAATTATGCATAAAAATGTATCGAGAACTGTTTTAATGGCAGACTTAAAGTGAAATGATTATCGTTTAAGCTAATGCGTAAATTGCAAAGAATCACCAAAGTATAAAAGACTACATTCGTGGCAAATGTCTAAACCATTTCTTTAAATTAAGCAATAAGATGGAAAAACGAAAATATATTGGTGTCTGTAAAATATAGTATAAGTAATAGTTCGTAGATATGCTAGGGCAATATTGATCAAAGCACAATATACCGCATTAATAAATATTTCGTAAAAAATATTCCTTTCTATTCATTTTTCAACAGCCGTCTTACATCACAGCTAACTAAACATTAAATAATTCTACGTCGTGCTAACATATCCCGTGGTAGTTTCAACAGAAAAGACTGTACCTGAACTTCTTTTTCTTGGAGATTCTGTTTTGTCACAAGTAGTTATGATCACATTTTAGGAAAATGTTCTCTTCTTGCTTTGCGAAGAGCGGGTACACACAACTATTTAATTATAAAATATAACGGTTCTCCACATCATGTGGTATCTATGGTATTAATGGTATAACTTAAATCTAAAAAGAGTATGATGTAGAAATGAGACATTTTGAAAGTGAGGAATTTTCGCTGCAAACCGTCAAGCTTTTCTGATCGCGAATGACAGGAACATAGTTTTATATGTCATAATATCACAACGGTCTCAGGTCAGTACTTATGCTAACTTAACGAATAACTAATGAGTACCTTTACGCCAAGAATCAAATCATTTTGCTTATTTTTAGATTCCACATTACTGGAATCAATTCGAATTATTGCTTTATTCTAAAAAATAGTAAGGGCCGCTGTCGTCACCGCTGTCAAAAGCTTGTCAGCTTATCTCCTCCTAAACCGAGGGGATTTGAATTTCGACTAAGGTGCCCACAGATTCGAAAAATTCCGAGGAACCTGCTAAGCTGATTTAAATTTCGAAAATCGAATTATTTTAGAAGATATTAATAAAAAACTGAAAAAATAAACATAATGGTTGCCAGATTTGGCATAAAATCATTCATTCCTTTGCAACAAGCGTTTCCAAGTATATAGAATCGGATGAAATTGACAAACATGAGTTAGAATTACGCCCATTTTACGCCAAAATAAAAACTATATGAAATAAGTAACTCAAAATGTGTTACATAAAGTTGACAATTTTCTAATAGTAAGTTCGCTTAGACAACAGGAGTTTAGAATTAGCGATTATTCATTTTTCCAAAACAGAATAACTAATATCTTGAAAATGAAAAATAATTAAAATGCAGGTTATTTTAAAGCCGGTTTTCGTCCAGCTGGATTAATTGCTACCAGTAGAAATATTTGGCGGCGTTAACTATGCCATTATAGCAGTTATAGTACACTTTGGATATTTGCTAGCGCGACGAGATGGTATAATTCTTGGTGTTAAGTACGCCAATGTGCAAACGATTATGTAAATGAAAATATGGATAATGGTTTTCCGGTAACCTTAAATGAACAGTAAATATAGGTTGTGAGCATGTGTAAATTGCCAAATAATGAAAAGTCGCCATGGGTGGCAGGCTATTCTATCTGTTCCGTAGCTTTTATTAACTTTACATGTACGCAAGTCGCCAAATAATGAAAAATCGCCATGGGTGGCAAATTCGTAAGGTGTTCAATAGGTTTTACATTATTAAAAATACAGCTGAAACATATGTTCTGATTTTATTACGCTTTAGCTCCTAATTAATATAACTTTTGAATGGCAACATTAAATATCATTGGGTGAAAATGTGCTTTAGCCCACCGCTTGGCGATTGTCAGCAAATTGGCGAGTTGGCTCTTTTCTGTAGAACGTCTCTCGGATTGAAACCTCTTATGCTGTATTCGGGTCATAATCTCTGGGTTCCGTTATTTTGGTTTTTCTCGTTCGTCAATGTCCGTGTGACGCAAAAGGCTGCGAGATTCAGCCATAGAGGAAGCGCGCTTGATTTTAACGGTCATTTTTCCCAAGATGCACCGTACATACAGAAACGTGAACAAATCTCGATTTACGAAAACCAAATATTTCTAAAAATGGAAGTATTTAAAGTAAAAATTAGGAACTATTAAAAACAAAAGAGGAAGTGCCCCTCGAAAATATGCTAACGCTGGCCTTTTGCGAGACCTCCCCCAAAAAAAAAACTCTAGTGGTTCCGGCCATCGCTTTAGGGGGCCCCCTCGAAAATATGCTAACGCTGGTCCTTTGCGAGACCCCAAAAAAAAAACACCAGTGGGTCCGGCCGTCGCTTTAGGGGGCCCCCTCGAAAATATGCTAAAGCTGGCCTTTTGCGTGAGCCAAAAAAAAAAACATCAGTGGGTCCGGCCATCGATTTAGGAGGCCCCCACGAAAATATGCTAACGATGGCCCTTTGCTAGACCCAAAAAAACATCAGTGGGTCCGGCCATCGCTGTAGGGGGCCGCACGAAAATATGCAACCACTGGCGCTTTGCTAAACTAAAAACATCAGACTATCATGTAGACCCTCAAAAAATATATATATATTAATTTTCAGTGTATGAAAAAAACGTAAGAAGTTTCACATTTACTTGAATATTTTTTGACAGGGTATAGTTATCGTAAGCTGCACTAGTTGCAGCTGCAACAAATTAGAATAGCTAGATTACGAAATGAGGAAAAATAACAATAACGCATGCGCACAAACGCAAAATAACAGCTTGGTGACGTCATATTGAGCAAGCGAATTCGTTACATTCATCTGTTTACGTCACACAGTAGCTAGAATAACAAATAACAATTACGCATGCGCGAAAATGCAAGATATTTCGGATCTTTCCACAGTTCTGCTAATATTCAATTTGAAATATTTGGCGCAGTATTGCCCCTCCAAAAAAAACTTTGCCAAGCGGTGGGCTAAAGCACATTTTAGCCTATCATTGTGTTTCTGAGGAGTGCAAATAATTTTTCCAGCGATTATAAGCGGAGTCCGCAAGACAGATGGAGTATAGCTCAGGACCCGTACAACACGGATTCCCATAACAAAATATCTTCCGTGTTATGAGGGGTAGGGGGTCTACTGTAGTGTGAAGTTTAAATTTTTATGTACCAATGAAGATGCAAGAACCAAGCAATGTGTAGCTTAGCTCAGTAACATTCTATCTGATCCAATTTTCGGGTTTTGTCTGTTGAAATTATGTCTTTTTTACGAATAAGCCTGATTAAGGGCCGAATCCCTCATACGAAAAGCGAGCGTAGCGAGTCTGGGGGCCTTGGCCCCTAGAACATGTAAGAAAAAGTTTCGTTCCCCACCTTGCGGAGAACCGGTACGCAGCTAGTAGCATTATATAGGCTGTTTTATTTCTATATAATAAGTTCATAGTCAGCCATGTTGAGTGAGGCGGATTCTCAACAGGCACACTGTGTTTAACAGACAACAATAATAGATCGAAAATAATAACAATACAGCACCAACAAAATGCATTCTCATTCCATTGTTGACACAACTATTGTACAAAACAATGCTTTGTAATTGTATCATTTTTCAACAATCTTCTTTTGCGTTCTCTGAAAAAGTAATATTTGCATCTTAATCATCGTAATAAGTAATATATCTGCATCTAAAAGTGTCCTGTTTTTCTTTCTTTGAACTGAATAGAATATTTTGCTGGTTTCTTGAGAGAATTTCGTGTCCATAGATTTAAAATGGACTGTTTTAAAGTATTTCTCGCAACTGAAAAGTGGATTAAAAGATGTCTCTGTACTTGCTTCAGTTTTAATCGCATTTTAACTGCAGTATTAATTATAGTGTATACATTTATAGGAATCTCATATATTGTAGGCAACTGAGTTGTCCCAAATGGGGACATTCGATATTAAAATTGTGGTAGAAAAATCTAGCTAACTGCACAACAGGAATGAAATAACGCTCCTTTCAAACTTATTCCACTTTTCGCAAATCGGGGCAGTTTAGCACCCGGAATATTTACTACCCTTTCGGAGTCTTATAAAGAATTTTTAATTTTGTCACTATACTTGCTAAAAAAATTCAATTATCTGATAAATTCCTCTGCTGTTGGCATAATGATTGCCATTATAAAATAGAAGGTCGCCAAAGAGTATCAATCAAGGAAGCCGAGTTTAACCCTTTCAAGACGGGTGGTATATTTTTCAACCAAGCCACAGAAAGTGTTAAAGAAAGGGCATGGTTCATATTTAGACGAAATAATGCTTCTATTGTGGCCTCATGGGCGGGAAAGAGGAATCAACTATTGTTGTACAAAGAGCAGTTTCATCTTAAAAATGACTGAGAGGAGGGGGGCATGCTACGGATATTCCCCTCATTTTAAAGCAACAAGGCCAAATTCTTCCCGCCGTACAAAGGTTAAAAATATCTCCTGATCACATTTCACTGCTCCGTTAAACAAGAAAAAAATTGAAATGCTTACGATCATTTCTTATCGCTTGAGGCTTTTCGAATAGATCTAGTGAGAAAAATAGAATAAACTTTCACTCCCTCCTTAAACAAACACGATTAAAGATGCGCTTCTCTTTCTTAATCGTTAACGCCCGGTGTCCTGGACATTTGAGACTTAGACTGAGTGAATGTCTAAACGCCCAATTTTAATTTTGAATGCTTCTTATAGAGAGTACGGCATAGTAAGTAGTGAAACTCCCCACATTTAAGTCGATCTAAGAACCTGCCATATATATTTTGCCGTTACGGGGGGGGGGCTCATCCATAACCCCCTTGCACCTCTATACAATGCTTACATTTACAACACGAATTATTTGAAAGAACTTGTAGGGTCGATGAAAATTTCGTATGGGGGCGCAAGTGTATTATTTTAAAGCAATTGTAATATCGACATAAACTTCTGAGCCTGGAAGTCTGATTCCTTACTCTGCACACTGTAATAATACGACTCAGAAAAAGCTTATTGCTATTTTCCATTGCCTTCTGTATGTTCACTGCTCTCTTTGTTTTCATCTAAATGCTGTGGCTGCATTGAATTTGAAGAAAAATATGAAAAAATGGAAAAGTTCGTGGAGGATATTGAAGTCATAAATTTGTGAATATAAGCAAATTTTTAATCTTTCAACTTCGAAAACAGCTACACGTAACTAGACTCTGCCCGCAAGGGACCCATCCGATTGACTGCCAGGGAATGACGTACATATCTTCTTGTAATGGAATAATTAAGAATTTTGCAAAAAACACACACTCAAAATAAAAAATAATACTACATTTCATTGGGGGTGGTACGAAAGGACCACAGTTCCCCAGCTGCAAGACGTTACACCATCTACACAAGCAAGAAATTGACGAAGGGTCTGGAATTGCGACCATAAGGGCTTTCTTATTGCAGGCGCATTGGCGAGTTAGGATTCATGCACAAATTCCTAAAAATTCCTCCAACAAAAGAGAACTGCAGATCATCCGTCGTTTGGTATCTCGGCACTGTCTCGTAGAAAGGAAGAGTCCCGTTTCCATTGCAGGCTGGAAAAGGCGAACCTTCAAACTCCCTCGATAAAACGAAGGCAGGCTGATAAGGCTGATGCAGGTTAAACCCAGGCTACATAATAAATTGGAACGCGACTTTTTTTATGAATTGCAATATAAGTAATTTTGATCGAAGCGTTGCCTACGTAGTACTACTCAAGGCCGAGAAAAGATCGTGTTTTTCAGCAATAAAACGGGCGAAAACTTAGTTCCCTAAATGTCCCCTTTTATGACCCTTCAACGTTTGTGTTTTATGGCTGTTGAATGTAAGCAAAGATGTGTTTAGTTTTCGGGACGTTCAAACATGCTTAAACATTAACCTTATTATATTTGTTATTATTTTTTATCGTACGGATACATAATTACATTGTACACAAAAATAATTATGTGGAAATGGTGTACTGTTGTGTACCATATTGTAATTTTTCTGATCGCTCTTTATAAGAAAATAATGGATCAACGGTAAGATTTCATCGTTTTCCAAAAGATCCCATTTTAAAAGATAAGTGGCGGGTATCTATTTCTCGCCAAGGAAATAAGGACAAGTCTCTGTGGTGTCCAAATAAATCTTCTAGAATTTGCAATAAATCTAAAGGTACTTCCATACTATTATCCCGGCGGTCATTACCGCCAGACTATTTTTTCGTCAAATGTTCTCCATTTATCTTTGCGAAAAATCGCTCGTCCTGGCGGTCTGCCTGGCTACTAAATAAGTACTAATCTAAAAATGCGAGGTATTATATAAAGATAGCTCTCATGGAGTAACAAGGCAACGATGAGTTCTTATAGGACCAAACAGCGTCATCTACATTTTCGCTAGTTTTGAAAGCTGCATTTCCCGGCCTTGAGTTGTATTACGTAGGCAACGATCCAAGTAGAACTAAAAACACACGCGACGAACGCTTCAACACTCACAGTCATGACGAGACATCTCTTTTCCTGTCTATTACAGGCCTCCTGTCTATGATGGCTCTTTTCCACATCTATTACTGGGATATCCAAAATACTTTCAATTCATAACGGTCTTTGGACGTTTTCAATACATTAAAGCCCTGTGGTCAATCATTGTTTCGGCAGTGCTCAAAATATCTCGCACGGTTGACAGGCTTGGTAAAATACCGCCCAATATTGCACTATAAAACAACTTTCCAAAACTGAAACTACTTGGTAATATCTCTTATATATTGGGCGAGAATTAGTCAAACATTAATATATTTACTGTGATATCGTATATTAATTTCAAATATAATCAAGTAAGAATGAAGTGTTTCGGAAATTTATATAGTTCAAATAGACGTAAGAGGAAATTACGTGCTGATGTCGCTCAAAACTATTCATAAGTGAATAGTTCTTCCACAGAAATACTAAAAGGATGTCAGGGACAGTTTGCAATTCGCAGAATAGGGATTCAAGTGATACTCGATCGCCTTAGTGGTCCGAACCCGTTCGCTCCCATCCCTGGGGCAGTTTTTCCTACTTGGCTCATTGTGGCATCTGGCCACGATCGTACCCCCGCTGTTGCACAGCGCATGCTCTCCATGGGTCACTACACGAATATTCAAGAACCCAAGTTGGTTAGCAAGAAAAAATACAAATGAGAGAAATCCCTGCGTCACAGTAACTTTGCTAAGAAAGGATGCAAACAGGCTTAACCCTTTAACGCGCAGTGTTCCCGCTCTGGGAACACCAAACTCCGACGTTTTGACTGTTGCCAGTCACGAAGAATAGATTTGATTTCTATAAAAATAGTTGCGGGTGACATAGCTCCACGAGAATCATTTACTTTTAGCACGTCATTTCCCGTAAAAGAATGGTCACGATTATTTTTAACAGCACTGACGTCTTCTGAAAAATGGAAGAATGTAAGAACAGCTGGATAGATTGCCCAATGCTGAAAAAAAGGGCAGCCGTTGCCATCGCTCGACTTAACGACCAGCAAGATGGCGGACGATCGAAACGTTCATTCGCTTGCCACAGAACTAGAGACCCTTTTTTGACGCAGCTGGCTGTGCCAGCACAGCCGGGCAATCTATCGAGCTGTTCTCGCAATCTTCCCTTTTTCAGCAGATGTCAGTGCTGTTAAAAATAACCGTGACCATTTTTTTTACGGGAAAGGACGTGCTAAAAAGTAAAGGATTCTCGTAGAGCTATGTCACCCGCAACTATTTTTATAGAAATCAAATCTATTCTTCGTGACTGGCAACAGTCAAAACGTCAGAGTTGGGTGTTCCCAGAGCGGGATCACTGCACGTTAAAGGGTTAATGGCTTCAGTGTTGTATGTGTTTTTGAGTCTGCAACTTATAGGAAAATGGTTCTGCGAAGTTACGGAGTCAGCACTTTGAATCGATCCCATGACACACACGATCAGTGCTGCTTATTATTGACCGTTGTTACTTGTGGTTGGTGATCATTACTCAATGTTTTTATTCTCTTTTCAGATTTGGATGCCATTCGCAGCATGAAGTACTTTGTCGAACTTTTCGGTCTAGTTTAAAGGAATCAACATGACACAGAGAATATTTTGTACAACTCCAAATTTTCTTCTTCTTAAACTCAACTTTTCTTCTCTTCAACTAAAAATTTTGTTCATTAAATTCACAATAAGATATTTTGTAGAAATTTATATGTCGTACATTTATCAATTCTGTTCACTTGAATAAAACCTTTATTTTCGCAAGTTCGTTTCTTTTTCCCTTTTCCAAGTATTTCATGCAAACACATATTATTGAAAACCATCTGTGGCATTATAGAAGTGATTCAGATTTATTTAGTTGCTTGTTAGTATCATTTATAAAATTTGATGGAATTTTATTAAATAATTCATTTGGGAGGAAAAATCTACCCCTTTCAGACTAAAAAGAAAACACAAATAAAATATTTGCTTTTGAAAACTACTTACAGTTTTGATTATTTATGCATTATATACGAATATATTTAGACGCATGCAGTCTGAAAGATACAATCATATTATGCATTCTGTGTATCTTGGACATATTTCTATAGAATTCGATAAATAACAATTTCCATAACGTCTTTCTTGTTTACAAGAAAACGCGGTGCTCTGTCAAAATTCAAAAAAGATACAAAGTCCTCCACAAAGTTTTGAGGAAATCTATGGGATACTGAGTAAGCTTTCTGCACTCAAAATCGTCAAAAATCGGGAAAATTCGAAGACTAGGTGGATCTCCAGATTTCTGTAGTCAACTACGTCCTTCTCCATTTACTTATCGCTTGTATCGTGTATATTGTTACAAATTTATGGGTTATTCCGTCCTTCACGTGTTAAATATAGTCTAAAATCCGTATTCTATGCGTCAAATAATTAAAATTTGCATTTTGTTGCATCAAAATCGGTTAACTAGAAGGCGAGGCAAGGAGTTTTGGGTGTCCCTATTGTTTAACATAGGGTTTTCTCGAATTGTAGAGAAATACTGGTGCTTGAGCTTAGCTCACTTTACTTTTGGACAGGGGCAGTCCTAGGGTATGCGGCGCCTCCTGCAAATGTAATAAAGGCAACATCTTTTATGTTCAAAATCAAGTTTCTCTCAATTTTTGAGTTCAAAATAGCGCCTCTTCGAAGATGGCACCCGGATGCGATGCTTACCTTGCTTACCGTTTCGAACTGCCCCTGCTTTTGGAAACTTATTTTTCGGGTCCCAAATTTGGCGATATTTTGTCAAGCTTGGAGACATTTTTGACATGTGCGATTCTACTAATGGGGCCTGTAAAGCTTGTTTTCCTGCATAGTATTACGCAATAGCCTGTTATTCTATTCTTCCAGATCTATCTACTGGATCTTTCCAGAGATGGATTTCTCTGGAATAAACGTGCGATGTCGACAGAAGGTTTAAAAGGCCCGAGAGCAGCCTGAGAGTTTCAGTTCAGTGAATACGCATTATTAGTTCACTGCATAAGTAAGGCTCTATTCTGTACTTCTGTAAGCGACCTATTGCTTGTTTTGTGAAGCTTGTTTTTGAAAACTGTTTGGGAATTCTTCAGTGTTTGATGCTGAAAAACTCTCTTTGAGCATTGACATCTATTCCTATTTTATTTTGTGAGAAATAGAGCACCCGAGAAAGCTTCTGTGATAAGCTGACTATTATAAAGCAAGTTACAGGCTGTTACTTCCTGTGATTAGTGTACCGCAGATTGATCGAAAAAGTTCTAGAATCAATAAAATTCGTATTTCGTCCTACCAACTAGTCTGCTTACGAGAATTTTCCACAAATACTGGACTTACAAACGACGAACCCGAAAGCTAGCAGTTTTCTGCAACAATATGTGGAATATCTGCAAACGTATCACCGTCAACAGTTTCGTTTTGGCGTTTCAGCAGATTTCATAAATCATGGACCATGAACATAAGTTGAGGATACGGTAGAATCTCGCTACAACGATATCCTCTATAACGATAATTCTCTCTATTACGATATTTTTTCATAGTCCTGGCTGAATTCCCATTAGATTAATCTGAAACAGTTCTCTGTATTACGATATCCTTTAAAACGATAATTCTCTCTACACCGAAAATTGGGTGTCCTGTAGATAATAAAATATTCAATCTGACTCCAACTTAAAAAATATAACTTGTTTATTCATTACATAAAACGGGCAAATCACCCATAAAAAACTTAGAACCCCATTCCAAGAATAACAACCATACATTTTTCTTTTTTGGGTGTCATAGCAACCATCAATACATTGTTGCCACAAATTTCCTTGCAAATGTTAATACAAGTAATCTTTTCCAATTGCTTTTGCTTTCAACATCCTCCCACCTTTTGATTTTCATTGTAGTTAGAAAAATCAAAACTTACTCTAATTTTGAAAAGAGCACATACATTACTCGTTATATCTGGCAGGTTTGACCACAATTCTGCCCTTTCTAGTTTTGACAACTGGTTTGGAGGGAGTCTGTTTTAGACTGAACAAAGAGTCACTTTTCTTAATTTCTAACGGAAACAGTTTTTGTATTGGGCGAATCAGAGTACCGGTGGGTGTTTTAATTTTCACTACTCTAATGTGATTGTCCTTTCCAGGATATGTGTCGATAATTCGACCCATCGGCCAATCCAACCGTTTTTTGTTACTACATTCTACCAGCACAAGATCACCAATTTCGATGTCTTTAGCACTGTTTTTCTTTTTTCCCTGTTGGATCAGAAGACTCAAGTATTCGTCTCTAAAACGGTTTCTTAATTCTTCGCGTAACTTCTTCTGATATTTGCACCTTTTACTGATATTAACGCCATCAAGATGGTCTAAATCTGGAACTCCTACTGTATTAATATCCTGTATAAACATGGATGGCGTCAATGGAGTTAAATCGTTTGGATCTTCGGACAAGTAGTTCAAAGGTCTCGAATTTATCACTGATTCAGTATCACAAAGAATGGTAGCCATTTCTTCATACTCCAGGGACGTTCTGCCTAAAACTCGCCTTAAGATTTTCTTAACCATCTGAATAAGGCGCTCCCACCAACCCCCCCACCACGCAGCTGTAGGAGGGTTGAAAATCCATTGAATTCTCAAAACAGAACTTTCTCGAGTTATTTTTCCCCAGTCGATAGAGTTGAAAAGGTGATTGGTTCGAACAAAATTGCTCCCATTGTCGCTATATATCCGTTTTGGTCGTCCACGCCTGCTAATGAAACGTCTTAATCCTAGTAAAAACGCTTCAGTTGAAAGACTCTGCACTAATTCTAAATGTACAGCTCTGTACACGGCACAAGTGAACAGAAGTATCCAAGCTTTAGTTCCATTCCTTAAATAAAGAGGACCGGCCATATCAACACCAGTTACCTCGAAAACCAAGGCGTCTCGGACTCTATCTTCGGGCAAGGGAGCAGGTACAGATTCAAATCTTTTAGCAGAGTATCTCTTACAACGAATACATTTTCCTAACACTCTCTGAACAGTCTTTCTGCCTCTCAAAATCCAAAATTTTTGACGAATATTAGCAAGTACAATTTGAACTCCTGCATGTGACATGCTAACATGACGTTCGAAAATTAACCTTTCAACTATGGAATGGTTTGACGGAAAAACAACAGGGCATATAAAATCTTCCTCATCTTCTCGCCTAGTAATTTTCGTTTTTATTCTCATTAATCCCTCAGAATCGGTAAATACACAAAGTGTTTTTAACTTAGATCTCTCAGTCTCATCGCGAAAAGCTTCTTTTTGTACAATTTTCAAAAGACTTTTTTCAGCAATTTCTATTTCCTCGACTGACAGCTCTTCTATTTTTTGGACTGATAGCTCTCTTGTTCTATTTCTGACCGGATTTCGGGAATTTCTACAAAATCGGAACATCCATGCTATCAGTCTCACTATCTGAGAATACTTGGAAAACCTCTGCGAATACCAATTTTCCTTCGTTTCAGATGAATTAACCAATGCTACCGTTCCCTTTTTACGCTCTTTAAAAATTTCTTCTTCATTAGCTTGAATTGTCGAAACTGGCCAACAATCTTCAGTCTGGGATAGCCATTGTGGTCCCTCCCACCATCTAGATCCAATGAAAGCTTTGGCGGAACAGCCTCTGGATGGGAGGTCAGCGGCATTAAAATTTCCTGGGATATGTCTCCACTCATCTTTTGATGTTATATTCCTTATCTCCATGACTCTGTTGTTAACGAATGTTCCCCAATGTTCTTCATGTTTTATCCAATATAAGGCTGTAGAGGAATCAGTCCAGAGAGTACTTGGTACATCCTTTAGGTTCATTGTTTGTTTTATTTTTGACAAAAGTCTGGCTCCAATGCAACAGGCTAGTAACTCAAGACGGGGAATAGTAATTTTCGACAAAGGAGCGACTCTACTTTTAGCTTGAATTAGGAACACCTTAATTTTACTTTCACATTCCTTACGGAGAAACACGACCGAGCTATAAGCAACTTGACTAGAGTCACAAAAGGTGTGAAGACTAAGTCCATCATGCGAATCATCCAGACCAATGTACCTTGGAACTTTAACTTCGGATAGCATATGCAATTCTTCTAGCCATTTTTGAAATTTATGACACATTTCAACCGGACAAACATCGTCCCAACCTATTTTAAGTGTCCAACTTTCTTGGATAAGCCGTTTTAAGCAAATTGTGACTGGGCATAACAAACCTAAAGGGTCAAATATTTTATGAACCGCTGAAAGTATGTTTCTCTTGGTTACATATTCTTCCTTGAAAGTAACATTTTTCAAATCACAAAAGATGACATCTTTATTTTTATCCCACAACAAACCAAGGACAGGCGTTGGAACAATTTCTTTCTCTTCAACTTCAAGGAAGGTATTTTCCCAACCCCGCAAATCGAAGCAAGCAGTGGTCATGATTTGTTTGGCTTCTTGAATAAACTGCAAGAGTTTTTCTTGACTAGATACAGAAGTTACAAGGTTGTCTACATAAAATGAATTTTTCATTCTCTGTACAGTTTCAGGATAACAAGATTCATTCTTTTCTAAATGGAGATTAAGGACAGCGGCCAGCAAAAATGGGCTGCTGGTAAGTCCGAAAACCACTCGTTTGTGTCTATAAATTTTATATTTTCTTGTCATATAATCTTCCCACCACACGAATCTTAGAAAATCTTGATCTTCTTTTGCAACAGAAATTTGAAGAAATGCCTTTCTTATATCTGAAATCACTCCAATAGCGTTTTCTCGAAACTTCATTAATAAAGGTGGAATTTCTTCAATCATATTGGGTCCTTTCGCTAAACACTCATTCAGGGAAGATGAATTCTTTCCTTTGCAAGAGGCATCAAAAACAGGACGTACTGTCGTTGTGGAATTATTTTTAAAAACCCCTCTATGAGGTAAATAATGACTGGGAGCTTGAACTTCGTTTTCTGGCACTTCTTCAATAATATCGTTAGCCAACCATTCTCTAAAAACTGCATCATAGTCATCAAACCGACCTTCTCTAAGAAGTTTCTGAGTAGTTGTAAGACATCTTCTTTCAGCAATATCTCTATTTTCAGCCATAGGTTCTCTCTCTTCTAACCAAGGCAATTTTACAACATAGCGGCCACTTTCTTCTCTGGTTACTGTTTTTAAGAAGTGTTGCATTGTTGTTTTTTCAAGTTCTTCTTTTGATTTTGTTTCAGTAGGATCTCTAATGCCTATTGAATCCAGTTTCCATAGTTCTGCAACAGACGCATTCTCTATCAGCATAGTTGTAACGAGTTGACTAGAGTTTCTGTCACATTTTTCTCCATGTAACTTTCCCATGACTAACCAACCAAAGTGTGTTTCACAAGCATTAAGACCGCACTTCAGAGTTTCTATTTTTCCTGTGAATAATCGACCACAAAAATCCGATCCTATTAATAATTCAATGTCGGGACAACCTTGCCCATAATCGGATAACCATATCTTCTTTTCTTGTAACTCTTTGTCGCAGATATTTCTTTTAAGTCTAGGAATTTTACCACAGATAGTGTCTTGACCTAGAACTCGAAAATTGCAGAAATATGAATCATCTGGGGAATAGACATTTATGTCATAAACTTGGTGTTCTTTCATTTTAGTGCTCAGACCACCAAACAAAGAATGTACCAACATTTTGCTAGATATCGGTCTAAATCCCATATCCCTTGCCGTTTTATCTAATATATAAGACCGTTGAGAACCACTATCAATGAGAACTCTAACATAGCGTTCTTTACCTTCTGTTTTCAATTTTACTTGTAGTGTCTGAAGTAAGACTTCCTCAGAGGTGCAATAATTCGTCAAGCTAACGTCTGCGGTTTTCGCTTCTTCGGGTACTCCAGAATCAAGAGGTGGCTTTTCCTTACAGAGTTCGGGGCACATCAGAACGGAATGTCGTTTTCCACAAAGATGGCATCTCAAATACGCCTTGCAAAATTTTGACCGATGGCCGACCTTTAAACAGGCATAACAAGCCTTTTTATTCTTAACTGCGTTTAGTTTTTGGTCGTAACTCATTTTTTGAGCATTAAAACAATCTTTACTGTCGTGAGACTTATCACAAAAAATACACGCTTTCAACTGTCTCGCCCTTTCTCTTGGCTCTGAAAATAAATCAGTTGCCGTCGATTGGCGTACGTAACGATTTACTTTTTCACTTTTGCGAGGACCCACATTGGCGGAGAAACTGGATTTAGCTAGGTTAATTCGCTCTTCACCCTCTATTTCTGTTTTCAAAAATAGCATCAAATGCTTTAATCTCTCACTGTAAGCATTTTTTGAAGAATCACCATCAGCAATGGTAACGGGATTTCTTAACCAAACTCTTAGAACATCTTCCGGAATGCAAGATTCTACAAGTGGGAATAGCATAGCTGAGTATTTGTCAGTTGTTAAGCCTATTGATTCTAATGCTCTTAAATAAGACTCCAAAGTATCATACAACTTAGCCGTATTTTGCTTATGTTTTGCTTCAGTTGCATTTTGCACAACCAGCTTAAGAAGTTCACGAATGTAAAACTCAATCAGTAATTCATCCCTTCCAAATCGTGATTTTAAACACTCAATAGCTTTACTGTAGTTTTCTCCCGTTGGCGGAAAACTGCCAATTATATCTCGAGCTCTTGAGCCTCTTTCTATGCACTGTATAAGGTACTGAAACTTGTCTTCATTTTCCATCTGTCCGTCCTCATGTATCCTTTTGAATTGGCTCCAAAATGCTAGCCAATCCTTAATTTCACCGTTAAACTTAACGAGTTCAATTTTTGGCAACTTAAGTTTCCGTTTTAATTGCGGAGAAATTACGCCAACGCTTTCTTTTCCCGATTCAGAAAATGTATTCAAATATATATCCACGCTAATTTTCGCATCCGTCATTTTCGTATTGTACTCTTCAACTGCCGTATATTCATTTTCATAACTTTCGGCATCTGAATTTTCCAGAAGAAAACTACATATTTCATTATCTACTACAGTCAACCTTAAATAAATTCTTTCCAAATTGGCAAAAAGAATTCTAATCTCTTTTTCCTGAGGATTATCAGCATTTAATTTCTCAATCAAAGCATTATAGGATCTCGTAAAATTACCTCTAATAGGAGCTCGCTTTTTAACTAACAGATCCATTTTTGGGTTCAAATTCACACTCAAAGAATTCTTATTTTAGCAAAAATAAACGTACCTTATAATTAATGATCATGCGATCACGTCCGGGTTCACCACAAAATTGTTGCGACCTTTTGTGAAAATTGGGTGTCCTTTAGATAATAAAATATTCAATCTGACTCCAACTTAAAAAATATAACTTGTTTATTCATTACATAAAACGGGCAAATCCCCATAAAAAACTTAGAACCCCATTCCAAGAATAACAACCATACATTTTTCTTTTCTGGGTGTCATAGCAACCATCAATACATTGTTGCCACAAATTTCCTTGCAAATGTTAATACAAGTAATCTTTTCCAATTGCTTTTGCTTTCAACAATGATAATAATTATCCCTTACATCACAATAATTCTCTCTACTACGATTTTTTTTTCTACGATGCATCAGAAGCCCAACTCATGCACAGACATTGGAAGCTACACAAAAAAAGTCGAGGTAAAATGTGGTTGGAACAGGTTGGACCACGCCTCTGCCAAAGAACGTCTTCTAAGTTTCGTTTTGCTGATGTAACACTGTGGTAATGAGAAAGTGCATTTCTCGTAAGGAGGAAGGACAGTTGGAATTTCCTGGATGACACATCGTTGATTCCTATCCCCACTCTTTAAAAATGGTCAAGGATTCCTTTCACAAGAACGGATATAGAAAACGATACGTTCTTTTGTCTGAACTTGAGTAAGAATTTTAACCTCCGATAAATCCTATCGAGGTCGATTATTACACAAGGATATTTTAAATTATTTATGAGTTTTGTTTACTTTGAAGTTTGTTTAGTGAAAATCGAAAACAAATGGGTAAAAGAAAACAAATATCTATCGAAGTGAAATTCAACATCATAAAAGATTTTGATAAAGGCATGAAGCAAGCTGAGGTTTGCAGAAAATATGGACTTTCACAGTCGACTGGTGCCAATTTCTGATTTCTTTACACAGAATTCAAAATAAATAAGGATAAATTAATGGGTATGTATTTTCAGTTAATATCTAATACATTTAAAAAAAAGATATTGCAGTATTCAGGTATTATTTATTTAGACATTATATATTTGTTATCAAATATGCTAAATATTTATAAGCTATATCGCCGCTAGAATCCCTGGCGAGGTGGAAAGGATATTTAACTAAAATTTGTGAGTATTGTGAAAATTACTGAAAACTATAAACATGTTTTTCTCCTTTCATTTATTATATATTACTTGCGAGGGTGCGCTGAATGAAAACAGAACACTTTCTTTTGACACCGCAGGGTATGGGATATATGAAGAACAAAATTCTTTTCGTTCCAATATCGATTCTCTCTATAACGATAATTCTCTTTACTTCGATATATTATTTTGACTCCCAAAATATCGTTATAGAGGGATTTCACTGTATTTGTTTACAGGAGCTTTCTTTTGTAAATTGTAAGTAAGCTTACAACTGATTCTTCTCTGGCCAGCAACTATGTTTGCGGGCTATAAACATAGCTCTTTAATAAAGAACTCTTTAATAAAGAAAGTATGCACGTGTTTTTGAAGCCACATTTTTACAGCTACTCACATTTCCTATTGCAGCGAACCATTGAGGAAAGTCTATAAAAAGTTCAATATTACACTCATGTCCATAAATTAAGGATAATGAAGTTCAGGCAAAGAAAGAGAAAGAAGCAAAACAAATTTGACTTATTTGTAAAGTCTATTTATTAAACAAAAAGTAAAGAGCAAAAAAGATGCTATATGTTTGACATAATTAATAAAAATTGCAAGTTTTACTCCCTTGACCAAATTTCAAAAAAGAACCTATTTACAAAAAACACTATAACATGGTTAGTAGGATAGTTAATACGGAGTATGTCTCCCGGACGATGCAATAGAGGCCTGACAACGCCTAGGCCTGCTGAGTATCAAATGATCAATCTGATCTTGGGGAATATTACACCACTCATCAAGCAATGCACTCCGAAGTTCCGGTAGACAGGTGGGAGGGGGTTGACGGGCTACAATTCGTCGGCCAAGCATATCCCACACATGCTCTATTGGATTCAAGTCCGGTGAGTATGCTGGCCAATGCATACGGGTGATATCCTCCAATTGAAGGCATTCGTCTACAATGTTTGCACGGTGAGGACAGGCGTTGTCATCCATAAACACAAATTCAGCACCTATGGCGCCCCGAAACAAACGTACATGTTGTTCCAGAATGACATCCCGATAGATGTGGCCTGTCATCGTTACACTCTGAACATGCAGGTCAGTTCTGGAACCAAGAATAATTCCTCCCCAAACGAGCCATCCTGCACCACCGTAACGGTGTCTTTCAATGGTGCTCTCTTGGTGGTAACGGGTACCTGGCGCTCTCCAGATGAATGTCCGGCGAGAATCAGACTCCAAACTAAACCTGGACTCGTCGGAAAACATCACACAAGACCACTGTTGCGGTGTCCACAATGCATGCTCTCTACTCCAGGTTAATCGCTGGTGACAGTGAGTTGCGGTAAGTGGAACACATCTGACAGGCCTACGAGCATATAGACCAATGTGCCCTAAGCGTCTGTACACGGTCTGCCTTGAAACTGTCGTACCGGTAGCTGAAGAGAGCTGACGAGACAGGTCTGATGCTGTACTCCGTCTGTTTCTTTTGGCAGTAACTGCCAAATAGCGGTCCTCATTCGGCGTTGTAACTCGGGGGCGACCTGTGCTGTAACGTCTACTCACATTACCATCATCTTGGAATCGTTGCCAAAGCCTGGAGATGACACTCTGGGCGATTCCAAGTTCCTCGGATACTTCCAGCTGGGTACGTCCACATTCCAGTCGTCCGATAATTCTGCCACGTAAAACATCATCCAAATGCCTCCTTTGTGCCATAACTATGCGGTTTTTGCACTGAAAGGCTTTCACAGCGCTTGTGAACAATTTTACTTCTTTGCCACCATTCCTTATATACCCCTCTCTTACACTCTCGTCATTGTGACGTACCATCCACGCCATCTGGTGGTTTCCTGTAATTTGCATATTCTTCTTCAAGATGTGTGTGATCATTCCACAGGTGAAATTTTTATTTTAGAGATCAATTTCTGTGTGATTCTGAATTATCCTTAATTTATGGACAAGAGTGTATTTAAGAGATAATTAACATACCCTGGTGCACAAAACTATCATATGTGTCTGTACTTTGTATAGTGAAAAGTGACGGTTTATTTGTGGTCTGTCACGTTTTTTAATTTGTACGTAGAGTTCCGCACTGTCTTATAATCGAAAATAGTTCCTTTGAAAAATTAACAGTGTAGTTCGAAAAAATCAAGTGATTTTGGTACATAAGTACAAATAAACTAATTATGCCAGGCACTTCAAAATTTTGAAACTCGTCTTTACAAGCTGTACTACATACTGAAATAAACAATCAATCTGTATCAGTTTCAAAACTTTTAGAAAAAATTCTTAAAAATCGGAAATTTTCGAAAAACGTGTCACTCTTCGAAAAATTTTGCAGCATCAGATCCATGTTTAAGAATTTTTTCTGAAAATTTAACAAACGCCACAGCGTTTTCGCTTATTGCAGTATGAAAAGCAGCTTATGAAGAACCATCTGGAATTTTTCGGAGACCCTGGTGCTATTAGTATATTTCAATTTGTGCACCAAGACTAAAAACATAGTTCTTTTTTTCCGACATACACCTTTAATTCGAAAACAATCTATAAAATAAACAAAGGTTCTTTGAAAATTTAATTTTGTACAGTTAAAAATAAGTTTCAGAAAAATATATAAATGCATTCATTCTATTTTCTTAGATCAATAATTCTCTTTATTATAATTACTCAGCAAAGGCATTAAGTTTAGAATAAATTAATACATTTTTATATGTTTTTAAGCTTAGCGTAGAATTTCGAAACGATTTCGCATTAAAACAAAACAGCGGCATGAAAAGTCTTATAGAAAAAGACGCCAAATAAACCAGTAAACATGTCCATATATCTGACTTAATTCGAAAGCAACACACGATACGTAGGGAAGATTAAATTTTTACTGCTACCACAGAACTAAAGTAATAAAACTTTCTTTTTATTCGTACTTCTGAGAGCACTTAAATCAAAGTGTATGGAAACAAAAACAACTTCAGAGTAATAGAACTCCGATACCGAAATTAGAATTTAAAATAAAACCTGAGTCTGCAGGAATTTTAGAATTTCATAGAGGAAAATAAGCTCTTTGTAAAATAAACGACATAAAAAACATAAAGTGAAAAGAATATTTATGTAGCACTTTATTTGGGCAGACGCTTTCAGAACTTTGAATTCTGGAATAAAGTCAATAAATATAGCTCCTGTAATAACTGGTATTAAAACTTCCTCTTTTTACGTATGTATAAATAATATTAGTTTCTATGTAATGAATTTGCGATTTCGGATAAAATAACATAAAATTGGGATTTTGGGGGGGCATTTCAAAGACTGCACTGTCGTAAAATTTGTTTGTATTTTTATTTTGGGAAGAAGTGGATAAACAAACTTTAAACCATAAAGCAGATTAAAACTCCTCCGTGAAATTAATTCAGATTTTTTTTCAATTTTATCTGTGTGTTATATTATTTGGGTTTGTAAATTATTCACTGAAAAGCTCTTCGAATTTATATTAAAATACGGATTAAAAACAGAAATCCATGATGTATTATTTAACTTAAATAGCCAAATGGCGAAATGATAACTGAGAGTGACATTTGGTGGTGCAGCAATGTCACATCATATTAAATTTATAGAGTTCTTAATAAACTATCATGTTAATACTGCATATTAAATTTAAGAAGAATTCTTTATTAATCTTTAGCATGTGTTACTTAAAAATTATTATGATACAGAAAATACTCATCTTTACATTACATAATATGTATGTATTTTGTATTTACATAAAAAAGGGCCC
Source organism: Cheiracanthium punctorium (assembly GCA_038373885.1). NCBI lineage: Eukaryota > Metazoa > Arthropoda > Arachnida > Araneae > Cheiracanthiidae > Cheiracanthium > Cheiracanthium punctorium. The sequence goes on along the minus strand of JAWZYV010003957.1, from coordinate 203,526 downwards.
GACCATGGCCGAGTGGATAAGCCATTGAACATGGTGCACAGCCGAACTTCGAAGGTCCCGCGTTCGGGTAACACCTCCTACATTAAGAGTATCTAACACCTACATAAAGAAAGCGCAACAAGCTTTAAAGTTATCTATAGGCCTACGAAAACGACATCGTCAAAGTCTATTGTTGTTTGTTTTTGTTTCACAAAGTAAAACTGTTTAAAATTTCTGATGAGTGCTATAACTATTAGAAAATATCTTAAATTAAAATACCTATTTCATAAAAAATTATTCATTATGATCTATTTCCTTATCATATTATCTATTTAGTTATGGTTAAAAACTGACATTCGCCATAAAATAAAATTTTCTATCTCACATCCTTAAAATGTTGTTATGCGTGAGTAAATTCATCAGAAATTTTAAATAGGTTTATTTTGTGAAAATAAAAATTTTATACGTGTGCTTCGTTATGACGTCAGGGCTTGACCAGTAGCAGTTGTTAGGCTTTCTTTATCGGGCCCGGCCTCGCGGCTGTCGATCTCACGGTCTGGAATTTTGATCGGTTTTCTCAAGATGTAACGTATATACGCACTAGAACCCCTTAAAAAATCCTCCGACCAAGACACCCTCCGCCAGTAGCAGATGCCCCTCGTATAGGCTAGCCAAAACGAACAAACAATTACATAAAAATAATATACTTAAGATCGCTTTTACCATAATCTGTATAGTGCCTATTTTATTTTTAAATATTTTAAAATTTTCGTATAATTTCATAACTAACTATTTTAGTACCCGTCCAGTATTACACTTTATCCATAAGGTTTCTTTACATCCCATTTTATTCGAGAAATATTTATGAAAAACATCGAACCGACAGCTTGTATGGTGGATAAAGCTTCGGTTTCGGGCTCAACTCCCGGCTGTCGAGGTTCGATCCCCGACTGGGCATGGATGCCATTGTGTCCGTCCCTTCATAGGGGGCAACGTTGGACCACCTACTAGGTGCCCCCATAAGAAAGTGACCAACAACTGCGGCCTTAGTAGTAGCCAATGCCTCCAAGGCATTGTTAAGGCCCGCCTTTGAAAAATGAAAAACATTGAACTTATTTTTGTAGCAAAGTATGACTATTTATACAACGTTTAGAATTTTTCAGGCGACTGAACTAAAAAACGACCAATTAAAAAAATGACCATTTGTTTAGAGCTACCACTGGCATGATCACCATGTTCTTAGACTGAATAATACACCTAATGACCTTAAAACTCCACAGCTTTTACTTCTCAGTAAGAAAAATGACCATTTGTTTAGAGCTACCACTTGCATGATCACCATGTTCTTAGGCTAAATAATACACCTAACGACCTTAAAACTCCACAGCGTTTACTTCTCAGTAAGAAAAATGACCATTTGTTTAGAGCTACCACTTGCATGATCACCATGTATTTAGGCTAAATAATACACCTAACGACCTTAAAACTCCCAAGCGTTTACTTCTCAGTAAGAAGAATGATGATTTTCGAAGTTTTATTCGAGCGAAAACTTTTATGAGCATTTAAAAGTTATGTAAAGGACTTTTAGTATTAAATATGCGATTTTCCCATTTTAAGGCAAGTATAAACGAAGCAAAATATTTTGATTTCAGCGCCTTCTAACGGTTGAGATTTTTAATCATATATATTGTGCAGCAGCGTCATGGTTACACAGTCTTTGATGATATATCGTCTCACTATCAATTATCACAACTGTTTATTCATAAATGATAAAAAAAAAGCATATAATTCCATTAACCGCAAACTTTAAAACAATTCCTTTTAGCGGTACTTCCCCGACAAACGTTTTCTCTCCAAGGTATCCCCTTACTATCAGACGCCATTACCCATAAAATCTCTTTCACAGACTTTAATTCTAACGTGCAAAAATGGGGGAGGGAGAGGCATCTCTTCCTAGGATAATAAGTCACGAGAGAAGAGTTTCGTGACGCAGTGCTGGCGGCGATCTGTCACGAAGTTCTTTAACTCTTCAGAAGTAAAGAACGAACAAATATGAGTAATCAAGATTTTTATTAAAGAAACAGGCAATTTGGAAGTAGTACCCCCCCCCCCTTTCCCCGAAATGCTGTAAAATTGTTTTCTATTTTGGTCACTTTGTAACAGTGTTTGAACGTGCCTATGCTCGTTTTGTTGGATTTTTTTTCGAGTAACTTGTGAAATGAGGAATGGTTAGAAAATAAATAATAAATGGTGCGAGAAAAAAAGGGGGGGGGGGTTAGATTAACACTTTTTTGCATTTGGTTAATTTTATTTAAATGAAGGTTCAAAACATACAATTTTGAAAGTCCACCTATAATTTGTTATTAAGTCTTAATACTTTTGGGTACATTAAATGAAATTTATTCAAACATCAGATACTTTTAATTTGCTTTTTAAAGATATACATATAAATATAATTATACTGGGGATTTAAAAATAGATGTTAAAGCGATTATCTTTTAAACCGTGATTGATCGAAACGTACTACAAATTAGAAAAGTTATTCAAATCAAGAGTATCTTTCATATATGGCAATTTTTATTAGGGGCTGTATGCATATTATAATGCGAAATTTAAATTTTTATACGGTCTCACCTTTCCTATCACTTATGTTTAGAAAAATGTTGCTCTTTGTCTAAGAAAACTAATTTTAAAAATCCCTATCTCAAACTGAAATAGTCAGCGAGAAATTGAATGTTAAAAATGATTACTTACACCACTTTACCTACTGTATAGTCGTCGGTTTTCAGGAGAAAAAAAATATTTACATTAAGGGACCAACTATCAGTTGATAAAAGTTTAATAATGATCGCATCACTGCGAAATGGCAATTAAACTCCTTCAAATGTGCGAAATTAACAGGTACAGTTTTACCTGTATTGATTCGTATTGCGTTATGAAATTAGGAAAATTTGATCTTTTGGGTCTTTCTACTAATTACGCTACGCTTTTAGTGAAAGAATTTTAAAGTGTTACTATGTTGTGGTAACTTTCACTAAAAACAGCCAAACATGTGTTATAGGAAAGCTGTAGCTTAATTAGTATTTGAAAAATCAACTGTGTCTGTCGAGTGAATATTAACATAAATGAATGTCATTTGAAAAGAAACATTTTTCTCACATTTTAGACATCGCCTAAGTGCTTGGAAATTTTCAGATTGCAATATCAGTATCTGAGTGGCAGATACTGATATTGCAATCCACTGCAGTATCTGAGTGGAAGCTATTCCACTCAGACATGAGACTTTTTTTTAATTTACCTTCTTAGACACAGACCAATGCATTTTTAAATATAAGTGAAAGGAAGGAGGGAACGTATAAAAATATAATTTCGTATTTTAATATGTATAGAGCCCACAGTAAAAAAAATGCCATTTCTGAAAGCTACTCTTCATTTGACAAACTTTTCTAATTTTAAGTTTGTTTCGATTACTTAAGGTTTAAAAAATAATCGGTTTAACATCTATTTTGAATCATCCGGTACATTTTACTCAAATTTCCGTCTATTTATTTCTCTAAAATATGCTTTTTGCATTCAACTCTTATTTTCTGAAGCAAAAAGTGTTCCTTTTAAATTAAAATATTAGAAGGTAATATTAAATATTTATGTTGAAACTCGAATAACTTATTTAGTGAAACAAATTTTTGCGAACATTTTTCTGGCAAAAATTCATTATACTGAGATAAAATTTTCATTGTTTAAACAAATAAAAGCATTCGAACTCATATGAATACTATGAATTTAAAAACCACCTAGGATAGAAGTCGAAACCACTGACAGATATCTAGACTTTGCTTTTGATTATAAGACTTACAAATTAAAGTAACTGAAGTACCCGTTCTTCGAGGATTGTTAAACACACAAATAGAAATGGAAAATGAATAATTAAATGTTAAATATATTTTAGCTATCTGCTTGTCTCAGAAAAATTTTGGTCTCATAAATGATTCATACCTGGTATCTGTATGTATGTTTCATGCTCAAACAATAGCGGTGCAATTTCAATTTTTTCTTCTTCTTTTATCTTTCTTTTTAAATGCTTATTAGCATTTTACCTACTAATGCAATTTTATTTGCATGTTGCTAAATTAACGTCAACGATTCATGTATTTAATTTTCTATTTTTATATTATCATTTAGTCACCACAGTAACAGAGTCCATTGTTTTTACTTAAGCCGTTGGATTCTGCAACCAAACGAAAACTGAAATAATATTTAGAGTTTAAAAAAAAAATCTGAAACACTTTCAGATTTTAAATACGCACCAAAGTGCTCTATATTAAAAGCGTATCATAGTTTATACGTCGTCCCTATTTTTCTTCCTTATTCCATTCAGTTGGAGATTGTATCATTATTCATGACTGGGACGTATTTTTCTTCCTTGTTTCATAAAAGCCATCTTTGCAATCGAAATCTATCTTAAAACTGCCTACGTAAACTATTTTAAAATTGTTGCCAAGTATATTACAACTATACTTCACCGTTTTAAATATTGTTTCGAATGTCCATCATAATCCATGAATGTGCCGTGTTTCTCTTTCTGGGTTGATTCCCCTCTCGCCAAGGTGGCGACCAATAAGCATATGGAGCTACCACGACGATTTTTTGTATCGACGTGGTCATCGTAATTTAGAATTATAAAATGGCGATTTTTAATAACCTGTAAGTAAAGCATTCCGTTACATTTTTATTTATTTTGGGTTGCCAATGAATGTAGTTTTAATAATGAAGTGTCTTCAAATTCCTTAACGGGTGCGTTGATCGCTAATTAGTACACTTTAGTTTTCATTTGGTTCTTTTGGGAGCGTTGAAACTTGTGTATATGTCACTTGTGTATATTACTAGAGACCCATGACTGCAAAGCTCGCCAAAGTGCGGGATTTTTTAGGTTGGCGAGAGCGGGGGCGTTAAAATAGGAATCAACTCTTGCTTGTACCGTAAAACACATCTTTGAAATCGATCTTAAAATCGCCTACTGAAACTATTTTACAATCTTCTCCAGGTATATTCCAACTATATCCCGTAGACATTTTAAATGCTGTTTGGAATGGGTATCCTAACCCATGAATGTATCGTGTTTTTCTTCCTTGTTCCATAAAACACTTCTTCGTAATAGAAAGCTACATTGAAATCGCCTACCAAAACTGTTTACCATTTTCGCCAGGCATAGTCAGACTATACTTAACCTTTATAAATACCATTTGGAAAGTGTATCATAATCCATGATGTGTACCGAATTTGTCTTCTCTCTTCTATAAAACACTGCTTCGGAATTTAAATCTATATTTAAACCGCTTACTCAAACTATTTTACAATATTCGCCCGGCGTTATCTAACTATACTCAAAATATATTTATAATAAATTGTTACGTTTTGTCACCCAGTTTAGCGATCATTTATCAAAAATTGCAAACCTTGTGCGACTTTCAACATTTTATTAACGCCCCCCCCCCTCCACATTATCTGGCAAACTCGCTTGAAAAGTGACTCGACGCGAAAAATGTACCAAAATCGTGTCTACACAAAAAGCAAGGTTGAAATTAATAGCACTCTGGTGCTAAAAAAAAAAAAGAAAAATGTGAATGTGAAACAAATGAAAAGCTAACTTTTAATAAATGCACAAAATTTTGACGCTGTTATATTTGTTTTTCATTTTATTTTCTATGCATAAGTGTCAACAAATCTTTCAAATTACACAGAGCAGCAAATGCGGATTATATCTTTTATCCTTATCAAATACATTCACACCGAGTTTTTTTATCATGACAAGTCTACAAGAGGAGTATCTGCCCACGGGGAGCTAGGGGGGGAGGAGGATGCCTTCGTCAGAGGACTTTTTAAGGGGTTCTAACGTGAATTCAAATTGAATCTGGAAAAAACCTACCAAAACACCATACCGTTAGATTGACAGCAGCGCGAATGGGACCTTCTGGCATTGTGGTAAAAATCCGTGACGTTTAAAAGTTTTCGACTCAGAAAATGACTTATATCGTCTTACTTTAATGAATAAATGATTTGGCGTTTTATTTCCAGCATTATAATTACAGTGGGTGGCCAAAATACTGTACTCAAATGATTGTTATCAAGTAAAATTATTTTATTCAAACTTAAAAAAAAATTGTAATTTTAATCAATTTTTTTCTGCACCTTTTTCGCTACCAAGCACTTTTTTCTGCAATATATATGTAAGTTAATAACATAAATAAATTGGAAATGGCAACATTGTATAGGGAGACAATGTTTTTCGGTCACGAAAAACTATAAATTATTACACTTTCATTGAAGAAATATTTTTTGATGTGAGTATTATTGTTTATTTATTTAAAAATTATTAATAGTAGAAATGATACATTTACTATTACAATTATTATTATTGTAGGTCTGTTTTTGGACTTTTATTATCCTAACCTTAAATATCGCAAATTTTAGCCAAGGGAAACTCTAGACTTTTTTCTAAGAAAAAGTTAGAGATGGGAACACCTTTGAAGCACACCAATCAGTCTCAAAGGAAAATTGCGGAAGTAGCAAGCATTTCGCAACCTCCAGTCCGACATATAAAGAAAGTGCCAGATGAGGACAAGTCATTATCCCCAAAACGTAGTGGGAAATGTGGGAGAAAACATCTCACGACTCCTCGAACTGTGAGGGAAATCAGGCCCATGATTATAGAGAATCGTAGAAAGACACGAAAAATTACAAGGGTCTTGTTAGACGAATGTGGCATAAGATTTTGTGACAGAATGTTACGACGAAGTTTGAAACAACTGAATTTCAATTGTTGTCGACCTCTCAAAAAGTCTAAATTAACAAAGACGATGTTTGCTAAATGACTAGAACTTTTTAAATTGCATAAACATTGGAGTATAGAGGACTGGGAGAAGCTAAAGTTGTTAAAAATGAAATGAGTTTTCTCAATAGAAAATTCTTTACCTAACATAATACTATTGATATTTTAGATTTGTTTTTTCGACGACTTGTCTATTCAGGTACTTCAGGATAATTCTGAGTTTGTTCGTGGCTGACCTTATGAAAAATATGATGAAAACTGCATAGTTAAAAAAGTGAAACATCCTCTATCCATTATGACATAGGGCGTAATTAGCTCAAAGGAGATTGGCCAACTATATTTTTCTGAAAGCACTATGCGTCAAGATCAGTGTCTGAGAGTTTTGAAAACTCGATTGCTTCTGCAGATGAATGAACAGTTTCCAGATGGAAATTATGCCATATGCCAGATGCAGCAACATGCCATAAAGCTAAAAGAAATTATTAAATTCGTAAAAGATAAAAACTAACCCTTTCGGACTGGCTTGGCTACTCGTCAGACCTCAACCTTATAAAAATGTATCGGCTGCCCAAAAAAGGTCTACTATAAACTAAATGGTAACGAAAGGGACTTGACGTAAAATATTGTTAAAAGCATGGCTCAATTAACCTGTACTTCAAGAAATAGTAAAAAAATAGATTGCCAGAATGCCGCAGCGCATACAAAATGTGATTGCTCAAAAGGAAAGATTCACAAAATATTGAAATTGTATTTTGAATTGTCTTTCTATTATTGCATTTGTACTGTCCTAAGTTAATAAACCTATAAAGATAACAATTGAAACGATATTATGAGTTTAACAGTAAGCTAAACCCTTGAAAACGTGTGAAAGATAAAAATTTTCAAGCGAGTACAATAATTTGGCCACCCTCTGTACAACAGAAATAAGGTATCTGTTGCTACTTAATGCAAACAAGGAGAGGTCTCAACTTTGGAATCAACGATTTGAGTGAAATTTCGTGGAAATGTTATGTTAAAACGTGGAGTCACTGTGATGCAAAATGTTGGACCCAACATAAAGGCATTCTCAAGAAATCACGCTCTAAACGTTTGAAAATCAGCGTATACAGCTTAAGCAATCTTTTACTGACAAGTCATTCGAACAATAGTAGCGCGATCGGGAAAAGCGTTCAGTTTGGTATGCAGAGTGGTCAATTCCGACGAGGGGCAAAATATTATCTTTCTACAATTCGTTTTCTGGCATATTTACTGAAACAGTAAAAACCCTCATGCTAATCCTTTGCTAAACATGCATGTCCTTATCTCGCGTTCTATATAGAACACGAATTTTAGCCTAAATTTAACCATAGAAGAGCAGATCCACCCATGTATTCGCTAAAACATACGAAAATAAATGTATACACTGCAAAAAATAATTACCTAGATTGCACCTCAACGTGTGGGTAAACGTAACGGCAATATGTTGTGATGTAAAGAATGTGTCGATTTCTTGCACAAGGTTCTTCGTGATGGGCTTATGAACGCTATTTCGTGAGTGCATTTACAACACACTGTGCTGTATTCCACCGCTGCAACACTTGCGCTGTGGTAAAACTACAGGTATTTCTTACAGTGTACTTAATGAATAAACTATTAAATACGTTCTTGTAAATTACTCGTTTATTAGCAGCCAAAAATCTCTTGTAAGTCAGTAAGATTCATGTACAGATGAAAAGAACATTTTTCACCGTAAAAAGAACTCAGCAATAACGTTAAAGTCCCAAGAATGTAATGATATAATATGGGTGGTGTTGATTTAGAATTCCAGAGAAACAAATATTTATATTTTGTTCTGTATCTGCTACCTTCTAATAAGACATTCTGTGTTATGACGCACACGTAATCGAAGAACTTAATTTTTCATAAAAATGCACCTCTTCTTTGTGTGCTTGTATTAAACAGGTCAAGGAATGCTTTAAAAAGGAGGATTTTATCCATTAATAATAAACGTGCAATAAAATTATAAAACACTCAAAAATTGTCCCTCTATTACCAAACGATATTACTGCTCATTTTAAAATTGTTTTAAATTTTAATTAGATATCTATAAATTATATTTAAAAAATAGAATACATGGAACAATGCATTAGTACTCTTTTTCATTTCATATCCTGCTATTCCTACATGACAGATTTAATATTTCTTCCATATTATGCTATCGAAATTTATCTATCATATTACGGGACCATCATAGCGATAGGTTTGACATAATTATGTTTTTTTTTTCTTTCCATTTGAATGCGTATTTATTCAGTGAAAATATCATGCATATGTGATGGAGATCACACATCTAATTTAATAATCATTTACTTTGGCTTTCTTTAATGTAATCTATCCAAAATCAAGAATTCTAAATCTTTACAGTTCTCATTTTTCGGTCACATTTTTCGGTTTTTTGTAAATCTGTATATTCGCTTTCTCCGTATGCAATATTCTTAATTGTTTATTTGTGTCTTCAGACATGGTAGCGTCTTTGTGCTAAAAATAGATTATATTACGTCCGTTTGCAATCGCAACGAACTTTTTGCTTCCCTGTTTGGCATCCTGCTGGCGTAAGTTATTATTAGTTGCCCTGTGACATCTTTAAAAATATTGGCCTTCGATTGCGTCATTTTAATTTTATTGGATAGTGTTGCTCTGTATTTGGCGTTATTTATCTCACCCAAGTTGTTGTTCTCGCCGATGTGTAATTCTCTGCTGGCTAATTTTTAATTCATTCCATCTTAATTTCACTGTTCATGTAGGACGTGATTTACTTTGCTGAGCCACCACCGCCCGTTGAAATAATGTTCAATAGTACCTTTTAAATAAACAGTTTTAAGCATACAATGTGTTTTACCTTACTGCAACTATGTGCATCGAACCTAGATTTTTAACCGTCACAACGCAGTTTTAATAATTTTAAATACCGTAAGCAGTAACATTGTTATAGCATATTGTATTATTACATTAGAAGTTAGAAAGAATTTAAGGACATAGATTTATATCAACGTCTTTCATACTTGTGTGTAATGCAAAGAATAAAAACTATATTTACTCTTTGTTTTTTTTCCCCCCCTCTCTATTACAATCTAAAATTTGGCTTTATACCCCCTGTTTATAAAACTAATATCGAGTCACAGAAATTAAAATTGATAACTAAGTCATTTATATTTCCCCTTAACTCCTTGGCTCCAGCGACTCAAGTGTTAATAAATTTAAATAAATTAATAACAAACAAATATTTTTATAAATTATGAAAAATGGATTGACAAGCCTTATAATTTGTCATAAAAATTTAAAATACAAGTTATTAATCATTCCATATAACCATCTTTATTAAATATGATACTTAACACTTTCTGAAAGTCTGAAGCAAATTTAATTTGTATTAATCGTAATTCTTTTTTTGCATGCATTGATTTCAGATTAATCAAACTCTGTTAGATTCTGCTCTCAAAAAAAGCAATTACTTTTCATGAAAAGGAGTTTCAATTAATCATGCATTTTAATCAACATGAAGCATTTCCGTTCTAATAAGTTCTGGATCAATGCGTTTTGCTGTTTCTCCAACAGGAAGAAACATATCCTGTAATTGGTACGATAAATAAAACTGTGCATAAGATTGCATTTTTATGCAAACTAAGTAATTAAAGTCAGCAGTTTTGGAGAAATTTAATCTAAAAAGCTATTTAAATTGAGGAATGGATTCACGTGTGATTAATAAATGTCTGTGAAATTTGATTTAGTAAAAAAAAAAGCGTTTAAAATGTAAATTTAACAAGGTAGTACAGTATCCAGCTTGATGTAAAACATGCGATACTTAATCATATTGAATTTTGGGATATTAGGTAGAGCTTTCTGTTGATAAACGTAAAGATATAAAAAGGAATTATCCTTTATGCGAAGTTTTAGAATCTCTTATCTAACGATTTGCATGTACAGTATTAAAGCGCACTGTGCGTGAAACTGCAAATTTTATTATTTTCAGCGGACATTCAGCAATCTTTTGTGACCGTTTAAGTCATATTACCTTGAATTATCTGTAATTCGAAGACTTTTGCGTGTTCTTGGGTTGCAACCATTCATCTGTATTATTAGAACGATCAATATGAAGATCAATATTATTTGACTTGGATGCATACTGAATCAAACGAGTTGACTAAAAAATGAAACAACAACGCTAAGGGGTTTGTCCACTCTATTCGCCGAGGAAACAATCATCGCAGTAATTTTATATGGAAAAAATTGCTTTAACAAAGTCAAGATTTTAGGACGAACTAGGGAATGCTTTTCAAATATTCATTTTAAATGACTATCATTTTATCTCACACCCCCTTTATTGAAAAATGTGTCCCAAAAATGCGACATAAAAAAGCGACATAATTTTACATATATTTAAATACTATTAGTTCACAACAGCTTTAATCTATTGTTACAATATTTCGTAAGCTGTAGAATATGCATCGCATGTATTTTTCTATAAATAGGTTACAATCATAAACATTTCAACATAGGGTTACCAGGCGAAATACACGAAAGATAAGGGATAAAATGGCATAGTTAATTAATATCATTTTAATTAGGGGGGTTCAGGGGTCTCCCCCAGACAAGGCACGAAGAGCTGAGTTATTTTTCTTATTCAGAACACATTCATGTTACGGTAGGAAATTTATCCAATGCAATTAGAAAATCATCAATTCTAATACGATTTTCTCTACGAAATTTTCTCTAATGCAGTTTTTTAGTGCTGTGCACAAATTACAATGATCTCGTGTATGCAAAAACAACCATGAGATTGTGGTTATAAAATGCGTCTTGTACTAAACTGGACATTGATTTGCGATGTGCAAATACATTTGCTATTTCTCACCATTGCGCGAATCATCATAGGAAAATGGAAAGTAGTGTGGTGAGCTAGGGAAGCGAGCTGGGTCACATAGAGATTCGAAAAGAATCGCAAGGCTTTTCTCCAGGATTGGGGAGCGGGGAGATACTGGACTAGACCATATTCTCCCCAAGTCACCAGTAAGAAGAATATTAAGTTTTGTGCGCGCGCGCGCCTGCGTGTGTGTGTGTGTGTGGGGGGGGGGGATAGGAATGATTAAGTCAAGAAGTCCTTGAAATTAGAAACGATAGAAGAAAAAATTCCTTCTAATTAGAAACGACGCCTTTGCTCGCGTAAACGGAAAATGAAAACTCCAAAACTCCTTCCAATGATTCAACGTAGCGGAAAAGAAGCTGTTGCAACGCAGCGTCTTAATCTTCTCGACTGAATGTCGTGGCCTGTATTACTACTACATCAGGATTGTTACACTTCAATTTCTGTCTCTAGATAGATTTGATAAAATAGAAAAAAATTAAAAACTTTACGATTTTGACAATTTGTATTTAGTTAAATTATAGAAACTTTTCTCCTTTTTTTTTTATTTTTCACTGCGCACCAAGAGGAAACGTCACACATACATACAGAAACAATAACATACATGCACAGTAACAAGTATATAATTAGCGTTGTTTTCTTTCCGTTTTAAATAAAAAAAAATACGTTAGTTATGTCTTTAATCTTCCATTGTTCTGTCTCTTTTTTGCATTTTTTCATTTTATCTTTCAATATTTTTGCCTATTTTATCATTTTAATTAACTAATTAACTTTTATATTACTATTCTCTGTTGTCGATATCTTCTCACTCATCCTCTACTTCAGCTTCAATATTTGTCATTTTCTTACTTTACCTTCTTCTGACTAGCAACTCGCACTTTGTCTAACTACAGTTTCAACTTCTACCTGTGTGGATGGTGGAATTGTTCGCCCCTGAAGAAAAGTCTAACATTATACCTCCTAAAACGATGGTTTTGTGACACATTTTTTTAATTATGTACGTTATTTTACACAAAGTTCTTAATTAACTGTAAAGAGACTGTAGTTCCCAAAACTATAACTATTAGTTTAATAGTTTCGCTTAAAATATTGCTATCCAATACAAAGCGTTTAAAGTATCTATGTTTATCCTTGATGATTTATTTGAATTTAATTTCTTGATTTATATTTATGTGTTTTTACATAAATCTTTCTTTTTCTTATATATTTTCTAATATAATATATATATATATATATATATACAAGGGAAATTAATCGCGTGAACAAAAGTAAAAATATAATTCCTAAAATACAAAGCTGCAGCTTTAGCAACAAAAATGTTTTCTTTCTCACAAAAATTAAGTTTGGGTTCTTTTTATCTCTTTTCGAATGATGCCAGAAAGTTTCATTCCACACAAAGTAAAAAGGAAAATTCCGTTGTTGAAATTGTTATCGCATTTCACGGTGGCTGGTATCAGTCAAGGGTAACAATGAATATTCTCCTTTTTTATTCTGTTATTGAACTGTTGTTCGGGGATAAGAAGGATGGTAAAGTTTCGCTTTGAAAACATCTAACAAAAAAAAATATATTTGTTCTGTTGTTCTATATAAATTAACACTGGCATGGTTGAAAAGTTAGAAATGTGTGTTTTTTCTTGTATGAAAACTAACCTTGCTCAGTATTGCACATATATGTACATTTTAACTCTCCGAATGTCTGAGGCGTCAACTGCCTTTAACCGAACTCTCTGTTAAACTGTACTGCATTTTTACTTTACACTAACATGGACACACACAAAGACATGCATCCTTAGGCTTTTAGACCTTAGTCGTAGATTTAAAAATTATTTTCCTTCAATCAAATCGTGGTTTTTTTTTCTAAATATTTATCTGTATACATTTGAAACATGACTTAACGTGAAGGATGTGTTCCAAGATTCTTCGCGTAAGTGAGAATATCGTGTTTTTGGAACACACGCAGAGTTTTTTTTTTTTATTTAGACTTTTATAAACATCTTTCAAACCATTTTAAACAATTCACCAGCAATATATTACCATTTCCTACATAAAGTAATAAATAAAGCCAGGTTTAGACTGGGACGCTTTGGGTACTCCCGCTTTCAGTGATGCCACGAGCGATGGAATACCGTTCGCTGATTGGCTCTCTTCTTCAATAACAAATCACGAAGACGATGCTTACTCCTCACATTCCGTGCTTCTTACTTATGATGAACATTTTCTTCTTGAGGGCGAGGATTCCGCGTTAGCTCTGACATACGTTACTCGTACAAAAACTCGCATTATATACTATTCGTGCAAGGACGGCCTGACATGATAAACAAGGTAAGCATCTCATCGGGGGGGGGCGTCGTTGAAGGAGCGTCATTTTGAATTCAAAAGCTGCAAAAAGGTGTAAAAGTGTGTGCCTTTTTTACATTTGGAGGAGTATGCCACGTACCCTAGGGCCTCCCTGGTATTCGTGTAAGATAGATCGCGTTTCAGCGCGAGCCCACTGTAAATACTTTTTTATCGTGAAAAATTATTCGGTTGAGCATTTTTACCAACCATTAAAATAGAGGCCAGAAAATTTCAAAATTCTTTAAGTTTCGTTCTTTCTTAATCTTGAACTCCGATTTATTTTTGAAGTTTCAAAAACGTAGCAGCGAAGATGATACTTCTGTGAACAGTATTGTTTCTTAACATTATGAATGGAATATTCTTTGAATCCCAGCATTGTGAAGACCGATGGGGATTAGTAATGAATCATACATTACTACTTACATAATTTTATACACACTTATGATGCTTAAAAAGAAAAATTCTAATATATTTCTATTTTGTTTCAATATTTTAAAGCAGAAGTGTAGAAGTAAAATGTAAAAATATGTTGCTGATGTCTAACATTTAAAATTGTTTTATGGAAGAAAAAACGTACAGAACATAAAAGAATAATTTAGGAATTTAAAAAAATATATAGATTAATTTTACTTCACAAGTTTAAGTATGCACTCGCATCCTCTCGCTCGTACTTCATGAAGTACATGCGTACATTATGAAGTTCTCGTGACCCAAATCCATGACCTACATGTGTAAGTCATTATTTTATTTAGTACATTCCTTGTACTTGTTGCTTGGATATTACACTATGGGTGAAAATTGCGGCTTGGCAATGTTAATTTTATAAAAAATATTGTTTTTTAATCTTATGCTAAAGTCAATAAGTGCACAAGTGGTTATCAGTGGTAAATTTATCTGAATTATAAAAAATTCAAAAAGCGTTTAGTTATGAATAGCGTTGCCAAATTGCTCATTCAGAAAAATACACTACGTTTTTGTTACTCATATTAAATTTTTGACAATATACTGGGTTATTGATATTTGGGGATTGATCAATCCCTAGAGTTTTGTTTTCAGTGATTGATCACAAAATGCAAATCATTATTATGTTAAGTGATGGAAATCATAAAGATTTCTTCAATAAATACAATTACGTGAACTACCCATGAAAAATAACGCACGTAACTGCATTTATTGATGAAAATCGTGTATGTACATTCTTAAAGTGATAAGCACAACAAATAATAAAATATAATCTCATACATACCTTTTATCAGTATGCTTCGTTATTTTCCTTACTCAATAAAAATATAACATAAATGCAAACTGGATTCGGAATTTTAAAATGGAGAAAAAAAAATTCATTCATAAATTCACAACAATAATTCAGTTTTTTGATGCATACATTTTTTGAAATAAAATGTGAAACAATGTTGCGACTAAGCAGTTTAGCATACAAAACAAATAAATAAATAAGTAAACACAAATGCAAATTCTTTCAACTTCTTAGACAGTCAAAATTGTTTTGTTCCACAAAGTGGAAAGAAAGTTGTCGAAAAAACTGTTATCACATTTTCTTGCTGGCTTATTTCAAATAAATTTCATTTTTTTCTCTTAAAATTGTATACTAGATTTCTGAAACTAATGCAACTACTTTCAAAATGCAATTATACATGTAAACAAGTTTCAGAATATATGCATAGTTTATTTTCTACATTGTTTTTTATCTCTCTCTCTCTTTCTCTTTTTAACACCAGGTACAAAGACAAATCTCAAAGACTGAACGTGAAAGACAAGACTGAATTGTTTTCCCCTTTTTACTTCCTTGTACGGAATATAAGGAAATAATGTGATCTCGAAAAATTTCGGGGGCAAAATTCCGACGAAAACGATTTTTATTACCTCTAAATTTAACTTTACGAATTTTGTTCGATGTATCTCATCGTACGCTAGCATGCGCGTTCATATAAATGCATGTAAATCCATTTTGACCGAAGGAGAGTCTGTTGTGACCAGTTTTCCATGCCGTCTGTACGTACGTACGTATGTATGTAACTCGCATGTCTAAAACACTATTGGTTGTAGAACGTTATAACTTTATATTTAGGATTTTTGTAACATGCAGTTGTGTGCCTCCAGTTTCCGTCCTATTCGACTGGATAGTTTATCTACAGGGCCGCCCGAAAGATATAAAATACAATACGCTCTATGGGCAGAAATTCATTAAAGTGTATTTTAGAGGTTTAGGTTAGTTAAAATGACTAAGAAGTGATACATGCTGTTAAGGGTTGCAAAATGAATTTTTCCATCGAAAAAAGTGTCTTTATCATTTATAGTTCTGCTACAGGAACATTCAAAAGATTTTAAAATACATTACGGTCAATGGCAATTTTAGGGACATTCATCCATTTCAAGCAACGCAAAAATTACGCCAAAAACTATTAGTCGTAGAATGTTGAAATTTCATGTTTAAGATTGTTGTAACATCAATCTGGGCATCTCAATTTTTGTTTCCAATCTACTGGAGAGTTTATTTACAGGACCACCCAAAACAATTTCAATACATTAATGTATATGGACATCTTCAATATATTACATCTATAGTCAGTCATTGCTCGATCCATGCTCAAAATATCATCATTTTTAACGTTCTTGGCGGGTTTTGCCTAAATATCGTCAAATTTCGCGCCGTAGAATTTTGAAATTTTGCGTTTAGAACTATTGTAACATCGAAATGTGAATCTCTTTTCTGTTTGCAATCGACTGGGTAATTTATTTACAGGGTCAGCCAAACGACTTTTAATATATTAAGGTGTGTATTGATATATTCAGTTCATTGAAAGTCTGTGGTCAATTACTACTTTGGCTAGCCCCAAAATCTCGCAAACTATGTCAAGCTTGAGGTAATTTTTGGTGAAATATCGCCAAATTAAGTGTCAGAAGCAAATCTTTCAAACTGAACCCAGCTTCGCTAAATTTTTGGCTAGAAAACGCTAAACTTTACTATTACTTCAATATTTTTTCTCTTTCAAACAAAATAATTTTAGATGAAGTGCTCTATAAAAAAAATAAAAAATATTTTTGATTTAAGAGACGAGCAAGGAAGTCCTGTGTTGTCCACATCAGATTTTTTTTAGAGTAAAGATTGTCTAAAACATTTGCCATCAGGGCGTCATAACTAGTTAAATGAAAAATATATTTAAGACACATTTTACGTTTAATTTAACGGTCCCGCAGTGGTCTGGGCGTTAAACTCCGTTCCCAAAAGAACACGGCAAGTGAATCTGCATCCGGCTTGACCAGTGTTTGGGAGGGTCAACTTCCTCTCGGCTCGACTGTTATGCGACCGTGTACGCTAATGGGAGCTGGTGCACGTAAAATCCGTCGTGGCTCCAATGTCCTCCAAGTTGTTAAACGATACCTCTGGGGGGGGGCGATTTCAGGGGTTTGGTCCCTCCTCTGGTATTGGTTCAAAATTAGGGGTCCCCGGGCTGAGTCGGTCTTCCTCCCACTGGGGCTCATTAAAATGGAAGACGCACCTTCCGCCCATCGCCTGCCTATATGGGGATCTGACAACGCAACGCGGTTGCGAGAGGGCATTACAGCAATTACAACAACAACGTTAAATTAAAACTCTGCTATATTTGGATAAGATATAGTTATTCTCTGTACTTCAGGGCACGAAAATTCACTAGCACAACGGAAATATATATAAATTTATTGCTTAAAAATATTTAATATTGCTTAAAAATATTAAATATCTCATAACTATTCAATCTACGCGCATGAAAATTAATATCGCTGAAAAAAATTTCCTAGATGAGAAAATTTTATCTCTTTCCACGCTTCGTTATTTACAAAACTTATTTAGTGTACTACAAGCAAAATTAAATACAGTGGAACTTCTCGAGAGTTACCATCCACCGTTAGCGAAAAATCAGTCGTTAAGAGAGGTTGTCGCCCAGAGAAGTATAAACATTTAATACCGCCCCCCCTCCCCCAAAAAAAAAAAATATTTTTTGTGTTATTAGTTAATGAAATTGCATGCTAATGCATATAATTAATTACACAAGCATATTTTAATTCATTTTTTCATAAATATTAAATTTTGGATTATATTTTCTCCGGCAGTAATTCCTTCTCCGCTTTATCTTTTACATCTCACAAAAGAGTATTTATCGTCATATTTTTCATGATTTCCGATTTTGCCATAATAAAGTGTATTTCCGTTGAAATTTCCTGGGCTGTCATTGTAAGTTAGGCCAGTTCAGTCACGTCATCATATATTCTTACCTTATGAGACTCCGAATTAGTGCATGGAAGGCATAAAACTACGAACGCATAAGTCACATCATCAACATCATACTGAAAAAACATCATTACTGAAAAAAATGTAATAAAATCGAAACATCTATCCCTTTTTTTTACTG
Organism: Cheiracanthium punctorium; assembly: GCA_038373885.1. NCBI lineage: Eukaryota > Metazoa > Arthropoda > Arachnida > Araneae > Cheiracanthiidae > Cheiracanthium > Cheiracanthium punctorium. The sequence continues at coordinate 185,075 of JAWZYV010003957.1, read as the reverse complement.
TGTTATAGGAGCCTCTAGCTTGTTGTACGAACAAAGTCGGAATTTTCCCATTGTGTTATATGAATCCATGTTGTAGGGATGGGGGGGTGGTCTACGGTACTTGCACCAGTTAGTTTGTAATGTGGTTTTTGTTCACTTTATTTCCGGAAAAACGCGAAAAAACTTACCGGATAGGGAACTGGGATAGGTCGCTTATAGAGGATTGTGTAGTTTTTTTTTCTAGAGGACTTTTTAACATTAAGACGACAGGGTAAAAATAAGTGCCTTAAAAATGGATCGTTGGGGGGGAAGGCGTCGCTTAATAGATATGGTCGCTCCTAAAAGTTTTAACTATATTTCAATCCTCTCACCAACTGATTATGTGAAGTACCTTCTACTAACCACTAGATCCTGCTCACTGACTTGGATGTAGGACGATCATCGACTAGAAGCAGACGGACGAAATAGCATCAGCTTCACAAGGAAAATTATCGACCACATTTTTATGATTAGCTAGCTATATAAGTGCCCTGTAGTGACGCATTGGTTAAAGAGCTCCATCGCAATGCAATTTACTAAAAAAAAAAAAAAAGAGAAGAAGAAGAAAGAAAGAAAGAAAAAGGAAGAAAATCTGAAACACTTCCAGGTTTTAAATACGCACAAAAGTGCTTTAAAAGCGTATCATAGTCCATGCGTCGTCCTTATTTTTCTTCCTTATTCCATTAATTTGGAAAGTGTATCATTATTCATGAGTGTACCGTATTTTTCTTCCTTGTTTCATAAAACCCCATTCATTTCCATATTCATTTTCATAAAAAACCATTCTTTGGAATCGTAATCTACCTTAAAATCGCCTACTAAAACTATTTTACAATATTAACCAAGTATATTGCACTATACTTCACCGTTTTGAATATTGTTTTGAATGTGCAATGCATTCCATGAGTGTGCCGTGTTTGTCTTTATTGGGTCGATTCCTATTTTAACGCCCTCACTCTCGCCAAGGTGGCAATAATTAAAGATATGAAGTTACCATGACGATTATTTGTATTTATGTGGCAAGCGTAATTTATAATTAAAATGGCGATTTGGAACACTAGTAAGTACAGCATTCCGTTACATTTTTATTTATTTTGAGTTGCCAATTAATGTAGTTTTAATAATTAAGTGTCTTCAAATTCCTTAACTGATGCGTTTATCGCTAATGTGTTCAGTTTAGTTTTTATCCAGTTCTTTTAGGAGCATTGAAACTAGTGCATAACTCCTAGAGACCCATGACTGCAAAGCTCTCTAAAGTGCAGGGATTTTTCAGGTTGGCGAGAGTGGGGGCGTTAAAATAGGAATCAACTATTTCTTGTACCATACAGACATTTTAAGTACTGTTTAAAATGGGCATCATAATTCATGAGTGTACCGTGCTTTTCCTTCCTTGTTCCATAAAACACTTCTTCGGCGATTTCAATATAAATCTATATTAAAATCGTCTATCAAAACTGTTGAAAAATTTTCGCCAGGCAAAGTCGATGTGTACTTCGCCTTTATAAATACCATTTGGGAAGTGTGTCATAATCTATGAGTGTACTGTATTTGTCTTCTCTGTTCTATAAAACACTTCTTCGGAGTTAAAATCTATATTAAAATCGCCTACTAAAAAAATTTTACAATAGTCGCCAGGTGTTTTTTAACTATACTCGAAATATATTTATTGTAAATTATCACGTTTTGGCACCAAGTTTAGCAATCAATTATACAAAATGGCAAAACTCGTGCGACTTTCAACATTTTATTAACGCTCTCCCATCTCTCCACTTTATCTGGCAAACGCATTTGAAAATATCTTCACCGTGACAAATCATATCTACAAAACTTGGTATAAGATCGCGTAGACAAAAATGATTCGACAAATTTCTGGTATTGAGTGAAATAGCACACTGGTGCTGAAAAAAAAAAAGAAAAAAAATCTAAATAATACTATCTTTTTCTTGGCTTCTTAATGCCGATTTTAATTTAGGCTCCCGAATCCGCTCGAAGCATTCCGGTTCTTTGTGGTTTATGACAGCAGATTTGCTTATGAATGTTTTTCATTTTTCCGGCTGGTAACTTTATGAGAGGCTGTCAATTTTTGCTAACGGTAGCAGTCTCCCGCCCAGCTTCTGTTGGCGACTTTCTTCACTGACACGTTTTGGTAACCTTTTTAAATTTCTGAGCCTAATTGTTTGGATTTATAAAATTCATACACTGGGTTATTGTTAACCGCTTCGGATATGTGAGCCTATTTTTGGTTTGTTGCCGTATTTTTTGTTAGCGCTGCATAGCCAAGTTTTTAGTCTACATCTTATTGTTTCGCTCCGAAAGGAGATCACTTTAGCTCGTTAAACATCTATAAGCCTTAGTAAAATTTACAGTCCTTCCCTGCCCCCTTGCCATCTAGTGACTTTGTAACAATTTACTGTTCTTCAATAAAAATTCAAGTTACACTGTCGGACGGAGTAATATCTGGACGGAGTAATACTATTATAACACGACACAAAAATGGAAATATTACATCATCTTCCAATTCTCCTTGTCTACTCTCTGAACGGACTAAGATATTTAGCATAATCTGCATCACCTACACACCTTCCCCCTTCAAACTTAATTCTCATACCTTTACTTAAATCTATATAAATAAAGCAATGTGGAGACTGTCCGTTAGTTAGTTTGTCTGTGTCTCACGTAGCTCGCAGACGGGTGGTCGTAGATCTACAAAATTTTGTACGGGAATTCTCCAGGACGGGTCCCGACACTTTTCGAAGCGATTTTTTCAAAATTCAGATTATTTTAGGAGATATCGATAAAAAACGTGTCGCAAAAGGATCATTTTTGTTCTCGCCATTTCGCAATTGTAACCCCGCAGTGTAAAGAGCGAGGTTTGAACATATCTAGGTTGCCATGTTTGGCAAAATTATTAAATTATTCAGACTCTTGAAGTAAAAATAAAAGAATAACGATTTTTTTTGGATTATTTGTAAGGTTATTTCTTAATTAAAATATCGTTTGCATGTGAAATCAGAGCAGCAATGAAATGATTTATACTCAAAAGAAAAATAGAATTTGGAAATTTTCCGAAAATAAATGTGCAACTTTTTAATTTGGCGAAAAATAAAAGAGTTGATGTGCGATTTTGAGAAGATGTTATTCTAGCGCCAAGCGCTATTTATCGTCTGCTTTTGCTACTTGAATTATGAATACACCTGAATGTGTTTTTAAACTTTATTTCAGTTCGAATTGTTCATATTTCTACGCAGCATTTTCCCATCTATTTCTTGTATTACATCCAGAAAGAAAATTCTTAGAAATATCAATTTTAATTGTGTTTAATCACACTCATCAATAATGATATACTTTCCAACTTAATGGAATAAGGAAAGAAAATAGGGAAGGCCCATGGATTGTAATAGGCTTTTAATACATAGCACTTTAGTGCGTATTTAAAATCTGAAAGTGTTTCAGATTTTCTTAGTTTTTTTTTTTCTTTCCATTTTTTAATACCAATATATCCAGAAGCTCTTCAGAATTAATATAGGACGAAAATAAATTGTTTCTTTTTGTAGGTTTTTATCATTTAACCATTTTATTTTTACAACCAGGAACGGCATCGCATCTGGGAACCGGCTTCGAAGGGGCGTCATTTCGAACACAAAAACTAAGTAGAGCATAAAAGGGGGGCGTCTTTTTTATATTAGCAGGGGACGACATTTACCCTAGGACTGCTCCTGTTTTTAACTATCTTAATTTTAAATTCCATTGAGAATCTGAGAGATTTCAGTGCCAAGGAAGCGGGTGAGGAACAGGATTCTCTCCGAACAGGATTTATTAAGATGGCGAACCAACTGGTCGCCGGAGGCGGCTAGTTTAAAAAATAAATCTTTCATTTAATCTTAATATTTCACTTATTATTTAAACTACCCATAAAAGTATAGACAAAGTATAGCTCCTAACAGTATAGTCGGATATCACCAATGTTTTCAAATGGGAGCACCGTGAAAATTGGTGGGTAAAATTTGTTTTTCCTCATTTAAATGTCTAATATCCTTTAAGGCAAAATATGCAAAAAATAATTTAATTTCATATAAAAAATACCCTTATAAATAATTTAATTGAATATTAAAATAATTTAAAAGAGACTAGCGCTGTGGACTTCATTAGATTAGGCCATTTTTCACAGATTCTCCAGGCAAAAGAGGCCAAGCAACAAGCTCTCTCTGCAGCTGCGTCAGGCTTTTTATTAAATCTGTTGAGGCCTTGTCACGTGACCTTGCAACCTGCAATGATTTTCCGAACCCATATCTGGGCCGCAAGAAGTTTTGGTTCGAAGGAACCCGTCAGACTAACCAGTGGGGCTAACCACAATTTTAGAAAGAAACTGCTACGGACCGTGCATTAGTTGCGGTTTTCGATAGGGCATTTCCTTTGTTCTTTAACTACGCAGTTAAAACGTTTTATCAGTTTGGGTTTTCAGCGGGCTTTTGATTTATTATGTTACATATATATTAATGACTATGTCATTTTATCTCTCACCCCTTTTGTTGAAAATTGTCCGAAAATGTGTCCCAAGAAAGCGGCATAAAAATGCGACATAATTTTCCATACATTTAAATACTATTAGTTCACAACAGCTTTAATCTATTGTTTTAATATTTCGTAAGCTGTAGAATATGCATCACATGTATTTTTCTATAAATAGGTTACACTCACAAACATTTCAACATAGGGTTACCAGGCGAAATACGCGAAAGATGAGCGATAAAATGACAAAGTCAATTGATATCGTTTTAATATGGCAGTAATGAAACTAAAAAATACGAGGCTCGAACAGCCGAGTTTTTTACATATATTTAAATACTATTAGTTCACAACAGCAGCTTTAATCTATTGTTACAATATTTCGTAGGCTGTAGAATATGCATCACATGTATTTCTGACATATATTTAAATACTATTAGTTCACAACGACATTATTCTATTGTTATAATATTTCGTAAAGCGTAAAATATGCTTCACATGTATTTTTCTATGAATAGGTTGCAATCATAAAAATTTCAATATAGGGCTACCAGGCGAAATACGCGAAAGATGAGAGATAGAATAACATAGTCAATTATTATCTTTTCAATATGGCAATAATGAAACTAAAAAATTAGGAGGGTTCAGGGGGGTCTCCCCCTGACGAGGCTCGAACAGCCGAGTTATATATATATATATATATATATATACACTTATATACACTATACACATAGATATGTGTGTGTGTGTATACCCTTATATAAAATTATGCATATTTTTTTAAGTTCTTCAATTACAATTATTACATAGGAAATTGAGGTACAGGAATTTAATTTTTTTACACAAATGCTAAAATATTAGTTTTTTTGTTACTTAACAAACCCGCTAATTGCAGTGAAAATGGGAGGCGCATAAAACAAAATTTCAACATTATTCAGTTAATCGTTTCTGAGTTGAGCAAGCTAGTACACACAAACGGATGTAGTGGAGCACGTCAGAATTTGAATGCTGAAATTTTTAACGATTACAATTTTTTTCTTTGTATAAAAAAGAAAAGATAAATAAAGAAACTATCTGTAGTGGAATACATTAAATTAGAAATGTAGTTAAATGAGGTAAAGTTTAGAAAGAAAGGGGACTTTGAAGCATTTGTACGCTAGATTACACACTACACTACTCAACTATCAAACGCATATTGTCTTCATCCCAAGTTTTTTTTTTATGCCAGAAAATACTTCAGCCGCAAAAGTGTAAAGAAAAACTTCCTGTAGGAATTGCTATCACATTTCACAGTGGCTGCGTCCAGTCGGAGTTAAAATCAGCATTTTTCTTTTATATCGCGTAAGAAGAGTCACAGAAAGAAAGAAAGTGAGAAATGTATACACACATAAAAGAAAACATAGCTGCAAAATCTTTTGAAAATACATAAAATATCGGATTTGAGTTCACTTTCAAACTTAAAGTAATACATACTGTTTATTTTTGAGAAAAATCGAGCTGGATTATTATTTATTATAAAGGAATGAAAAGCAAGTATTATTCTTTTCTGAATGGGGCATTTTTTTTTGTTTATTTATTCTCCGTATAAAATTGCAATGTGTCAGCATTTAGTCTTATTGATATAACTATTTGTATTAGTGTCTTTATTTGCTGGGGGAGGCGTGGCCTTGTACGGAGGTCTTTTTGAGGTGTACTAACTCGTTTTCACTTATATCTGTAGAAAACCGCCCGAAATTCCTGCGGAACCTACAAATTTAGGCCGTCTACCATGCTCAGTGTTTTATTTACTAAGGTATGGTGGGACCAACTCTTATAAAACGCACTTTTTATGAGAGATTCCCTATGTAAGATAATATTCCCATTGTGTTAATAGTTCTTCAAAGGTACGGTTTGACAATTTCTCGGCAAATACAGAAGACAGTTCCCAAGTTCACCATTTCAGTTGCCAAGTTGTGCGTTGACACTTGCCGTTCCCAAAGACGTTGACGTACGTTGACAGTTGCCAAGTTGTGCGTTTCAACTGTTGAAGACAGTTGACAATTTCTCGGCAAATACAGAAGTTTTGGGAACTGTAAGTAAGCTGGGTTCAGTTTTGGGAACTTATATTTTTGTTGATGAAATTGGCTATAAATTGCCAAAAATGATCCACCATAGCGACTTTTGATCTTTAACTATCATTTCCCCCTCCGCTAACTAGAAATCTTTAATTGAAAATTGAATAAAGAAAAATTTTCTAAGTATAACTGATAGGGCCGGGGCCTTAAAAATTTAAATTCCATATATTTTAAAGAAATTGATTTATTGACTTCGATTGTTTCTGATATAATAGATTATGCAATTTAAAGCATTTTTGCAATTGGAACTATATGTCTCTGACTAACGGTTTAGGAAATAGCCATTGTGCACCGTTAGCACTTGAAACCCTGTATTTACATATATATATAGTATGTATATTGTTGCGGAATACTCTGCTAGTTTCTAGTTTCGTCGTTCTATGTCCAGTAGTTGTAGAAAGTTCTAGAAATGAGTCCACTTGTCAAGAAGGAACATAAACTTTATTACTTCTAGAACTTCATCGAACAGTCAGCTGTACAAAATACACAAGCACAATCAGCAAGTAATGCGCTTTTAACAGTCCGTTTAGTACAGAAGCTCTCACAAATGCTTCATTTCTCACACAGAATAAAACACTTCCACAGGCGAAAATTCAGTGGAAATATACGAGAGATAACCCTAACAATACCCCAAGACTCAACAACGAAGAGTTTAGAATCAGCACTTAAAATCAGCTTCGAAAAGCAAGCGAAAATACCGCTTCTATAGCACAATACAATTCACAGAGCAAAGCAGCTTACTCATCGGAAGCTCCATCCGCACTGAGTGGAGTTGTCTGTCATTCCTGTATTTTTAGGTGTTGCAGAAGCTACAAGGGGCTTCTAGAAGAATATATCGCTCAAAGATCCCACATAAAGCGGGAATTTTGATTAAGTTGTAGAAGAGAAATATTCGGCTTTTATGCATGTTAATGCAGAAAAGCTAACTTTACAAGCCCCATTGGAAAAATCTCGCCAAATGACCAAAATGTCGCAAAACGATAGGAGAAATATCGCCAAATTTGATGCAAAAAATAAGTCCCCAAAAGTGAGATTACCGAAGGCCTAGGAGTAATATTTCTCGAGATTTCTAGAAACACTATACAATGAATGGGGAAACCCGAACCTCCGAATCTCCGGTTCTAGTTGACCGATTTTGATGCAACAAAAGCAAGATTTAACTATTTGACGCGTGGAATACAAATGTTAAACTCTTTTAAACCCCAGAACAGTGGGTTGCTCCGAAAATTCGTAACAATATATATGTAACATTACAAGTCAAAAGCCCATGAAAATTCCATATTTCTGGAACTACGCAGTTTAATCTAGCTGGAACAAAGAAATCCGCGTTCAAAAACTGCAATTAATACACGGTCCCTTGCAATTCCTTTGTAACTTTGTAGACGGTCCCGGCAGCCAGCCACATAGGCGTCTTAAAGACATAACAAACCCTGGGAAAACAGCTGCCCAGTTTTAGCTTTTGGCCAATGGTTGCAACGCGTTTGGGGTCATGTGTCATGACGTCCAAAGCTTTTATAAGGACCTGCGACAGATCAGGAGCAGATTTCCTCGTGACGCAACTGCTAAGATAAGATGTACCCAGTCGTCAAATAAAATCATGCAATCGTACTTGGAGTCCGTCTTATTTCTTCCATCCTTGGCCCGACTACGACTACAAACAACGGGCGGCCGGGGTCGGCTCTAAGCCAGAGTCTTTACCCAGTCGCGCCGCATCGCCTGCTTTGCCCGTCAACGCCTCACCTAGTACTCCACGCCGAGAATGCGCAACTCTGGTTCCCGACTCTCTGACCCCGGAATGCCTCCCGACCCCGGAATGCCTCTGGTTCACGACTACACAGCACTCCCGCAATAGCGGCTCAGAGTCCCGAGTCATCCAGGAGACCTCAACAGCCATGCCTCACCCTCCCCTTACCACCGGTTCCACGACACAACTCCCGTAACGCCTAATGTTACATATATACATATATAAATAATATATAATATAAAACAGCAAAATTTGCGTAATATAGATATCCTACTAATCCTTCAAGCAAGTGATAACACATAACAAAAAGAACAATTAAAAAAAGGAATAAAAATGGAAACAGAAGGCCACAGATGTTGTAAGAAAACATAGTTATCAAAGCTAAAAAAGTCTGGATCTATATAAGTAGTGATGTCTCGTGGGACTAAGCCTAACAACAAGAACCCCCAAAAAATCAAAGATCTGTAAATTGGAATGGAAAATTGAAATAGAACACTCCAGAATCAAGTGTCACTTGTTCATATTTCAATTTAATGGAATAACAAAAGGAGCTAGGTTTCTGCAGGTTAGTTTAGTAACCCACGACCATAGCTATTGAAGAAAAACAAAATATCCAAACATGGTAAATATCCAAACATGGAGGGAAAATCTCACAGATGATGCCAATACTCGAGAAAAAGGTGATGCCAACAAAGAATTTTAATTGACAAAAATAAGCAGCAAGATCACATATATATGTATGTATCGTATAAAAATCATGTCTCATCATATAAGAATAAGATTCTCTCAAAAATCAATTTCTTTTAACACCTTTCAAATTTCTGTAAGGACGGAACAGCTTTCGTTTTCAATCAAAGTGTTTGTCAAGAGTGTTCAATCAAGATCTATATTTTATTTGATTTAACCAGTGACGGCACTATGAAGGCACTTGCCTCTTTGAAGGGACGGGCGAAATTACACTTAAGCCCGGGCTGAGAAGCGGTACATATCGAGGATCCATCAAAAATTGCAAGTATTTTATCAGAATTATTTTAAAGTAATATTCATATAATTCTGAAATTCTTTCTTGGTTGGTTGGTTGGCTAGTTGTGTTTAATGGCACAAGGTCCAAAAAGTACATACTACGCCAGAGAAATTCTTTCTTAATGTATACAGAGAATAATTTGATACAATTAAATCACTTTGCTATCATTTAATTGTATTAAGTCATACTTAAAGTAACGTGACTGAAGATGGTCAGTCATATTTACCGAAACCGGTTTCCGGCATTAAATCTCATTAGTGTTTGCTATTGTTGTTTTTTCTATGTTAAAGCAGAGTTACCTTCTTTATCAAATTAGATATAAGTTAACAAAATTCCAATTTATAAGAAAATGTGAGTTTCTTCGAATGCAGCTGCAGCCAAAAAGGTTTTGAGAGACAAAATATTTTATTTTTCCGTGGTATTTGTACTCTAAAAATCCGTAACATACGTCCACGAACCCCCCCCCCTTCCCTAAGGCTGGACCACGGGCAATTGTCCCCCTATCCGCCCAATCGGCTAGCCTGATGGAAGTACCTAATATATGGACCAGCGTTGTCTTCTATGAAGAGTCAGACGAAATGACCCCGAAGTCAATGTTGGGAGTTGAACCTCGACCCGCGGTGTATTAGAATGTTTCTTTGGTCATTACACATCTTGGGCGCTATTAAATGCCGTGCAAGAAATTAACCCCTTTTTGCTCGGCGTCAAATGCCTTGCAAAGAAAAGCTGCCAGCCTTTTTTTTTTACAATCGATACCTAAATAATATGTGGAGGAAATAGATTTCAATTTTTTTCTGAACCAGCGGTTTATGCTCATTAACTGCGCTGAAATCCCCCTAACTATTATATAACTTTTTTTATACTTGTTCGTCGTGTAATCTTAGCAAAATCCTTCTAACTATTAAGGAAATATTATTCTGTGAGAAAATAAACTATTTATGCATGGATAATAAACAGATGGCTGATCACGAAAAGAACTATAGTAATAAAAGTCTTGTTTCCTGCTGGAATTCATGTTTCCGAACAAAGGTTTCTTTTTTACAGTCTGAGCTGTTTCACGAGAGAGAAAGTTATGAGACGAACGAGTTATTTTTTAATTTTTATTTACTGTAATCTTGATAATAAAATAAAGTTTAACATGTTGAATGCTTAGTTAACTTTCTTGTTGTTGAGTTGCAAGTCTTTCTTCACTGAATATTAATCAAAATATTTTGTAAAACAATTTCAGAATGTAGAAAAAAGGGATCGAAGCTTATTACAGTAAAGTGTAAATTGCGTAAATATGTAAAGGAAGCTACCATTTAATAATTATTAGGTCACTCAAGCATTATCTTTATGCCTGCCTCATGTTACGTTTCGTAACTGCTACTCAAATAATCTAACACAGAGGTTCTTAAACTGTGGTACGCGGAACCCTAAAGGGTCCACGGAATAGTAAAAATGGTTGCAAACAGTTCAAGAAGACGATAACAAAAATAAAACACTGCAACATTTGATTCCATTCTGTATAAGATATTTATGTTACATTATGAAATCAAAGTACAGAAAAAATGTAACGTGTAAGTGGACCTCAGAATACCATACCAACAGAGTACCCGAAATTGTGGTTCCCCGGGCAGCACCCCAAAACAATTGTGCCCATCTCATTAAGTAAAAATTATTTAACAAAAACTTAAGGTCTATTTTGACAAAATATTTCAGCAAGAAATATTTATCTGAATTTAATGTACAGTGATTTGTAATTTTTGAAATGCTTTACTACTATTTTTATTCATCTTTTCTTTTAAATTCTATATTCAAGTTAAAATGCGCTTCCTTATAAATTTAAAATTTTTTTATTAAAGAAAACCAGCATTTTTTGTCATTATTTAGTAAAATATAGGGCCAATGAGATCATTGTGCCTCAAGTCTTAAAATAGCTAGGGTTGGGATAGGGTCTTTGGATTATATAACCCCTGATCTAAATATAAACAATTTAGTCTACATGTTTTCCGAAAAATAGGTAACATGTGGTTTGTTAGAGTGATTTACATTTATGGAACGTATTTCATCCTTTTAGCTTTCTATTTGATATATACATAGCAACAACCCTCCAATAAAACATAAAATAGTACCCTATCTTTTGGGGGATTAGAAAAACTGTTAATACGATTGTTGGCTAACTGTTGCAAATGGCGCTACCTATATACTTAAATAAGCACACACGCGCTTCACTCCGCTGTTCAGTCGTGGCTGGGTAGTCATTCAAAATGAAGTTAATGTTTAACACTACTGCCAAGTTCCACGTTCACGGCGTTATTCGATTTTCGAATGCAAAAAGCGTTTACAATTCATCGTCAGTTGACAGAAACGTACGCTCAAGACAGTATGGTGACACTGTCCTGTAAATCTTTGTGTAATACGTCCAACGTGTAATATACCAAGCAACGCACGATGCGCCACTTGAAGATGACATTTCTAATCAAAATCCTTCTGGGGATATGTTTAGCTTGGCCATTAGCAACTATTGAACACATAGGTGATCCAAATATCAGAACTTCAGTTTTTCGCTCCACCCTACTGGTACAGCTGCTAAAAAGCCCCCCAAAACACACTCATCGACTTAAATGGGAATATGTTTTAAAATATTCCTTCCATGTATAAATCCTGTACTTGGAAGGTTTATTATCAGTTTAACATTTCTGCACTGGGAAGGATAATTTTCCTTTCTTCTTTAGATGTTAATTAACATACTGCTCGCCGTTCACATATAAGTACGTTTTCCTCGAACTAATAGTAGAGTGCCGAAAGGGAAAAGTTACGCCCTTATAATGAAAATTAACACCCACAGTGAAATAGTTTGTTCCACAACAAAAGCAGTAAACATGTGAAATTATATAAAGTAACAGCAGTTTATTTACATAAGTATGGAAAATGTGGAAAAATGACAACACAAGCAATTCGTTCCAAGAGTACAATGTTTATATATTGGTTTTAGCAGCAGAGGCTGAGCTATGTTCGAGGTAGGCAGAGATGCAACCTTTATTCTGGTTACGCATTGCACGAAGTTGCTCGTGCAACCCACGTAATGAGAGCTAAGCGTGCTTTAGTAAAATTATTATTACGAAGAAAAAAAATCAAAAGTAACTAAAGTGAATTGAATATGTAACAATAAGAATTTTTATGAAACATTAAACTATAAATTCTAAATAAACTTCATTTTCAAAAAAATGCTATTTTTTTGTGTTTAGTGCAGAGGCGGAGCTACTTTGAAAGTATGCAGAACATAACTTCATTAATTGAAAAATTATGTTGATATTTGCATTACTTAACCCTTGTACCACGATGATGCATATCTGCAACATACCAATTAAAGCTGTATAAATTAATCATAGTGCATTAAAAATATTTTAATGATTGTTTTTTTCTTAAATAATGTAAGCATAAGATATTTTTTTAATCTGAAAAAAATTGTGATATATTATTAATACTGTAACACGAAATTAAATTTTGAGCTTCAGAAGTCGCACTGTGTCTGATAGCAGCACTTAAGAGTGTTTTGTCGTCTTTCAGTCTTACAGGAATGCTAAAGATTTTTTATCAGTTCTCAGTTTAAACTACTCCCAAGCACACTCGTAACTCTTTGGTATACTACAAACATACACATGGAATACAAAAATAAAAATAACCGTTTTATTGAACCCTGCAACACTTTAGGTCAATAAATTTTACATGAATTGCAAAACTTGAAAATAAAATCGGTATGTTTATAATCTGTTTCTGAACATTGCAGTAATTTTTTTTAGTTTAAGTCGTTGAGACTTAAGATACCTTTGAGATATAAAATATTAAAATAAAAGCAGTAGAGTGTTATAGTATAAGACATACTAAAAACAGTTAATATATAAGTTTCTAACCACATTTTCGTGCATTCTTGTAAAAAGATATATAGCCGAAAACACTGTTCTAAAATGTAATAAAAAGCAAGAAAATGAAACATTTGGCTTATATGAAGAAACATTTAAAACTGTATCCGTAGTAATTTTTGCCTGCCTCATAATTTATGTTGTCATTGTAGATAATTCCTTTTCTGAGCTGTATTGCTTTAGTAAAAGGTTTATAGGATTAAACTCTTATTCTGCTCTTAATATCAAATAACTTTTTTAATGTAAAATTTTAACGAAGTCTTTGTTTTACGGGCATTATGAAAATGTTTTCAGTAAAGTGGTTGCACTAGGTAAGAAAGTATTTATATCTGGTATTAAATCTTAATACGAGGGGATAAATGAGAGAGTTGGCGACTAATCTTTTATAAAATGCACTGTTGTTTGCTCTGCATCATATTTATTATTAACTTAAGAAATATTCAAGAGAAAAAATTTGGAGGTAATCATCTTAAATCATGTTAATACAGTGTATTCACGTTAACCTTTTTCTTCTTTGAATGCCTCCCCGCCTTTAGAAAATCTTGTTCTTTTGCAAAAATTACTTAAAATTAAAAGGCATATTTTATGTTAGTATCATTTTTTAGCATATAGCTGCTTGAGTTTCTCTTTAACAGTTCTATATACACCCTCTCAAAAAGTATTAAGGGTGTCGAGTAAGACAAACTTCCTACGTTTATTTAGTATATTAAAATTATTTATCATAGAATATGAATTAGGATAAATATAATTATAACTTTTCATATTGCTATCCAGTTGTGAGTTTTTCAAAAACTCAATAATTATTCGTAAAGTTAAAATAGGAAATTTCGCTTATCCTCCAATACTTTTTTGAGAAGGTGTACATATATATGTAACTATAACATTCAATGTGGCTTAAGTAGTTTTATATAAGCCACATTATATAAGCTATTCTTGCAGAAAACTTAGTAAACGCTTTGAAAGTTAATTAAACCCGAAATTTCGCTTAGTTTTGGGGATCTTCACTTAAACCTTTATGCCCCAAATTAATTTATTTTACAAAAAATAAGTTTGAAACTTTCCTATGTAGTTTTAGAAACATCTCATATTAAGTAATGGATTTAATTGCTGATTAAATACTAAAGTACAGGAAATAAAAGACCTCGCTGGTCATTTATTGCAAATTTATGTACTGTTAACGAATTTTACTAATGAGACTTTATTGTACGTAGTCCATCTTAAGTCCCTTCGGGGCATAAAGGGTTGAAAGTATATGGAGTGATCTAGTAAACAGTTCAATTGGTTGGAGGAAACAAAAATTTTATTAGTTCTAAAAATTCGTCGAACAATGTTCAATACACAATTCACAGAATTCAACAAGCTATAACTTCATTTTTAACAGTCAGCTGATCACAGAGTCTTCTCAAATGCTGTATTTCACGTACAATAAAGTACTTCGACAGGTTAAAAACGCCGAAGAATATTTAAGCAGACCATTAAAATGCTCCACAGAATTCTTAGATAGCTTTCGAAACAAGTTGTGAAAAACAGCCAAAAGAAACAATCGCTCACAGCAAATCAACCCAGAGAGATATATGGCTCTCAAAGCAGTGAACTCAAAACTAAACTGCTTGGAGCATTCACTCAAAACTGAACTGCTTGGACATAATCTGCTCTTCTAATACAATCTTTCCGAAATTTCAAGTGAATTTCACATGATTCTATTTCTGGAGTAACTGCCACCAATCGTGGAACTTAATTGTGTAATAACTTTGAAAAGAAAGCAAACATTACACACCCCCTTAATAAAATTGCGCCGAATGTCGCCAGTCATAACGACTTTTCTGGAAAATATCGACGAAATTGGTGAGAAACCGCAAAACATTATGTTAAACAACGGGGAATCACCCTATCTCGCGTTCTAGTTAACCTATTTACATGTATCAAAGTGCAAATTTTATTTGTTCGACGTGTAGTATACACATTTTAGATTAAATTTAATCCCTCAAGAGCATATCACGAGAAAAAATCGTAACAATATTTAATGTATGAAAGCGTTTTAAAGTTATTTTATGCCTGAACACGGCTTTTATAATCTGTGTTGTGCAGATAATTCAGCTGTAAATTCAATTATGTGTTCAAAACACTTACGTTAATTTTATAAAAAAAAATAATTTTAATCCAAATCCAAATAATTAAAATAATTTTGTAAAAGGGTTTTGAATCTTTTAAAAATTAGTGATTTATATTATTAAACGAAGAACTATTTAAAAAAAAATATTTCCGTATTTGTTGAAGTTTGGAACACTGCACATCTCAGATTATAAGTACATGACATTTACAATCTGTGTTGTGCACATAATTCAACTGGAAATTCGATTATGTGTTGAAAACACTTACGTTAATTTTATAAATTTTTAAATAATTTTAATCCAAATCTAAATAATTAAAAATAATTTTGTAAAAGCGTTTTGAATCTTTTAAAAATTAGTAATTTATATTATTATACGAAGAACTATTTAAAAAATATTTCCGTAATTGTTGAAGTAACTCAAGCGTAATCACTGAAAAATACAAAAGGAACTGGAAAACGTTATCTTTTCGAGTTATTTAAGTGATAAGGAAAGTTGAGTTCATCCATAAACTGAGTTCTTGGCGTCATGTGCCGCCTTCCAACGAATCTACACTGAATTACTCCACTTGGAATAAGTATTATCAGTGAACTAATTGTTTTCTTTACATACAGGGTTATCCAAATTAAACTTCCCCAACTCAGAGGCCTGTGAAGGATGTTGTATGGGTCATAATGTGATGAAATTTTGAAAACAGACATTTCAGATCACGCGCTCGTGATTTATTTAAAAAAAAATATTAGTACAAGAAGTTGCTGATAGGTGGCGCTGTAACACTAGTAATTTGCATATTGCACCAACGTGATTTGCAGAAATAAAGCTTCTGTGCCACGTATCCAAAAAACGAGCCCTACAAAAGTGGAAGACAGGCGCTGCACACACATTTGTTTCCAGCTCGCTGATGCATAATGACGACTTTGAAAGACAAAGCGCTGTTAGTGAAACTTTTCTACCACAATGACGAGAATTCCTGTGCTGCGATCAGAGTATTCCTTTGGCTGAAGAACTTACGCCGAGGACCAATGACACTACGCACTTTACGAAACATGATGAAATTCGAAAGAACTGGACAGCTGGGAATTTCACCAGGTAGAGGACGACATGTTGTGGATTCTGCACGCATACAAGACGTTGCTTTGGCGGTCGTGGACGCCACTAGCCAATCGCCACATGGTGTTGTCAGTGTGCCAACTGTTTCTCGTGCTGTTGATATGCGACCACGGCGCACATATAGAAGATCTGTAGAACGTCTTATTGATCAGCAGCGCCACCTATCGGCAACTTCTTGTACAAATAATTTTTTTTTAATAAATCACGAGCGCGTGATCTGAAGTGTCTGTTATCAAAATTTCATTACATTATGATCCATAGAACATCATGCACAGACCCCAGAGATGAGGAAGTTTAATTTGGACAACCCTGTATAAAAATTTACACTTAAATATCAGTGGCGTGTTAGGTAACGAATAACTGCTTCAAGCGCTTAAAGCGTATTTTAAAAAATCGAGAAGTACTAAAAATCTCGAGTTACCAACGAGAATCAATTTACTTAAACTTGGAATTATTATACAAACACATGCCGCTGAATCTAAACGATGACGGAATGCTTCCCAGAACAGTTTGAAAATCATTTGAGAGTTCTGCTTAGTCAAATGTATTTGACAAATATTATTATTTAAATTTACTTTTAAATATTTGTGGTGTGTTAAGCATCGCGCTGTGTTTCACATCGTAATACAGGGTGTGTCACAATTCTCTCTCGCGTTTTGAAGGCTATATAGATTACCAATAGAAAAATATATAGATTACCAATACAGCAAAAAAGTTGACTTTATTGGAGAAAGAAACGTTACAAGTTTTGTTTTACAACTTTTCAATATATAAAACATTCGTGACGCAGCAGATATCAAGGCGAAAGTCAAATTCTTCCCACACTCGCTTTAACATAATCTCAAATGCAGTTCTGATGCTTTGTAGTGAATCTTGTAGATCACGTGTCATAGGAGGTCCGGAGGCATGGTCTTTTATGTAACCCCATAAAAAAAATAAATCCATAAAATTCTTCCTGTTGAATACAACACCCAAGAAAACCTAAAAATCGATTTCAGAACATTTCGAATATAATTCTCCTAGGATGGTAGGCATGAAAACAGAAGGAGGATGGTAACGTTCTTTGAAAGAAATAAAATTATTATCAATAAAATTCTTTAAAACTTATCAAATATGAGTTCTATACTTAAACCTACCTTGTTCGTCGTCAATACGTGTTGAGCATCTATTTGATTAAATTTTATGTTAAAAAAGGACAATATTTTCCGGTACCCCTAATATTATCTATAACTCTTAGTCTATATTTCTATCATTTTAAAAGTTGAATTATATCTTACTAGCCGCCTCCGGAAACTAGCTGACCGCAATAAAACCCGGCATGATAAAAACCTACAAAAAGGTACAAATTATTTTCGTCCTATATTAATTTTAAAGAGTTTGTAGACATATCGGCCGTCATCAAAAACCGATAGGAAAAAGAAAGTACGAAAATCTGAAACACTTTCAGATTTTAAATACGCACTATAATGCTATATATTAAAAGCGCATTAAAATACATGTTTTTTTCCTATTTTCTTTCCTTATTCCATTAAGTTGGAAAGTGTATCATTATTCATGAGTGTGATTAAACAATAGTACAATTGATATTTCTAACATCCTTTTTCTGGATGCAGAAATAGAAGGGGGGGGGGGAAGACGCGCAGAAAAATGCATAATTCAAACTGAATGCAAGTTTCAAAAACTTATTTTTTGTTTGTTTGTTTGTGTAACATGTATTTCAGATTTTTGTGCTTGGCCCGCAGCCGCTTATAAATCTACGCCAGAATTCAAAATTTATTCAGGTGATTTTATTTATTAAAAACTGCGTATTCTATAAGTTTGCGTATTCTATATATTTATAAGGTTAATAATTTGTGGAACATACCGCTTAAGCAATTGAAATATTTTCTTTTGTCTCCTCTCCCTAATGTCTTCTTCCCTTGAAATTTTCTGAATAAATTTCCCCAATAAATGCTGAATGCTAGAATGCATGGAAATATGTACACACAGTAAAACTTTCTAGATATTTTTTTTTTTAGTAGACGAGTGGTATTTTATTCACGCTTGTACTTTCTGTTGACATTAATCGAAAAAGGAAGAAATATAGGGATGACGCATTGATTATGATACGCTTTCAATATACAGCACTTAGGGCGTATTTAAAATATAAAAGCGTTTTAGATTTTTTTTTTTTACCTTGTTCAATATCTAAACATGTCAACCAAAACAATTTCTCCTCAAAACAGCCCGAGCATGCCACTTTGAACGCGTCAGAAACACACATAGCCATAAAAATTTTAAAAGGATCCAAATTTACGCCATTTCTGTGTAAGCGGCTTACAAAGAGTCGAATCAGTGGGTTGTACTCCACCGCAATCAAAGCCGAGCCGAACGCCTAATTCTCTTCCAGCACCTGGCATGCCTATAATCAGTAGACAAAGCCTTGTAATTACCTGAGTTGAAATATTTATGAGACAAGAAGGATGTAATACGTGAGCGTGGGAGAGCTTAAGAATGAGTCTATTTGACAGATGCACAGACGTATAAGGTGTTTAGAATGGAATTTGATTAACACGATGCATGTGAATTTCCTCTTAGATAGAAATTAGTTTCGATTTTATTTTCCTATTTTTATTATTGTTGTTGTTGCTTTTATTATTAATGTACAAATTCTTGACATAGGCGAGGGGTGTGCTCCAAGACTCATCGCGTAAGTGAAAATTTCGCGTTGTGAAATAGGGAATACATATGACTTTTTGAACAGCAAACGCAGTTATTTTATGCACTTATAAAAACCCCTCACACCGTTTTAAACTATTCCTTAACTATATACTACTGTTTTCAAATTAAAGTAAATTAATATAATGTTTAAAATTTATAATTTTTTTTTCCGACGGGCGGGTACCTGTCGATTAGGCAACTGACCGAAGGTTATGGCCATTTTATTATGGGGGCATCCAGTGGGCGGCCCGCGTTACCCCCTATGACGCCAAGTTAATATTCATGCCCAAGATGGGATTCGAACCCGGATCCAAGCAAGCCAACCTAGATATACTATGCCTCAGAACAGAAACTTTTACGTCATCACTAGGTCTACTAAAATGACGTCATCACACATTTCTTTTCACGAAGCAAAACTATTCAAAGTTTGCGGTGAATATACTCTTGCATAACACATTTTAATGATTTAAGATAGAAAATTTAATTTTATGACAAATAGGAAATTTTAACTGTCACAAATTATATAATATGATATAGATATAGATCGTAATAAATTATTTTTTATTAGAAAAGTATTTTAATTTTTAACTTAAGATATTTTCTAAAATTCGTATCATTCACCAGAAATTTTAAATAGTTTTACTTTGTGAAATTAAAACTGTGTTTAAGTCATCTTAGAAGACCTAGTGATGAAGTAAAAGCTTCTGTTCTCGGGCCTTCTATATCTAGGAGGTGTGTGTCAAAGGCGTCATAAAATGGTTTTTAAGCCGCTACACCACCTGGGAAGCCAAATTTTAACATAAATTTTATTCTTGTTACACTGTATCAAGTGATAGATGTAAAAAGTGAAGATCTGCTTATGGTTAGCATTTGTACGTAGACTCAGGATGGTGTCCGAATTATGAAAAGCAATATTATAGGTCTTTTTTAGAGAATTAATTCTATTTTATGAATAATTAAGGAAGTAGTAAAGGTTATTAGGTCCATAATTTTCTGACCTCCCCCTAAAACCCTCCCTTATATTCGTCCGTGCCCAGATGTTTTTTAAAGTTTAACCGAGACGCCCTATGTTTATGTGAAAACAACGCATTTGCTTTGGAAAGTTTTTTTTATAATCATTGCTTTTAGCATGAATTAATTTTAACATCTATTCTGATCTTTTGAATCTACACTCAGAATACCAAAGGGCAATCCATACATCACCCCATCGCGTACATTTCAATATCCAGAACAAAAAGTATTGGAAATTTTGTCCCTGCGCGTTTATCACCCCATTATGCGACAACTGGCTCTTTTGACCTACTTCTTGATGGGTGATTCATCTTCTGAAAGAAATCAAGAATGAATAATTCCGGTACGGACGCGCAGTAAAAATGTCAAAATTTATTTATTATACGTTAAACGCGTGTTTACTTCTTGTGCCATAAATTTCAAAAGGATTTCGAGCTCACAGTGCAGTGCGGGAGGTACTGCATGTAAATTAAAGTTAATTAAATGAGCTTTTTATTTTATTTTTGGGGTTATTCCTTACCCAATTAGAAAATATTTGAAGAATATTTGTTTTTGTATCTGAATGCATTTTTAAAAATGTTTGACCAAATGACTTTGAGGGGCACATGCCCCCCCTCCCCCCCTTGTCTCTCCTGACGTTACGATTATGTACATATATGACTATTCGTGCTTATATATGCATAAAATACAGTGATACCCCGTACTAATGCGATAGGTGGGACCAAGCAGCAGTCCGAAGAATCAGTCGCCCAGCATGAGTCGAATTCGCCGGGTACAGTTTTCCCTACGTATTTTTAATTGAGATCGGAGACTTAAAGAAGGCATTAATCTATATAAATAAAATTAGACTTTTGTCTGTACATTTCTTGGAATTCAAAAATTTTGCGATATTTATCCGTTTCAAGCACCCGGGAATCCGATGCGACCCTCAAAAAAAAGTTTGTCTGTCATTCTGTCGTTCTGTCATTCTGTCCGTGACGCTTTTTCTGTTTAAGCATCACGTAAAAACGGCTGAAGCGAATGATATGAGATTGGGTGTCATGGTAGGTGGTCACTCAACTTACAACATAGGCGTCAAATTTTTAAAAAATCTTGATTAGATTTTCAGATTTTGCGAAAATCGTTTCAAACTGCGTAAATTTGTGTTCAAGCATCACGTAAAAACGACTGAAGCGAATGATATGAAATTGGGTGTCATGATAGGTGGTCACTCAACTTAAAACATAAGCGTCGAATTTAAAAAAAATCTTGATTATATTTTCAGATTTTGCGAAAATCGTTTCAAACTGCGTAAATTTGTGTTCAAGCATCACGTAAAAACGACTGAAGCGAATGATACGAAATTGGGTGTCATGATAGGTGGTCACTCAACTTAAAACATAGGCGTCCAATTTTTAAAAAATCTTGATTGGATTTTGAGATATTGCGAAAATCCTGTCAAACTGCGTAAATTTGTGTTCGAGCATTACCTAAAAACGACTGAAGCGAATAATATGAAATTGGGTGTCATGATAGGAGGTCACTCAACTTAAAACATAAGCGTCGAATTTTAAAAAAATCTTGAATAGATTTTAGGATTTTGCGAAAATCGTTTCAAACTGCGTAAATTTGTGTTCAAGCATCACGTAAAAACGACTGAAGCGAATGATACGAAATTGGGTGTCATGATAGGTGGTCACTCAACTTAAAACATAGGCGTCGAATTTTTAAAAATTTTCATTAGATTTTCAGATTTTGCGAAAATCGTTTCAAACTGCGTAAATTTGTATTCGCACATCACGTAATAACTGCAAAGGTGAAAAAATGATATTTGGTGAAATTCAAGGTGGTCACTCAACTTAAACTATAAGCATCTAATTTTAAAAAATCGATCCGATTTCGAGATTTTGTGAAAGTCGTTTAAAACTGAGTGAATCTTTGTTCCCGCATTACGTAATAACGAATAAAGCGAATGATATGAAATTTGGTCACACGATAGATGGTTGCTCAACGTAAACAATAGGTATCCAGTTTTTTAAACATTTTCATTAGATTTTGAGATTTTGCGAAAATTCTCTCAAAATACGTTTATATTTCTTCAAACATCACGTAATAACAACTATTACGAATGATACGAAATTTAGTGATATGATAGGTAGTTGCTAATCTTAATTTATAGGCTTTGAATTTTTAAAATATTTTGATTACATTTGGAGATTTTGCGAAAATCGTTTTAAAATGCTGAAATTTTGTTCCAGCATCACGAAATAAAGACTGCAGGGAATGAAACGAAATTGGGTGACATGATAGGTTGTCACTCAACTTAAATTCTAGGCTTCCAATTTTTCAAAGATGTTGATTAGATTTTGAGATTTTGCGAAAATTATTTCAATATGCGTAAATATTCGTTCGCGCATCACATAATTACGACTAAAGCGAATGAAATGACATTACTTAGTTACTCTCTAACCTGTAATATTTTAACAATACATAAAAATTATAGCTTCGCTTTCTTTACTTTGGCAACATACTACATCCATTCTGTGTAGCTGACGAAAGTTCTTGCTTTTTGGAAATTTGCATTCACTAACCCGTCGAGGACGGGTACTTCAGCTAGTATTGAAACAGGTTAGAGAGTAACTAAGTACAGGTTAGAGAGTAACTAAGTAATGTCATTTCATTCGCTTTAGTCGTAATTATGTGATGCGCGAACGAATATTTACGCATATTGAAATAATTTTCGCAAAATCTCAAAATTTAATCAAAATTTTTGAAAAATTGGAAGCCTAGAATTTAAGTTGAGTGACAACCTATCATGTCACCCAAATTCGTTTCATTCCCTGCAGTCTTTATTTCGTGATGCTGGAACAAATTTTCAGCATTTTAAAACGATTTTCGAAAAATCTCAAAATGTAATCAAAATATTTTAAAATTCAACGCCTATAAATTAAGATTAGCAACTACCTATCATATCACTAAATTTCGTATCATTCGTATTAGTCGTTATTACGTGATGTTTGAAGAAATATAAACGTATTTTGAGAGAATTTTCACAAAATCTCAAAATCTAATAAAAATGTTTAAAAAATTGGACTCCTATTGTTTATGTTGAGCAACCATCTATCGTGTGACCAAATTTCATATCATTCGCTTTAGTCGTTATTACGTAATGCGGGAACAAAGATTCACTCAGTTTTAAACGATTTTCACAAAATCTCGAAATCTGATCGATTTTTTTTAATTAGATGCTTATAGTTTAAGGTGAGTGACCACCTATCATTTCACCAAATATCATTTTTTCACCTTTGCAGTTATTACGTGATGTGCGAACACAAATTTACGCAGTTTGAAATGATTTTCGCAAAATTTCAAAATCTAATCAAGATTTTTTAAAAATTGGACGCCTATGTTTTAAGTTGAGTGACCACCTATCATGACACCCAATTTCATATCATTCGCTTCAGTCGTTTTTACGTGATGCTTGAACACAAATTTACGCAGTTTGAAAGGATTTTCGCAAAATCTCAAAATCCAATCGAGATTTTTTTAAAAATTGGACTCCTATGTTTTAAGTTGAGTGACCACCTATCATGACCCCCAATTTCATATCATTCGATTCAGTCGTTTTTACGTGATGCCTGAACACAAATTTACGCAGTTTGAAACGATTTTCGCAAAATCTAAAAATCTAATCAAGATTTTTTAAAAATTCGACGCCTATGTTTTAAGTTGAGTGACCACCTTTCATGACACCCAGTTTCATATCATTCGCTTCAGTCGTTTTTACGTGATGCTTAAACAAAAAAAGCGTCACGGACAGAATGACAGAATGACAGACAGACAAACTTTTTTTTGAGGGTCGCATCGGATTCCCGGGTGCTTGAAACGGATAGAAATAGCAAAATTTTTGAATTCCAAGAAATGTACAGACAAAAGTCTAATTTTATTTATATAGATTCGTAAATATTCGTTCGCGCATCACATAATTACGACTAAAGCGAATGAAATGATATTACTTAGTTACTCTCTAACCTATAATATTTTAACAATACATAAAAATTATAACTTCGTTTTCTTTACTTTGGCATCATACTACATACATTCTGTGTACTCCTACAATGCGGACGAAAGTTCTTGCTTTTTGGAAATTTGCATTCACTAACCCGTCAAGGACGGGTACTTCAGCTAGTTTAGAATAAAATGTTTAAAGTATCTTAGCTGATACATGTGTGCATTACTAAAATCATGACCCAAAGTTATTTTGGAAGTAAATAAAAGTTGAATCGACGAAATTTGAAAATCGCGTAAGTCGGGGAAGCGTACACGCTTAAAGCAAACGAGCGAAATTCGATCAGTTGGAGCGAATTTTGCGCCAGTTTTCAAAAGTGAGCTTCTAATTTAGGAGCGTTTTTCGATCACAAGAGCGGAGCGGAATATAACAATAAGCGATGAGGGAATTTCTCGGAAAAAAGAGGAAGCGAGGAGAGAAGTTCTCGGAAAAAAACGCTACTTAGAAAGCACTTTCGCGGAAATACCGGTAGGTTTCTATGGAAACGCATCGCTCCGCGATGTATCGTTTTTTCGCTGTTTGGGTATAAGCGTGTAATTCGATGTATTACCATATACTTAGTTCGACAGAAAAAGGCGATAATTTATTTGTTTGTTAGCTTTGGCAAAGCCTATAACTACGGAGGAGTACCTTTGTTGAAGGACTTCTTTAGTCGTTCTAACGCGTGAAACAGGCGCCAAAAAGAAAAAAAAAGTATGAAGTTAAAAATGGAACCAAATCATTTAAGCCATAGGATTCATAACTTTCTTATAACTTCAATATCTCGAAAACGGCTTGTCTCACTTAAAACACGATAGTGACATTTTAGTAGGGAATTTCACGAGGAACATTTTTTACAAAATTATCGATAAATGGACTGTTTGGAGTAAAAATTGGAGAAAAAAAAAGAAAAGGAAATAAACGCACTTTTAAGTCAAAGTGTGGATACAGCACTCTTAGGGGAGAGAACTTTTCTATTTCCCAAAGTTTCATAACTTTATAATATTTTTTTCTTGTTTGCTGCTTGTTTGACTAATTTGCCTGGACTAAATGGAGCAGTCTAAGAATATATCAATGAATAGGCTGCATTGCACAAAGCGTCATACGTTTAACTGAATTCCGTCAGAGGTCGCTACTACACTGTCTACCAATAAGTATTTGGACACCTGTGATAGAAAGGAAAAACTATATTCAAAATCAATAGTTGGTAGAGCCTCCACGAGAGGCAATTACAGCGTGAACCCTCCGGGGCATACTTTCCACAAGTCTTTGTATTACAGCTAGTGGTATTGTCTTCCACTCGGCTTGGAGTAGACATAGAAGTTCCTTCACCGATTTTGGACGTATAGTGCACCCCTTAATTCGGCTATCCAACTCGTCCCAGAGGTTCTCGATAGGGTTCAGATCTGGGCTCTGGGCAGGCCAGTCCATTCGATGAACTCCATTGGCACCATACCAAGCCTTGGTTAACCTCGAAACATGACAATTGGCATTGTCGTCCTGAAAGTAACAGTGGTCCAACCCGTAAAACTGCCACAACGTAGGAAGCACATTGTCATCCAAAATAGTGCAGTAGGCATCGGCGTTGAGCTTACCTTAAATGGGGACCAAGGATCCCAGGCCATACCAGGAGAAACACCCCCAGACCATAATTCCATCTCTGCCGAACTAGACTATTGGCAAAATGCATTCTGGCAGGAGACGTTCTCCAGACAGACGCCAGACCCAGACCCTGCCATCCGAACGTTAAAGGGTGAACGTTGATTCGTCGTTCCAAAGAACCCGTTTCCACTGATCTACGGTCCAATTACGATGTGCTTTGCACCACATTAACCGAGCAGCGCGGTTGGACTTTGTGATCAAAGGCTTATGGGCAGCAGCACGACCATGAAAACCAAGCAGATGTGCTTCCTTACGGATGGTATTCATTGAAACAATACTCCCGGATCGGAAAAAACACTCGAAATACTGGTGTTAAACAAAAAAGTAAATAAAAAACTTTGTAAAAAACACACATAAGAAGTTATAGGTAAGAGGATACGCACGTTTCAACCAAAAATTGTTTTGGCCTTCTTCAGTCCAAGCCCTACGTTGCAAGCAACACAGGCAACCGGATACCTGTTGAAACTCCTCGCGGATGAGGGCCATCGGTTGGGTGCGGTTCTTCCGAATTTCTCTGGGCAGTACTCGTCGGTCTCTATCTCCCAGTTTCGTTGGTCTGCCGACTCGGGGCACATTCCGACAATCACCGCTCACCTTCCACTTCTTAATCACATATAGGCCACTGTCGATACTGGGTACTTCAGATCGCTAGATATGTCCCTTAAGGATCGGCCACATTTGTGATACCCGATAATTATAAGTTTCTCGAAATCAGAGAGCTCCGAACTGCGCGGCATCTTGCATTCGACTAATGCCGATGCTGTTTCCTACACAATAAATACTGGCGGAGGCCGTGACGTACCTCCGAACCGCAGATATCGTCATTGCGTAGGTGTCCAAATACTTAATGGTAGACAGTGTATAACTTACTGGGGATACATTCGATTGCTGCAGCAGGCTTATTTGCAAGAACAACGAGAAACCTAAAACGTTAATCGTATATGTCCAGGCCCTGATTATCGCAGGAGTAAGAGGGGCTTATGCACCAGACCTCCGATTTTGATAGACCCTAAATTATTGCAGTGTGTGCATTTAGTTTAAGGATTTTTTTCTAATTTAGTAAATGTCTAATATTTTTTCAGTTATGAATTTACAAAGTACAAATATTAATTTTTATTTTTAAATTCTTCCTGTCCATAGAAAAAATATCAAAGCAGAATAGAAATTTCTTCAAAAAGAAGTGGTAACTAGATTTTAAGTGATTACGTGGTTAGTTGCCGGACCCAGTGAGGTTTTTTAAGTGACTACCCAGCAAGAATGGGGCATCAGTCAATAGGAATTTGCCGATTATGATTATTAATATTATGAAAAGTTCAGACTCTTATATGTATTTTTTAAATTCTCATTTTTAGTAAAGCTTATTTCATGATGTTGATGTTTCATATGTTTACAATGTTCATAAACATTCTCATTTATCTAATATTAGGGTATTTCATGTTCTATGCATTTAATCATGACAAAGGTTTATATGCGAAGACAGAAAAAATACATAAAATAGTTGTCAGTTACAGTAACAACATGTAGGGGCCCCATTCAGACTTCTGCCCCAGGCCCCAGTTTGTCATAATCGGGCCATGTATATGTTCTTATTTTTATCAAATTAATGAATAAGAGGCCGCCGATGAATGAAATCGATGAAAGAGAGTAACTAGCAGCAAAATCAGAAGGTGTCACGCCAGAGCAAATGAATTAGATGGCGCTGTCTTCGATAGTTGCAATACTGTTCAGAGTCAAACTACTCATGACGTTGTTTTGGAGTAACGGCTGGCTGTCGGTAACTCTCTTTCACCGAGTTATTTATCTAAATCATTAAACTGTGATATTTAGCTGATATGTATAGATGATAGTTGAGTATTCATACAGTAAATGAAATGGGAAAGTTCAAACGATTTCGTGAAAGGATTTTTTGGTGTTCCTACGTCGCGTTTCAGCGTGCAGATATCACTTTAAAATAGTAACATACTTTACAAAGAATGCGGTTGTCGCACTGTGATTTAAATATTTTTGCAGTTAAATTATTAAATTATTTCATGAATTACTTCATTATGCTTAAAAAGAGAAAAGAATCTAGGTTTATTTGCATTTAATTAAAAAGTTCTAAGCTTACTCCTCACGCACAAATTAAATTAAGAAAATAAACTCATAAAAGAACGTGTTGGTCAATTATGGTAAAAATATCTAATTATTTTCATTAGTTAATTGACCATGATATTTATGAAGTAAAAAAAATTTGGAAACCTGGCGTTTATCTAAATTAATGATTTTGCCTTTCTTTTGAGGAAATTAAAAAGTATGAAACCTTCTGCTCCACGTGTATTAAACTAATTAAGTTTCTTTAGTGCAAGAGTTCGATAAATGTGACTTTTGAAAAAAGAAAAAAGAAAAATTTGGGAGAAATTTTTATGTTGTTATCTTTTGTAATTAAATTAAATCGAAGAAGTAATTTGGCAACATTATTACCGAAGACGGAACTTTTTTTTTCTGATAACAATAGAAATTGGGGAAATCATTTAATTCTCCCACCATTAATAAACAGCAATTATTATGTTTAGCGTGCTTTTTTGAAAACATTTGAAATCAGCGGCAAATTAAATATTACGATTCATATGTTGGAGAAATGATAAAATTATGCATAAACAGAATTTTCAAACATTATTTTTTAAACTAAAACTTTAAGTTTTACATATATTTGTAGTTTTTATGATCCGCATGTAAAGAATGATTGAAAGAGACACGCAGAAGCACTATGGCACCATTCAAATTTGTTTCGCCAAAGAACTTTTGAAATCATAAGGTTCATTATACCTGACTTATTACAAATTATTATTTTTTTATTAGTTCCTTTATTATTTCATTAGTTTCAGTTCCTCGACAGCATAAACATTTTCCAGCTGGCGATACAAGTCAATTAGTTGTTAGTCTGTGATAAAGTGGCATAGGTGTAAAGGTACATTATAACGTAACATTTGTGCTGATTGCTCAAGTGGGGTTGAAATGACTGTTTTACTACAAAAGTAAGCTTGTACTGTAATTAATAATGTGTAGGTTATTTATAATTTTATTTATCTATTATCATAAATGTTTGGACCATAGAATTTATCGATTTTTCAGTTCAATTTCGTTTAAACGTTACATTTTGTTTAATAAATATCTTTTGTAACATTTTTTTTCTCACCCTATAATATATTTTATCAAAACATGAAGAAAGGAAACATACTTTTTATTAAAGTTCGACTTTAATAATGGCGTATGTATATAAAAAAATGTAGAATTTAGCATTGGACTAATACTTTTTCCAGGTACTGTACACAGAATAATACAGAAGCAGGAATTAAAAACTGCACTCCAGAAACAAACAAAAAAAAATCATCCATGAAAGATGTTTAGTAAATATAGAGATTTACAAGGCTTCGCGCACCAATATTTACTGCTGAGTGCCATAACCGTATCTACGTAGTGCCAACGTTCTCGGATATTATTCCCAGATTTTACTGCTATATTGTCGCGATGAATGACTGTCAGCAAACAAAGAACAACAAAAAATTCTTTACAAGTGAATTTATTTTCATTTTTTGGTGGCTAGATGGGAACGCCGGCAACTTCTCAGTCAAATGATTAATTAAAATATATATTTTACTTTATATTAGTTTATCTTTTTTATACATGCATTAATTGCAATTTATTATTATTAACTTCATTTCGTGTCTTGCATACCATTCTCTCCGATTATGGCACTAGGCCAACATACTCTAGAAGAAAACCTTACAACTGAAGAGGTGACATCATCACTAGATCTTGCAACCCGTTATCACAGTTTTACTTTCAGAGAGTATAACTATTTCAAATTTATGGTGAATTTTCTCCCTCGCAAAACTTTTCAATGATTTAAGATAAAAAAATTTTATGACAAACGACAATTTTTTACCATCACTAGTTGTATAATCTGATACGAAAGTAGATCACAATGAATTATTCTGTATCAGAAAGGTATTTTAATTTTTATCTTTCATTTAAGACTTTTTTTTATATTTGTAGCATCCACCAGAAATTTTAAATACTTTTACTTTTTGAAAATACATCTGTGAGGTCATCATTAAAGATCTAGTGATGACGTCAAAGCTACAGTTGTTAGGCCTGCTGTATCTAGAAGGTACTTCCTGTGCTCGACTGCGGTCTTTATGCTTTTTTTTAAAATCCCCGCGTTATCATAAATGGTAACACTGGAATCCTACTTGATCGATACCTCCTGGATAAAGAAAGCCTAACAACTCAAGCTTTGACATCATCACTAGGCTTACGACAAGAACGTTATCACAGTTTTATTTTCACAGAGTAAAATTATTTAAAGCTTCTGGTGGATACTACAAATATTAGAAAATATCTGAAATTAAACATTTAAATTAAAATACCTTTCTCAGACAAAATTATTCACTGTGATTAATTTCCTTATCATATTATATAGTTATTCATGGTTAAAAACGCCTTTTGTCGTAAAATTGTATTTTTTTTTTATCTCAGATTATTAAAGTATTGTTATCCATTAGTAAATTTAGCAGAATTTTTTAAAAGTTTTATTTTGTGTAAATAAAACTTTTAAATTTAGGCCTAATGATGACGCCAAAGCTTGGTGACGTAGGAGTTGTTAAGCTTTCTTTGTGTAGGAGGTGCTGACTTGATGCTCCCATTGTAAAATGGCAAACACCAAATGTTTCTGATCTCAGTAATTGCCGCTGTCTGGCGATATGTGCCCCTTCTTTGAAAAAAAAATATACATACAATATACAGGGTATCCCGCAGTGATCGGGATAAACTTTAAAGAATGGTAGGGTGCATAATAAGGTATCAGAAACACTGCAATAAGGCCGAAAATCTATCAATAATCTCTTTGTTGGTGCACTTTAGAAATATCTCTGTGTTTAAAGACATCTCTTTATGAGATAAAGACGTACGACGGCAAAAGTACATAATTTAAGCTCATTGATAAATAATGCAAGTTAAATAAAAGGGCTAGAATACATTAGCTGTTAAGCATACTGTTATCTTATTCACATAAAAATACAGAACTTCTAAAGCGTGTTCCGATAAAATGTATACAACCTAATGTATGAAAAACAGAAACAGCGAATTCTCATTTTTAAACAATTGACTTTTGAAAGTACATAGAAATTTTTTTTTCCATGCATACCATTCTTCATGCTGAAACTGAAAGTCAGAAAATTTTACCCACTTCCTTTAAAAACCGTTGTCATAAAAACCAACAATTTCCTATCATTGTGGACAAATTCTCTGTGGAGTTCCGTGAATTGTCTAAAAATCAGTGCGTCAACAAAGTCACGCAAAATGCAACTGCAAGTAAAATGAAAGATTCTTTCACTGAATTTTGAATTTGTTCGCTTTATGTTTACAAATTTAACAATTTGGGTTTTTTTTTCAACCTTTTTTATAGGCATGGGGGAAAGGGAAGGGAGGTGAAAAGTAACGCAATTTTTCTATATGGGAGTTTTGTCTAGACAAAACTAATAAAGCTGTTAATTGGAAATTTGTCATGCACGTGTTTTTAAACATAGGTGCGGATTAGATGCCATTTTCCGAAATTTCGTATCCTATGGAGAGGTAGGGTTCTATAACGTTCCTATAGTATATCCCATTTGTTATCAATGAAAAAAAAAGAGAGATATCCATGAAGTTCTTTCTGGAAAATATAACACTCACTAATTCCTAAAAATAATTTTCAGGACATTTTGGAATTAGTCCTCCAAGGGGATTGAGTATGAAAAAAGTGGGAAGGGGTCATATTTCCTAAAAGGTAAAAACATGTTATCTATATAATTCTTACTCTGAAGTGAAAATACGGACAGGAAAGTAATAGCGTTATAAGAGGGAAATCTGTAAATCGGTTCTGGGGAAAAACAAATTGCTGAGAACAAATTAAAGTGTAATTTATATTACAAACCTTTTATCTTTTCCTTTACAATAATTCAGACATTATTTTCCACAGTTCTTTTTCTTTAAGAACGTGGTTATTTTACTTTTTTGTGCTAACAACATGCATCGCTTTAATAGCCGAGGAAATTATATGTCTTTTCTCATCGGCATTTCGATGATCATACGAGATATCCGATTCCGAAAAAAAAAAGAAGAAGAAACTTTAAATGCGGTAAGTGTAACTATATTAATGGGGTTATTTAACATTGCTGTTATAGGTAATTATTTTAGATCAATAAAACTGACGTTAAATGGGGTAAAGACGTTAAATGCTGGGAATGTTAAATCAGAGTTTCACTGTATTTCTTTTTTTTGTTTAGTATATACATCAGTGAATACTAAATGTTGAATTTAATGAAGAGAGAAGAGTCACTAAAGTTTAGCATTCGGTAAATGAAAGTTTTCAATTACAAATTTTTGCCCATTTTAATGACTATATTTTTAATGAAAATAAAAAATGTAGTCATTGAAATTAATTAGTCTTTAAAAACGAAACTTAAAAAAGTATTTGAACTTGATTTCTTCCCGTGAAAAATTTGCTTATGTAAATATATGTCATTTATTTATAAAGAATTATTTAAAGATTTTACTTTTTAGCCGCCATTTTAAACTAGTAAAATCCTTTTCACTGCATTTGTAATCACCCAGCATTATTTATATTTCTTTGTTTGTTTAGTATATGCACCAGTAAATAATAATATTGAAATTAATGAAGAGAGAAGAGTCAGTTAAAATTAGAAATCGGAAAATAGTTTTCAGTTACATATTTCTCCCCATTTTAATGACTATAATTTTGAATGAAAACTTTAAAAATGAAACTTTAAAAGATATTTCAGCTTGACATCTTCCTTTTAAAACGTTTGCTTCTATAGATCTGTCATTTATTTGATAAAAAATGAAAGATTTCACTTTATTTTTAATTGGGGCTGACTCATCACTTTTCCTTCCTCATACCTTACGAGTAAAATATAACAGCCTAAGCATTATGTCGGCGAGTCTGTCACAGAAATATTATAATATTTATCGCCCGTTAAAATAAATGGTAGCCTCAGCTAATTCTCAGGTGCAATATTCAACGTGAATCTAATGTCATTTTGCTTTTCAAAATAGAAACATTCATTACTTTTGGGACCGGTTCATTGCGGCCACGGTCCAAATCCCATTTGGCGCATTACTTCTATTAATTTCTAAAGCTTTTAGTTGGACGCGAGAGCATTATTCTTACAGAAGACCACCCTCATTCTAAATGACTTAGTGCTTTAATTAAATTTAAATGGTCTGAGAGTTTTATGTGTTGTGATGCCATGGTTATATTTCTCTATCATACGAACTTTTTACGGAAATGTGTTTGAAATATCTATGTTTTCAATACTGATGTTCCTCTGTGTAGCGTTAAGAAATGATGAATGACAAAATCAATAAGTTGAGACGTCTTTTAAATTATGAATGTGATATGAAATGAATTTTGTCAGTAAAAAGAGCTTTTGACAAACATTTAAACTGTGGTACATGGACTATAAATGGGACACACAAAAATAATAATAACAATAAAATTAAAAGCTAAAAGGAAACTTTAAAATGTACACTAAGTAGCACTTCGCATATTAAAAAATAGAAAAAAACTCTCAAAAGAAATAAAACAAGCTGGTGAAAAATTTATCAAACGCAAGTGAAGATATTTTGCAGTTGTTTGTACATCAAAGTTGTACATTTCCTTTGTTAAATTTGTTATTCTTCCATGCAAAACGTCGCATAATTGTTATATGGGCTAAATTTCACTCTCAAAAATTTGGCGCAAAATTTCACCAAAACATGGTAAAACATGGTACCAGAAAAGTTGGCTTCATAAGATAGTGAAACCTTGTTCCAACATTTGGTGCTCAGTTTTAACCACACTTTGGTGAAGCACCAAATGTTGGAACAAAATTTCAACATTTTATGGAGGTAACTTTTCTAGTACCATGTTTTGGTGAAATATTATGCCACATTTTTGAGAATGTATAAAAAGAAAAATCCTTGATATAGTTTTTTTCTAATGGACTGTAAACGGGCTGCACCCAAACAATAATAACAATAAAATTAAAAGCTGAAAGGAAATTAAAAAAAGTACAATAGGTGGCTCTTCGCATATAAAAAATAAGTAAAATATTCTAAAGAAATAAAAACCAACTGGTGAAAAATTTATCAAACACAAGTGAAGATATTTTGCAGTTGTTTGTACATCAAACTTGCACATTTCCTTTGTTAAATTTGTTATTCTTCCATGTAAAACGTGGCATAATTGTTATATGGGCTACATTTCACTAAAACGTGGTAAAAACATGGTACTAGGAAAGTTGGCTTTATAAGATGGTGAAACCTTGTTCCAACATTTGGTGCTCAGGTTTAACCAAACTTGGGTGAAGCACCAAATGTTGAAACAAAGTTTCACCATTTTATGCAGGCAACTTTTCTGGTACCATGTTTCGGTGAAATGTCGTGCCAAATTTTTGAGAGTGTATAAAAAAGAAAAATCCTTGATATTGTGGTCTTTGTCCCGTGGATTGTAAATGGGCTGCACCCAAATTATAATAACAATAAAATTAAAAGCTGAAATGGAAACTTAAAAATGTACACTAGGTGGCTCTCCTCATATAAAAAAATGAGTAAAATCTTTTAAAGAAATAAAACCTACTTGTTAAAAATTTATCAAACAGAAGGGACGATATTTTCAGTTGTTTGTACAGCAATAGTTGTCCTTTGCTATGTTTGCTATTTTTCCATGCAAAAGGCCACATTGTTGCACTATGAGCTGTTAGAAAAGGAAAAAAATGCTTGATATCGTGGTCTTTGTCTCGTGTATAATCCGTTAATCTTTTTTCGTTGAAGAATTCTGTTTCTAGAAAAACTTTAATTATAAGGACTTTATTATAAGTGAATTTTTCCTTGCATCTTAATACTTATAGGTCATTTAGTGTATGAAACATCTAAAGGCTTCATAATAATTGGTTTTCTTTTTTAATTTATTTTTCTTTTACCACACAAAATGTGTCGATGCTACTGTTTTAAAGAGAGTCACAATGTAGCTTCTATAAAACAATCTTAATTGAATCGAAGCATTGTTACTTTTCAGTTTTTATGCTTGCCGAAATATAATTGTAAGTTTAAAAAACAGTATTTTTTCCATGAACTAGATGTGTTAAAAGCTCTAGAAATGATTTCATAGAGATTGTAATGCACATAAGGGAAAAATACAAATAAAGAAAAAAACGCACTTGCAAACACACAGACATAACCTATGAATTATATTTTTTTCAATTTTATTCGAAACGTAATTCTTATGATACATCTTAATTTGCATATATTCCTTGTCAGAAACTCTAAATTCAGTTCACTATTCATTTTTACGACACAATATTGTGTCAAAGCCATTGTTTTCTGGGATAAGACGAATAAAACAAAATAAAACTTAAATTGAACAAAAAAGAGGAAGAAACCCGGTGAAAGATTAATCTCAATATATTCATTATTGGGAAAGTTCTAGGCCGCATTATTACACACTTGTAACAAAAGGGAATAAATTACAGCAGACTGAACACAGGACAAAAGTCGCTTGACATCGAAAAGCCACAAAATAAAGAATTTATTTGTTTTCCATTCCGCAAAATACTGCGATGAAAGTTCTTTTGTGTGCATGAATTGATATATGAGAGCAGGTTTTTTATTTGTTTGTTTGTTTGTTCGTGCGGTAGACACTAAAAAGTGATTCTTCCAGGACAGCGCTATAAATTCCGTTTCGTTTTCAAATTAAACTTTACAATTATCCCTGCATAATGATCGTAAAAAGGGTGCATAATTTAAATAAATGCGCTTAGTGACAATGAAGATGATTATTTTCATGCGTATTTTAATCTTTGGCTACCGCAACAATGAAATAAAGTGCAAGTCATTTATAATTTAACTGCAAAATTAAAAAAAAAATGGGAATAGTTAATTTCTCTTTAAACTTGTTTTAGTTTATTGAAAGACTAAATCTTGAAATATGACGTGAGTTGAGTGATTGCGTATATTAATTGCAAAATTAACCAAACAGGCAGTGCTACAAAAATCTTTTATACTATTTTGCCTTATCTATTTCTTATTAAATGTTTACGTATCTTAACAAAAAAAAAGAAGAAAAAAGAAGGAAAGAAAGATAAAAGAAGGCCTTGTTAGTAACCACAATTGACTGTAGATGGTAATCGAAACTAGAAATTGGGATTTGCTTAAAAGCTTTAGGGAAGGGTTGGCCAACCTTTTGCATTTCATGGCCGCTATTTTTCACAGACGAGCTCGTCCAACAGTGGTCAGGGCACTCAACTCCATTTCCATAAGAACACAGCAAGTGAAGCAGCATCCGGTTTGGCCAGGAGAGTGCTTGGGAGGATCAACTCCCTCTCGACTCGACCGCTGTGGGACCGTGTACACTAATGGGAGCTGGTGCACGTAAAAACCCGTCGTGGCTCCAATGCCCTCCAAGTTTACCTTTACCTCTGGGGCGAGATGATTTCAGGGGGTTGGTCTCTTCTCTGGAATTGGTTCAAAATTAGGGGACTCAGGGCTTAAAGGGACGATTAGTAAGGTGACCAACTTTGCCTCCTATGAGTGGTTTCCTAATTTTGTATCAGTTCCAGATGAGAGACCTAGCACCTGGATTAATTACCCCAAAGGTATCGTCTGAACATGGAGGACATTGCAGCTACGACAGATTTTACGTGAATTAATTCCTTTTAGCATACATGATTCACAGCAGACTCAATTGAGTCAGAAGTTCACTTTCCCAAACACTGACCAAGCTGGTGCTGCTTCACTTTCCGTGTTTCAATGGGAGCCGACTCATATACTGCCAGACTAATAAGGTAAACACTTTAAAAGAAACAAATATATTCTTACAACTTTTGAGACAAATGCTATTTTTTTTTCAGTTTATGCATCGCGTCTTTCTCTCCTACTTAAATTTTCCATTTTACTCACAATTTAGAATTTCATTAATAGTATTCTATTCTGGATACGTGCAAATCTAAATACCTATTTCAGAAATGCTCCCAAAACAACATTTTCAAACTTTTCTTTTTCCAACCTTATTCAATTACAATTGCGAAAGCTATTGTGGTACGACAATTTCCCTCTTATGTCAAGTATGCACACAGAATAAAATAAATATAAGACGATATCCTCTTATATATAAATACAATTTATTGTTCCAAGTCTAAAAGTTCTAGGGCAACAGTCACTTGACACTTAAACTGAAAAATATTTATTTTCTTTTGAGTCAATCTGGGATCTAAAGCCCCCTTTGTCTGTTTTGAAATACAATGCAAGGGAGACAATTATAGCTGAAAAATGACTCTTGAGAAGTGAAGGCAATAAACAATTTCAGATTATTTTCACACAGAGTGGTTTTTTTTTTTCTTTTTAGTTTGGAGTGCTTCACTAAATCATATTTTAAATTGATTATTTTTCTTAGTTTATGTTTACTAAACTATCTAATAAATGCTCTTATTCTTTCATTGTTATACTTCTTTTTTTAGCTACTTTTTTATTATTTTATGTTTCTACATTTCTCTGATCGCTTTCTTAATTAATTTATTAATTTAATTTATTTATTTTATATTTTACTTTATTTCCTCTTTTTGCTAATTCATTTAATTTTATTTTTAACTTGCTGTCCTTCCTATTCTAATTTCTTATTTTTATTATTCTATTTTATGTATTTATTTATTCTATTTAATTTCTTATTGTCTTCTTTTTGCTAATTTCTTACCCTCCTCCCAATTCAGCTGTCATTCACTCTGGTTTTCTTACCTTTTCCTTCACCCAAATGACAATTTGTCCCTGTTGGTTTTTTTTCAATTCTAAATTTCCTCCATGTATGAATAAGAAAGGTTTTTTTCTTTTCTCTTTCTTCAGAACTGCGGGAGGTTAGACACCTTTTGTATAACACGAAACAATCGCAATCTGGTACACTTTGGCGTTTTTGTAGAGTTGCCAACTTCTACGGAAAATCATTAAACACTTTTTTTTTTAACCGTAATTTTTGACTTCACTTATTGCAAAAATTCGAAGCTAAAAGTGTGGGCTAACTAACATTTCAAAAAATATTTAATAAAAATTACTAAATGCAGAAAGTTGTTAATTATATTCCGGAGAAGTTGACAACTCTAGTTTTGGCAACTCTAGTGGTATTTTTAATATGCGTTACATTACAAAGTTATTGAAAATACATTTCATATCTGCCCACAAAACTTTCACTTTAGCACGTTGTTTTATTTAATTTCTGTATCTTTAAATTAAAACTCTATCGTTAGGGGGACCTGAAATTAATACTCTTTTTTCATAAAATTTAACCAAATAAATTTTCAACACGTTTTAAATTACAAACCAGTTTTGATTAAACATAGGACACATATTTGTTACATTTTAAAGCAAGAATTTTATTGATTTTTTTCTTTCGTGAAAGATAGCCGCGCTCCATCTTTTTTTCACTAGTATCCTCCTAAGGACTGGACTCCACATTGACTGAAACGCGACAGAAATAGAAAATCGACTAACTCCGGTTTTTCCTGTTTCTTTCAAGCAGAATCGAGGCAGAAAAACGGAGTTGAAAATGAACTTTTCTTTTTCTGGCTGCGCTTTCCTTAATGTGCCAGCCAATAAGAATTCATTGAGGTCTAGTTGGAAAACAGGATCTCAACATGATTCGATGCTGTAGTACTTGCACCTCAGAGGTTGGAATGTATTCTTATTGCGTTATAAAATTTTTATTCAGTGAGAAAAAAGGAAAGAGGAAATTTTCTTCAAACAAACTCATAGGTATTCGAAATAGAACTCTTCATCTTCAGTTCGAAGATCTTAAATTAATGTTGTGAATTAGACATTTCTCTTTTCCTAGGAAAATCTTTCGAACTCAGAGTCTGTGTTTGCACTTTTTAATTTGATGTGTTCTAATCAAAGGCATCAAATTCATAGAGTGGAAGCTCATTACAGGAAGAAATATTCGATATTCGGTTTTTTTTTTCGCGCTTCTTTTTCAATCAAAAAATATACGGAACAACAAACTATTTAAAATGACCATGGCGCCTGCAGCATGGTATCTGTTACGGCCTCTGCTGACATGGAGTCAAACTGACGGGGACTGGGAGAGAAATGGAATCCAAAAAAACAATTATGCTTTCCGAGAATTGTTTTTAGCCCGAATTCCTGCCCATATGGAATCCCGCCTTTAGAGGACAGTATTCAAATGTGCTTAAATTAACTTTTATGTGTTCGTGGGTGTTTTAATTTACAGCAAGAATTTTATGGAGATCACGTGGAATATGTTAAAAGAACGTTTAAGCCCCCTCCCTTCAGTTTTGGAAAATGTTGTCCTATCTAACTCTTATGTATGTTAAAAAAAAAAACTCTCGTACGTCCCAAATTTCGTAAAACTTTGCCTCAGTAGATTTGAGTAGAAGAAATATTGATCTATTAAAAAACCACAATACTACTTTGCGGTAACCCCAACACATTTATTTGAATTTTTTTTTTCCCAAACTGTCTCTGTTATGAACGCCAACCATAAAATTTAAAACCAACAATAAAGCAGCGAACTCTTCAAGAATTCTTTACCACAATAGTCAGTCCTTTTACAAGAATACCCTGTAACAATAGTCGGCTGACTTCAAACCGCAGCATAAATATTTCACTCGCTTTTCATCGTGGTAAAATACGCATTTCGCAGTTCTCATGTTGGCAGCTGTAAACAAATGTGGAAAGGCAATGTTTTTATGGCTTTAAATTTCACAGCTGTAAAAGCTAAAACTAATAAGAAGTAGGGATAAATGACGAGCTCTGTACATTGAGCTTATTTTACATTTTTTTTAAAAACAAATGTAAAATAAGCTTAAATTCGGCTCTCCAACTTTATAAAAATATGTATTAAAATACTAAAAATACAGGGTGTTTTGAAAAGAATGTTCCTATTTGAAGTGGGTATAGTAAAAAAATATATAATATATAGACACTTCAGATAAATTTTCAAAGTTTCACTTATACGCGCTCTCATTTTCGCGCTTTTCCCCTTAGCGTGTTTTTTTTCTTTTCTTTTTCTTTTACGTGGTCCGGCGTCGGCCGGGTTTTCTTTAGGGTTTACTCTATCTCAATCACTCATCGAATGATGATTCAGTCGCTCTATGGTTGGGAAGTGATTCGGAAGAAAGTAGGTTACTGTCGTGATTATTACATGCGTTGTTTAAGTAAAGTAGTTGAAAACACGGGTGACCATACTTTTACGCTGGGAGGGGCCATGCCCCCCCCAGATGCCATATTGCCGTTATGATCTACGTACTGGAAGAACGTAGCAATTGTTGAACACTAAAATATAGGACCCTTGATTTGCCTACTCCCCTACAAATAATGATGAATTATGTGCAAATAATCATAAAAGTATTAAAAAAAACGCATCAATACAGTTTAGCCGTGGACTGACAATCTGCTCTCGTTTATTTACTGTAAATGCTGTTATTTTGGAATTCATGTTACCTACAATATATTGTTATTCCTTTATATAATTACATTTATTTATGTATATGTGTGTTATTCTGTTTTTACTACCGTATACCCATCTGTTTTTCTTGATTTATCTAGGTTGTGCCAAACTGAGAGATCGCTGTATCTAATGATTGAAGAAAGAAAATAGTGTAAAATTTTTAAATTTG
Source organism: Cheiracanthium punctorium (assembly GCA_038373885.1). Lineage (NCBI taxonomy): Eukaryota > Metazoa > Arthropoda > Arachnida > Araneae > Cheiracanthiidae > Cheiracanthium > Cheiracanthium punctorium. The sequence goes on along the minus strand of JAWZYV010003957.1, from coordinate 144,444 downwards.
TAAATGAAGCCTTGAATCTTGGATAGCCTGAGTTACCTTGTAGTAAAAGTTTTCATAAAAAATCAATACACAGTAACACATAAATTGCTTCAGTCCTGCTTGTAAAAAACGTGAAAGTGTGATATGCTACAATCACTATATTAGTTTCATAAGAATCAATCAAAATTAGATCCAATAGCAATTCATATGCATCTAGTAATTTTCAATAGCACAGGGATTTTCATATGCATATTTCACCGAAAATATATTTTTGAATATAGATAAAATACAATATATCATCTTGAAATTCAACTGTTTTTTTAAAAATCAAGTGATCTTAAAAGTTCTTTATACTGGGCATTTAAGTATATGGTACCACCTTCTGTATCTTTCACATAAAACGCTATTACTCATGCATGGCTAGGTTATTTTTCAAGCTGGCGTTCTTATGGCCGGGAATAAAGCGACCAACTCCGTAACTTTTACAAGAACACTCGGCTGACTTCAAACCACGGGATAAATATTTCACTTCTTTTTCACCTTTACAAATACGGAATTCGTAGTTTCTTTTTGAAGGCACTTGTGATCATATGCGGTATGTCAAAGGTTTTTACGCCTTTAGATTTCACGGCTGTGCAATCAAAAACTGGCGTATAAAAGGAGTTTGGATAAATGACTCTCCTTTCGCATTCAGCTTATTTTACATTGTGTTTGTACCCAGGCAGTAAAAGTACAGAAGAATTGCTTTCTTTTTATGTGAAACAGGCGTCTGGTACTAAGGAAAAATAAGAAATAAATGTTTAAATGTAAAGGTAAATTTTGGAGTACATGCATACTTGAAATCCCGAAGCAAAATAGTCAGTAATAATTAAAATTCCGGTATTCAGAGCAAAGTGCAGCGAAAACTACTATTCAATACCTTGATACAATTCTTTATACGGGTAACGCATAAAAATTTAATTTACATTCTATAAAGATTGACAGCTTCCTACCGGATTGTATGGTGGGTAAAGCGCCATACTACGGTTTCGGGTTCAACTCCAGGCGGTCGGGGTTCGATCCCCGACTGAGCTTGGTTGTCGGTTGTCCGTCCCTTCATAGGGGGCGACGTTGGTCCACCTACTAGGTGCCCCCATAATAAAGTGGCCAGCAATTCCGTCCGTTGTGGCCAAAGCCTTCCAAGGCAGTGGCCGGCCATTGGAAAGAAAAAGAAAAAAAGATTGACAGTTATGAGTTTTTTCCACATTATGGTATCCCTGGCGTGTTTCACAGGTTTATTTGTAGTACACGCAATGAATGTGCTAAGGCTTTTGCTTAAATCCGAAATCGGAAGTGTTTTAAGAAGAGAAAAAGAATTATGACCCGGTTAATAAAGTAAGTTAAATTAGGCTAAAAACGTCGTTAATGAAAATTTATATTATATTAGTTTGTTATGTTGCTTTTCGTAAATAGTACGTTGAAGGAATTTTGAAAAAAAAAATCTAAAAAAAAAGTCTACTAACTAGCGCTTTGCAAAAAACAGCAAATTTAATGCCTGATTCGAAGTGTACAAATTTCAGTATTTATTCAATAGATTTTGAGCACTTACTTATCTAATATGAATCATTTCTGATCTGATTACACCATTCAAAGCGCCATCTGCGGGACGTTTTTTGAACTAAACATTTTCAGATAGTTGTTTAGGCGTATCTGGTGAACAGCCCATATGCCAAACATAGCGGCAATGCGCTCACCCGCTCCAAATGCTGAATGCTGTTTATAGGGGAAGTTTAACCAACCTGCAGTTATAACCATGTACATATAGATAAAATGTTTTCATTTTTAATAGTGTACTGTGCAGAATTCACGGACTTGGATATAGGACGATCATTGACTAGCGGCGGACGGGTGAAATAGCGTCAACTTCTCAGAGGAAAATAACCAACGCTATTTTAATGATTAGCTGCATAAGCAACCTCTGCCGACGGATAGAGACGAGTCATGATGCAATCTACTACCAACGCACGCACTTGCACAACATAAACTTAATGAAGCGATTCTCAAACTGCGGGAAGGGCCCCTAGGGGACGTGATAACCCTACGTGGGGAGCGAGAGCATATCGGAAGTCGAAAATAAAAGATTATTTTTTAAAAAATTAATTTACTGGCGAATATGAATAAATATAATACTTATCTTGATAATTTGTACTATTTATAATTAATATCGGATTGTAGCTTTAGCGTCAAGGTACATTATTATTGCACTCCACACATTGCTATTGCATGTGGGATGATAAAAATTATGATTGAAAAATTGGGTCTCAAATATTGGAAGACTGAAAAACATTGACTTAATGATTACGACTCACAGCGCCACCTCACAGGCAAATTTCGTTTAGGTCATTTAGAAAACGTCGAGGATCGCCCTATATCTAAGTCCTCTGCTGAATTCCATTGCTAAAATTCCATGTCGACATTGCTAAAGAAAGTCGCATGCCATTATCTGTTTGAATATACCTAGCTCGTTAATACAGCTGTTCTCAAACTTTTTATAATCGCCCCCCCCGCCCGACAAAGGCTAACTTACGGTGGCGCCCCCCCGGCACATTTTTTAGCATACATTCAGTTTTTTTTACTAAATAATGTTATCAGTAAAGTTTTAATGAACATTTGGAAATGGAAAAACTTTTGAGTAAAAATGAGAATAAAAATGATGATTTTTTAAAAAACATGCACCACTACTTGCTCTTTGGTTTTTCTCGCCCCCCCCCCTGCAAACACTCTGCGCCCCCATTGGGGGTCGCGCCCCACAGGTTGAGAAACACTGCGTTAATACATGAATGCTGTAAGGCAATTTTTGAAATGTTATTTTGTATTGTTAAAGGGAATAAATAAAAAATAATGTATTAATGTATAATCATAACCCTTAGGTTCCCATATGAAAAGTGATTTATTCATTTCTGCCAGGCCTTTTAGGTTTATTATGTAACTTTACGTGCTTTCTATACCTTTCATGCAAAGTACTATAACTTTTGCATTACTAGATTATTCTTCATAGTCACTCTAGTATTACCGACAGTAAAGCGCCGAGCTTCGTAACTTTTAGAAGACTATTCGGTTGAATTCAAATTGGAGCTGAAGTATCTCGCTGGCTTTCATTCCATGAAATACGGAGAGCCAAGCTCTTTTGTGGTTACTTCCGATCATATTCGGAATGTCGAAGGTTTTACGGCTTTAAATTTCACGGCTGTAAACTCCGAATCTCAGACTGAGGAATGAGTTAGTATAAATGACTTTCGCTTTGCATTCAACTTACTTTTTTGTTGTTGTTATTGCTTTTACTCAAGCAGTGAAAGCACAAAAGAATTGCCTGCTTTCTGGGCGAGAAAAAAGCTGGTCGTAAGGAAATAAAAGAAATAGGTGTTTAAATAAAAGAAAATGTGTTTTCGTTTGTAAAGAGATATTTGATAATCGGGAAAAAAAGAAACGTAGTATATTACTACAAATTTTTGAGATCAATTTCCTATTACTCTCCGGGTATTAGCCAACACACACTAGGTACAGAAAGCCTTACACCTAGAGCATTGGGGTCATCACAGTTTTATTTTCACAAACTTACGCTATTTTAAATTTGTGGTGAATTTTCTCATACAACAAGTATTTTAATGATTGAAAACTTAAGATTGAAAACTTAATTTTACCACAAATGGCAATTTTTAGTCATCACCAATTACATAATAAGATACAGAAATAGATCATAATGAGTTATTTTGTATCAAAAAGGTATTTTAAGTTTTATCTTTCAACTTCCAGGAATTTCTAACATTTGTAGGATTCACCAGAAATTGTAAACAGTTTTACTTTTTGAAGATAAAACTGTAATTACATTAGGAAGATTTAATAATGCATCAAAACTGTTGGGCTTTCTATATTTTGAAGGTAGTGTTTAACTCAGTATAGTGTTCATGTTCAATACTTTCTGTAACTAAATTTTGCACCACGTTGCATATAAATCAATTAACTAGAACGCCAGATTGAGTCCTGTACATTTACCGTATGATAAGTTAGGCGGTTTCTCACCGTTCATTGAGGATATCACTTAGCTGAGTTTAGTTTCGGTGTCTTCTTTTTGTTGCCAGATTTGGTGATATTTTGAAACAAAAATACCCAAGTTTGGAGACACTTATTGCGTTTCAATTGGTGTGTATTGTAACGTTTGATTTCGCGCGTAGCATTAGCATTATGCAATCATTTTACGAGACATGTAAGGTACGATCTCGAGATAGAATGACACGGAACATTCGAAAGATATATGACTAGGGTAGAAAAGAAGCAGTTCGCCTCTGAGCAGTCTGTACCGAGTTGTCTCTTGCAGAATCATGGCAGAATTCACTCGTGCTATGGCACGTTTACCAGGATGTACGGATTACATTATACATTACAGTTTTGTTTTCATAAAACAATATTATTTAAAAATTCTTTTGAATTTACTCACGCATGAAACATTTTAATTATTAGATAAGATAGAAAATTTAGTTTAAGGACAAACTGCAATTTTTGAATATCACTAATTATATAATATGATTAGCTGAAGTACCCGTTCTTCACATGGAACACAAATCGTTAAACCAGTAAATACAAATGGCCGATATGATTTAATCCTTCTGCTGCTGTACTGACTTATTCAGGACAGCTTTCGAAAATTAAGCAACCACAAAACTGTTCTGATAATGTAAGACTTCATGATTTCTAACCCCAATGTTAACTTATAGACGATTTTATACTCCCCTCTTCACTCCTCCCATCCAGCGGAGCGACGACACGATCGTATTCATAAACTCCTTTCACGCACGCGTTTAGCTTTTAAACAGACCATTCGAAATTTTTGCTCAAGAACACATACTTTGGTGAATAAACGCACATATGTGGTGTATTGTACTGTAATATAATTTTCACCTTCAAATTTCTCACCCTTCTTTTCTACATATTCCCATGCTTACTCAATGAAAACAAAATCTCTATTACTTTTGCGTACTGGCAAAATTTTTAATCATTCAAGTAGTTAACAAACCAGTAACAAACCGATTACTTTTTCCTATTCTATGGTTAAATAATTAAAACAGCGACAATCACGAGATAACAGAACTCTTTAAGGACCTCAACCCTATTTTAGATCTAGATAAAGATTTCAGTGAAATTAAATATCTCCGTGGTGTCGACAACTTCGAAAACTTTATTTTAAAATTTAACATTCTCAGAAGTAAAATTATCAGTCGAGATTCAACCACTTACAAGTTTAAAACTTTCTTCTCAGGACTTAATGAAATGTTCGATAGCACTGCGCGTGCTATCTTATATTCTTTCCACGATTTTTCTTTGTTTTCTTTTCTAGCCCTCAACTAGCATTTTTCATTACGAGTGACTTAGATATCTTTTGACCCCTGTTGCAAATTCAATATGCTAGTTTAAAGAATATTTTACTTACTCCATTATTGTGTTAGACTATAAGAGCTGCCCAGTCTCCAGCTTTTTCCGGGAGATTTCCCACCACAATTTTTAGACAGTTTTTTCTTTTTTTGTATTAAAAACTTGGACTATTTTAACAATAAATGTGTAAGTAAAAATTAGTGGTGGGAAAACTCCTGAAAAAAGCTGGAGACTTGGCAGCACTGGACTAATTATTACTTTTTAGTATCTATCAAATAATTACATTTATTTATTTGGAGGGAGGGGGTTAGATGGGCAGGTAATAAGACTATGAGTTTGTTTCGTACACATGCGTTGGCCAGGCTCGGAGCGGAACTACGAAAGGGACATTCGATAGTAAAGTGCTTCAATTCGATACGGCCCTAAAACATACAATATCATATTAGAATTTGAAATTTGGAGCATACAGTGTGGGAAACGCATGCACTTGAACCTGTGGCCTTACCACGATGTCATCGGAAAGCTTTCCGTACCGGATAAATCAAGCTTTCTCGATTCATGACTTCACAATCCGAGAAAACATCTGCATGTGCTACCACGAAGCTATCCAAGTCGTTCCGATGTCGGATTCACTATAGGAAGTAATGCTGTTTTTTCCTACACGTCAGATGAAGGCAAAAACTTGCGTTCCGATATCGGAGAGTAGAAGATGAATGCTTTTTTCTTTTTTTTTAATTTATAGTGTGTATTATGTGTGTCGTGTTAAGTGCGCTTACAAAAGGACCCCTTTCTTTGAAAAGCTTAATGAACATATCGTTTACTGCATTCTTGTATAAATCTTAGTTTTAGAGATTTTTAATTTTGAAATCCGGGTGTTATTTGCTGGACACCCTGAATATGCATTGCCCATTGTAAAAGCTATGTAAATGAATCAAACTTTCCTTAAATTTATTTAAATTAAGTTTACATAATTACTTAATAAAATAAATATAAAAATAAAATGAAGATGTATGCCATTTAGAAACACAATTTTTCAGAAATGCAGTTTTGTCAACCCACTAACTTCATTGAAAGAAACAAATACTACAAGGCACTGCGTCCATTAGGTAACTGATTGAAACCACAATGCTCAAAATCAGAGTACTTTTTCTATCATACAGCGTAGCAGAATGTTTCAACACAGCAGAGCTATTCATAAATATGGGTACTTCCCGTATATGAACAATTTAAAAAAATTGCGGTGCGTTAAATCCTTTTACAAAAGAGCATTTTTCTTTTTCAATCATTAAATACATTGACAGGACATGGATTATTTTCCACTTTCACTGCATCCTATAAGTAAAAGTAGTGCGTCAGTGTTGAGGGGCTTTAGTAGGGAAGTGACAAAAGCGAATGAAATCAAATAAAATCATACAATCTGCACATATATGTCTTTTTACATTTGAAATGCAAAAATGTAATGAAATGTATTAATGCTCTATTTCTGAACTAATTTGGAAATTTGTAAAAATATTTTAATCATTTAATCATCTACCTATATTTGAAGATTATGTAATCTGTTAAACAAAAAAAGGACTTTGACAAACAAGCAACTGAATTGATATTTTAAAGACCTGAACCTGAAGAGCTCACAACTCGAAAGATATTTAGAGCAATTACTTTCCCTTCTCTGATAATCTGGGACAAAATGTTTCCGAAAATCTTTTACTGGAAGCTTCGTTAGTCCGAGAAACCGTTAACATGCTGCGACGGTTATATAACTACTTGTGGCAATCGTCACCATTTCCCAGTGTCAATTACTATTGCTCGAACTTTCAGAATTGTCTGGACGAATTATAAATTGAGGCGAAATTTTAATGTAAGCAGCTGCAAGTAATTGAGAAAACTGGTTAAAAGACAATGCTCGTAATCAGCGTATTATTTCTATCTTCGACGCCAGAGTGATTAGCAAATGCAATTGCATTTTGTGGAAGGTTTAGCTGCATAATGGTATTTTTGGTAATTTAACAATTCGTTCGAATCGCGGTGTATAAGATTCTTTTTGTAAAATATTATGTTTTATTCATTTTTCGTCTAGAATAAAGTATTCTAATGACAGATACAACGAAACCATGAAATATGGATTAATTACAAAATAAGCGTCTGTAGCACTTGGGAACTCAGTTAAACTTTATTTCTGATGACTACCGCTTACCTTGACCCATGAGTGTTCTTTTACAAATATTGCTGTTGTTGTGGCTTATGTCCTCTGACAACCGCATGCGGTGCCAGATCCCCCAGATAGGGAGGCGATGGGCAGTAAGACCGACTTTAGCCCAGGGTCCCCCAATTCTGAACCAATTCCAGAGGAAGGACCAACCCTCTGAAATCGGCACCCCAAGAGGTGTGTTAAATCTGGAAGACATTGGAGCCACGACGGATTTTAAGTGCACCAACTCCCTTTAGCGTACACGGTCCTACAGCAGTTAAGCGAGTTAATCCTCCCAAGCACTGGTCAAGCCGGATGCTGGTTCACTTGGCGGGTTTTTATGGGAACGGAGTTTATCGTCCAGACCACTGCAAGACTTTTAAAAATATCCCTAGAATAAGTCGTAGCATCTCGGCATTTCACAATTATATATATGATGTCTTCTTAAAAATTTCTGTTGTTTTAGATGCCTTTTTCGAGTGTAATTGCATTATGTTCATTTAGATTATGAACTTAGTGTTATACATATCGATCACATACGAAAATAAATCATTCTCTTCTACGAGAATAATACATGCACATTGTAAAAACTATGTAAAAGAATCGAACTCTTATTGAATTTATTTAAAGTAAGTTGTAAGTTTACGTAATTACTTAGCATAATTAAAACGGTATGCCATGCCGAATCTTTTTTTTTTTTCCGGGAATGAAGTTTTTGCCAATCCACTAACATTATTGATAAGAAATCATGGTTGACGATGTATAAATTCTACATCTCTTCTGTGACATGACTTTTCGAGTGCTAAAGGAATGTGACTAAAATATCAGCACCGCAGACTACATATCTCGTCGGCCATGTAAAATTTTTACAGAGAGCAACTACGATCACTTGGAAATTGATTAAAAAAGTGATGCTCATAATCAGTGCACGTTTTCTGCCTTAAGACGCAGAAGTGATTATCAGAAATACTACTATTGTGCGGGTGGTTACACAAATACCAGTACTTTTTGTATATTAGTAATTTTTTTAAATTGTGCTGTGCGAAATTCTTCTGTAAAATAACATTTCCTTGCTCTAAAAATTTAACATTCTAATGACTGCCCCATGTGGTTTCACCAAAAGAATAAAAATCTAAAGGTTATTTTTCTGCCATTATTTTAAACTTTAGAAATATTATTATAACCTCCAAAAATGCTGATTTAGGTGAGTAAAATTTGTATCATTTGTTGCAGAACATTTTATAAATACTAATTAAAATCTATAAATTAACGTTAAATGTCAATTATTATTTTACAATACTTATAGCTCATGTTTTATAAAATTAGAAAACTTTTCCTGTAAAATATAAATAGTATAATAATTTCTCAAACACAAAATAAAAAGTAGACCTGACGTTAAATTTTAGCATTAAATACTGAACGAGACAAAATTCGAAACATATCTAATCCTAATGGCCTGATTACTGATGCTGCTAGGCTGAGATGGTGGCACCCAAATTTTGGTAACACGATAAAAAAAAGATAACTTTTATTTATATGTTTTAGTAATTTTTACATCTAAAGACGGTACACTTTTTGTTGTCAATAGCATGAATTGCGAAAAATAGACGACAGAATTAGTGGTGTGGAACTGTTTTAACCAGTCCACGAATTGTTTGTATCTGATACATTACTAAAATCCTCCTAACCTAGCTATGCTGGGCTGCTGAAGACTGCGAATATGGCAGCTCTCTTTTCGCTTTTCCCCCCAGTCTGTCAGCGAACATATTAGGACTTCGCGCACGCGCTGACTAATCAAACGCAATAGTTCCAGGATCTGCACCGGCACAGCAGCTCTGTTCAAAGACTTTTATTAGATTTTCTGGATCTTTTATATTTTTCGGGAAACTTTTTTTTATTGCTACGTGATAGCTATTGACTTCACGCTTAATGGCTGTGTAAAGTTAATGTATTACTAAGGCATAAAAGGGGGGGAAATGTATTTATAGTTAAACTGCAGGAAGTGCTGCAGTTTCACAGTTCCTACGAATATGTACGAGCCTCTACTGGTTATGTCAAAGTTACAGATTTGTTATCCGCCACAGATGAGTAATTGCCTTGGTCTGAGGGATATTTTAAGGGATTCTAACGCGCATTCACGTTACATCTGGAGAAATCCTACCAAAACTCCAGACCGTATCCACAGCACTGAGCTGACTAAGTTGTATTAAAAATATTTCCTATTATCAATGCACTCCTTCTATCTTACAGACGTAGGAGAATATTTGAAAATACTTTCTCAGAGACGCCACTGACAGCCCTACTTAATCTACATTCCCAATGTTGTAGTTTATAGTCATTTTTTTTCAATCATTAAATACACGGTGGTACATTATGTTCTACTTTCACTCTATTCTATCAAGTAGTACTTGAGTACGGAGGAAAAGCACATCTTTATTAAGGAAGAGAGTAAAGGATAAATTAATTAAAATCGTACACTTTGAATGCAAACTTTATTTTAAAATTTGAACTGCAAAAATATAATAAAATACATTAACGTTCTATTTCTAAACTATTTTGGAAGTTTGCAAAAATAATTTAATAATTTAATCATCTACCTACCTTTGAAAATTATGCATTATGTTAAATAAAAGGGCCTCTGCCAGACAAGTAAATGAATAGACAACTTGATTTAAAAATTCCTCAATTGAATTAGGTCACATAATAACTATGATAAAATGAAATAAAAAATTCAACGACGACTTCAAAAATGTGCATCTCCAGAAATAAGGTATTCTTATTTTGAAATGTTTAAAAAATACGCATTTCTTTTTCATAAAAAAATTCTTAATACATGATATTTTGGAAACATCTGATAATTGTGTGGTTTGATAAAACATGTAATAATTTCCACAGAACATCTAAAATTACCAACTTAATGCTTATTTTATTTATTTTGTAAATAAAAGTGGACTTTTCTCATTTGCATTGCAGAGTGGCGCCAATTTGAATAATTTAGTCATTTGTCTGGATTTACATCACTCTTATCAAGTGAAATTTAAAATTCCTCGTCATAGGAAACATTTCTAAAAGAAGAGAAAGTTGCGAAAGTTTCTTTTTTCTCTCTTCTGTTAATCAACCATGTTCTTGGACTAATCTAATGGAATACTTCAATGCAAAGGAAGCTGTTATTTAATGAATAAGGTTTTTTACATAATTGCTTTGGAAAACTTGTTCAATTTTCATGTTCTTTCTTTTTATTTTCAAATGGATTTCTTTCTATTGCTTTTAAAACGAGGTTTTACCTGTAAGAAAGCAGGATATCTATTATAATATTAACGTTATAGAAAACAGCAATGGGTGGTATTTTGAAGGCATATTTGGAAATTTTTAAATCAAGAATTTGCATTAAATGTAGTATTTAAAGCCAATTCTAAAAAATTTGAAATATGTCATTATTTTGGCCTTGTCTTATTGATTTTTTTTTTCTTTTTTCACCTGGTAAGAGTTTCTACTGCATTAAATAAGCATTACAGAGTGGTAGATAGTATCGTGAGCGCCTCTGGAAAAATTTTGAATTTTGCCCCTCCCCCCTCCAAATTTTTACCTTGTAAAAGAAATCAACAGATGTCACTTGAGGGACGTACACCATGCAGCTGCCTGCCTGGACAGATTCTATTTATGATGCTGAAACAATGACTGCTGTTTGCTTTACACCGTAAAATACCTATGAGGGAGTTGTCGGAGGACGATTAAGAGAAACGTTCCCTCGGCCGCTCACATGACGTATAGTGTACAAAAGGTATTTGAGAAAAAACTGACGGACAACTGGAATACACAAAAAAAGCTGCACTTTATTGTAGGTATCTTCACAAACAGTTATTAAGCAAACAAGTTCAATTACGCACCGCACATTGCTTCATAAAAAAATAACACCAGGAACATATCTAATTGTTCCGGCCACACGGCATGCCGGAGTTCCATAAAAAAATGAACACAACCTCCTCTGACGGAGAGCAATCGAGAAGTCTTTTCAAATCTTTCTACAAAAACTGCCAGCTCTCTACAGGTTGGCGAGTAAAATATGAGCACTCATAAGCCACTGCCCCACGTGACAACCACCGTGCGGTAGGCGTAAACAATATAAAAATTTGAAACAAACGGATTTGAATGATTGATGCCAATACAGAAGTGCCAGAATTTGGCGGATGCCAATACGAAAGGCTACAACCCTGTGAGAAAACACCGACGGAGACCGGGAGGCGCTAAGAACTAACACAGTATATGCTAAAGCGAAATTAATTTAGAAGGGAAACCCCGAAAAATCCCAGACATAGCTTCGCGCAAAAGGAAAGAATATTTTATCGAGCCGAAAAAACAAAGTGGAGAGAGATTAATACGGAATACGTACTTTTGATTTAGAAAGACGAAACATAGGAACATTATTTTAAGACGCGAAAAATATGTGAACTTCGTCACAATACCCATGATCATTACTTGGAAATAACGGAAAAGACGCACAAATACCGTACAGAAAGCAAATTTTCCCATCTGAAATCTTTACTATTTACTTTAATCCGTTCTTCTATGAATACTGCTCTCACGGCTCACTTAAAAAACACGCAATTAACTTAAAAATGACCAACACTGTAAAAAAATCCAGGAACTTTTCTTGGAAATTATGGGCAGCAGAAGTGCACTAGAATTCCAAGGAACGTCACATGAAAATACCAGAAGCTTTACGCAGCAGTTTATACTCAACAGCACAATTTAGTTGAACTCTCTTGGATTGTTCAGTAAAGTTTCTGGTTTTTTCATGTAACTTTATTTACAATTCTAGGGAAAGCTGTTTATTTTTTACAAGAAAAGTTACTGTAATTTTTTATTGTGCAATTAACTATTATTGAAGTAATTAATGTCGAGTGCCGGAGATTTCTGTTGCAAAATGTTTCATAGTGAAAGCGTTCAGTGCCATTTCAGACCTTTTGAGAAAAGACCGTATTTAATGGACGTACGATCCTTATACAAAGCCTGATTTTTTCTCAATTTGTACGATCATTGTATCTTGAGTTCTGACGATTTTTATTTCACCCAACAAAAGGGTTTATTAAACTGCTAGGCTGAGATCGTCGAAGAGGTCGTGCATCGTAAGTTGCACGCATTTCTATAGTTGTTTCTATAGTTATAGTTGATAGCATTTCTACTGCTATCTGCAGAGTAGTGTAGTGGATTAATGGATGCTGACAAGCTTAAAATATAAAATAATTTTATTAAAAAAAAATAATACCTTCGTTAGTGACTTACATTGAGCGTCTGCCAAGTTCAATTCCAATAGACAAACTTATAAAGTGTACAATAACTAAAAATTAACGAAACAGGCAATCTTCCGCTACGGTAAAATACTTCTACAAGGGTGCGTTCATAAAAACAATACAGATATCCGTTACATTCAGTACATGAGCACATACGTCAGCTTGACGCAATCCCAATAGCATTGCAAGTTACAGAGTGCTCGTTGATGCTCGTTTTTCTATCAATAGTTACAATCAGGGAATGGTTAATGAAGAGTTTTGGCTTTCCTGTCTACCTTTGAATTTATGCACTCTTTGATACCGGTGAAGAGAGGACCTTGGTAAACCTTGAAACGTACAAAGTTCTTTTTACTGCTTTTAATGCTCTTTAAACATCTTTCGTGCATGTGTGTGTGTCTATAAACAAACCTACATTTACCATCCCCTTTAATGGGGGCTATTTGATATCTAATCAACTAATCATATGTAATCATTTAAATTAATTAGCTATCACTTCAGTTACTGAAATTTATTTTTAATTTTAAAAAGGTTAACATTATTCTTGAACACATTAAAATTTAACTAACATAAATAATGAACAATTGAGATATTGAAAGACATTTCTCAATTGTTCAAAAAAAGGCTATTATTTTTACTGGAAAATACGAAAACATGCAAAATAAACCGGTCTGCTCTATCAAAAGAAAGCATTGTTAAAAAATCTCATTTGCATTGCCGATAAAATTTAAATAATTTAGTCATTGTTTTAGAGCTGAAACAATCTTATCAAGCAGAATTTTAAAGCACCTTAAGGGTACTGGATTTCCAAAAGATAAAGAATTCGTAACAAAGTGTTTATTTTGCTAAAGTGTTCCATACTCTTCAAGAGATAATAAGTATAAATAACTGAAAGATCTGTTTCGCATAATTTTAGTAGTTCTAAATTTGTGGTGCTTTCTCAGTTTTATCATGATTGACATTTTTATCCCATGTACATGTGGTACTTTGAATTCTTGCAGAAGTAATTTTTTACGTTTACAAATTAGTAGATTTCATTTTATTTTAGCTCAGCATAAGGCCAAGTTGCAGTTGGCTTTTTTTTCTGATACAATTGATCTTGGTTCGCGCCTTTTGACCAGGGTGGAATGAACTTGTATGAAAAAACACTTTTTCCCGAATTTCGAAATGAAATAGTTGCCTAAAGCTGGTTCGTTACCTAACTAGGGTATTCCCAAACTTTGAGATTTTTGCATAGAGGTTTTGAGTTGCCCCAATGGCCTTAAACTTTCGCAATAATGTTTTATTTCCCAATTAATGAATATTCCGGTAAAACACATTTTTCCGAATTTCAGTATGGAATATTTGGCAATAGCTGGCGTGCTACATGATCAAGAGATTCCTAAAGTTTGAGGTTTCTACATTTAGGTTTTGAGCTGCCCCAAAAACCTCAAACTTCCTTAAAATAGTTTTTTTTTTCGATATTTATGAATATTTTCCGTATTTCTGGACATTCAATAGTCAAACGTATGTGACTGCAATCATTATTAAATAGATCTTTGGATCACTGTTTGGCAGTGATTAATCTACTGTGTGATTAAGGTAGAGGCTTGCAGAGCTGCCAAGCCTTCGGCTTTTTCCGGGAGATTTTCCAGCACAATTTTTAGACAGTTTTATTTTACATTAAATATTTGGACTTATTTTAAGTATAAATTTGTAAGTAAAAATTAGTGGTGGGAAATCTCCCGAAAAAAGCCGGAAACTTGGCAGCTCTGGCCCCCTCCGAGAAAAAATAAATTACATGAAAAGTATCAGCGATCCCATTTTACTTCAATAAAATGGACATAAAATTCAACTAGACGAACGTGTGGTTAAACAATATTAAATATTATCATGTTTTCTTCGCCCTAAATAATATATACTAGTGTGTGAAATTTTTCAAAAATTTCATCTGATACAGCGTGATAGATAGTTAAGTTCTGAGGCTCTGTAACATACGTACTACAGTAAATTTTCTCGTTTCTTTTCAAATGGCGACATATTCTTTATTGATAAAAGGATGCCTCTGATGGTGATTAATGCTGTCATCTATAGCTCAAAACCTTGTTGTTGTTTTTAACTTCTCAAGGGACAAACTGGCTGCCAAAGGTTACTCAGTGACTTACAACTGTAGGAAAGTTATAAGTTGAGTGTGGCTGGAAGCTTTGAAATTGAATGCAGGATCCACAAATCGATGAATTACTCCTGCTTGTTGGTGAGACGCTGTCTTCATAATACGACGTAAATCTAACTTGCGAATTCGCTTACTGTTGTCAGCTAGTTTGCATCACAGAACATTTTTGTGATGCCCAAAATAACCATTCCTTTGAATGACAGGATTAATTATTAACTTTACGATTATCACTGAAGTAGCGATTAACTCGGATTGTTGAGTACAAATACTGCTCTCCTTTCGTACAAGATGAATTGGCGTTAATTGCAAACCACGTCGTGCATTAGAGTTTAACTAACACAATAAATTTCAGAATAAAGAATCTTTAATTTAATGATTTTATCTAGGGCATAATTCCGCGTACTTAATTAATGCAGGATTACAAAATTATTGCAATTCCACTTTTTGCTAAGATTCAAGGCATCGTTTGGATAATAGAAAAGACGAATAGAGCATTCCTAACGGAGTAGTTACAAATGCTGTGAAGGTTTACTTCGGGGTGATAGTTATACTGCGTGTGCTATCAAACTTTTCAATCTACTAAAAGCAATTTTCGGAACCAAAATGAGCAAATTTAGGTGTTTATGCTACCATATACAAGAAGAGATCACATGCACAAATATATACACAAGGTGGTTGTAATGGAACTTCCCTTTATTCAGGGTTTTATAGCTAAAACGGTGAAAAGATTGAAACCAAATTTCGTATGTAGCTTATACATGAGAAGCCCTAAAGGAATTCGAAAATAAACTTTTAGTTGCTTTTCATGAGAAAACAGCAATTTTGTTGTTGTTGTGCCCTCTGACAACCGCATGTGATGCTAGATCCTCCCAGGAGAAAGGCGATGGGCAGAGGCGGGCGGTTTCCATTTTTAATGGCCCCACAGAGAGAAAGTCCGACTTTAGCCCATGGTCCTCTAATTTTGAACCAATTCCAGAGGAGGGACTAACCCCTTGAAATAGGCAACCCCAGAGATATCATTTAACAATTTGGAGGACATTGGAGCAATGAGACATTTTACATGGACCAGCTACCATTAACGTACACGGTCCCACAGCATTGGAGCCGAGAGGGAATTGACACTCCCAAGCACTGGCTAAGCCGGATGCCGCTTTACTTGCAGTGTTGTTATGGGAACGGTGTTTAGCGCCCAGACCACTCGGGACACACAGCAATTTTAACAACTGCAATGGCTAATAAAAAATGGAAGAACAATTTAAACAATTATTCGATAGTTTTCAGCATTTATTAACTAATTAGTTCCTTTCTCTTAGTGCCACACCCCGGCCGAGTGGATAAGTCACTCAAAATGGTAGACTGCTGAAGCGGGAAGGTCCCGGATTTGGGCTTGTGTTGGTCTAGCGGTATGAGGTTTTGGTCGGTTTTCTCCAGATGCACTCTGAATACGCGTTAGAACCCCTTAAAATGTCCACCGACTAAGGCGACCCCCGCCCTAGACAGATCATCCAAGTGTAACGACGCTATTACAACACAAGCAAACTTTCTCTTTCTTGTTTTTCAGCTAAATTTACGATGTAAAGCGCCACCTAATGAACATTTTTTGAATTAAACTTTTTAAAAATCTATCTTGAACACAGCTCGTGTACAGTCAATATGCCGCATTCGATGGGCTCAACCTGTAGAATGCTATCTACAAGGGAAGTTTAATTTTAACTATCCCTCATAATAAATCTCAAAACTGGAATTTTTTTCACCAATATTGTATATCAACGAAACTAACCCATTTATCAAAAGAAAGTCTTCAAAATATCAAAAATACTATATACTATTCAGCGAAGATTTAGACTATTGGTATTGAATATACTAGGTGTATTTTTGTGTGGAAGTAAGCGCCGTGTTGAATAAAAATTAGTAAAAAAACTTTTTTTCAACTCAACATAATTTTACATGAAAGAGCATACCTTAAACTATTTTTCTACATAGTTTCCGCCTATGTTCAAGCACTTGTCGTAGCGGGTTACTAACATTTCAATACTTTCTTCATGGAACCTTCCCGTCAATGACGATAGCCACGACTCCACGCCATTTTTCTCCTAATCGTTGATTCCAAAGCGCTTGCCGTCCAGCTCAGTAAAAGAATTGTGTTGCTCCATGACAATGCTCGACCCCATATAGCTGGTGATATGACGATATGATAACGATGATTGGACAGTTTCGATGGGAGCAGTTCGATCAGCCCTGCAGACTTGGTTCCGTGCTGTCCCACTAGCACTTGTTCCTGCACAGGAAGCGCAAGCTAGATGGCAAGTGCTTTGGATCCGACGATGAGGTAGGTGCAAAATTCCGTGGAGTAATGGTTTTCTTCACTGGCAGGAAGTTTCTATGAAGAAGGTATAGAAAAACTGGTGACCCACGACGACAAGAGTTTGAAAATTGGTGGGAACTATGTAGAAAAATAGTTTAAGGTATGCTTTTTCATGTAAAAATAAAATTGGCTTGGGAAAATGAAAAAAAAAAAAAACTGGTTTTTAATTTTTCAAAACGGTACTTACTTCCCGAATGCGTCTCGTTATACAACGATAGTTAAAATAAGTAATAAAGTATTAGGTGTATCGGAAAGTGTTTCCTTCTTTTCGTGTGTCAGTACGTTGCCTAGCCAAAAATTTGGTTCGTATGTGAGCTGTTTAGCGTAAGGGGTAGATTGGAGAGCATTTTACAAAATTCGCAACTTATAGGACTAAAACGTTCTTTTCACATATCCTGCGTGATTTCAAAGAAGAAAAGAGGTATTAATAAAATTCTTGCTGTAAAATACAACACTCACAAATAACGAAAAATCGATTTCAGAACACTTCGAAAATAATCCTACAAGGAGGGTAGACACGAAAAAAGGGGGAGGGCAGCCATTTTTCTTCAAGGAAAACAATATCATTCTCTGGAATTCTCGCTTTAAAATTTAACAAATATTCTTTCCATGCTTAAGCACAAATTGTGTGTCATTCAAAACTTGATGGAAATTTATTTATTTGAATTTTATGTAAAAAGAAGACATTACTTTCCGGTACACCCAATAAAAAGTGTCCCAAAATTTACGCAAGATTTTAATTAAATAGAAAATTAATTAATTTAGTGTTGAGGCAACAAAAAAGGAAACCAGTTTTATAGCTCACAGTTTAGAGTGTTAGTAAAAAGCGTCACTGTACGAAAGGATCGCCGCGTTTTCATTTTTGAGCACCATTTTAAAAATCATGAAGGTTTGATTCATAAGGATGAATTATGAGTAAGATCGTGTGACTCTACACCATTGGATATCTTTTTTTGGGGGGGATTAATTGAAGTCTATATCAACACTTGTGCATTGAAGGATGATAATCGAAGGACTCAACGCTGCATCAACGAAATTCAGCTACATTTATTCGAAATGGTTCTGGAAAATTTCGACAAAAGAGTACGTGTGTGCTAGCAAAGCCGTGGAGTTTATTTGTCAGATGTGCTATTCCATACGCAACCCTATCCTCTGTACTTTATGTTTCAATAAAAAAAAATACAATTGAAAAGACAAGCTGCGTTTTCTATTTAATCCAAACCTTACGTAAGTTTTAGGACACCCTTTATTGCATAAATCTTCATTAATTTGTGAAACACCTAAGGAATGTAAATAGAATATATATTTCAAAATACGCATTAGACGAGAGAAAATGCTACAGATATATCATCCTTTTTGCAGAGAAAAGCAAACCAGGAATATCATAAACGCACTTCACGCCTATCAAAGATTTATAAGTGTGACAATTCTTATTTATATTATTTTCCTTACCTTTGAAAATTCAATATTTCGTCAAATCCTTTTTATCTTTGCTTTAGAAGTATTTTTTCTTACCTTTATCACCTCGGAGGGTGTATCCTGAAGCATTTCCTGTCAAATTCTATTATAAGATCTGCGCATTGACTTGCGTGTTGCACCTGTACGTTATTTATTCAAATAACCTTTGGAGGAAAATTTGCCAGGTTAAAAGATTAAGTATAACTAAAAAGACTGTGAAATTAGCTTTAGAAAAACTGAATGTTTTTTGATGATTTCCAGATTTACTTAAAATTGCATTTTTGCCCCTTTTCTTTCTTCTGTTCTTTCTTTTCTTTTTTTGGGCAAAAGAGAATAAAATGGGAGTAAAAAAATCTTCATGAATATTTACAAACGTATGAATGATTTATTACGCAATTACACAAAATGCATTTTGAAGTTTTTAATGAGATTATGCATAATAAATGTTTGGAAAATGCAAACTTCTATTACTAAATAAATGAAAGGCCTAATCAAACTCTAAGTACATGAATATATTATTAAATGAAAGTTACATTAATATATATTTAGAAAGAAGAGTTTCGAGAGTTTACTGTCGTCTAGTCTGCGTGTATTTGTCATGGACTTGCTTCAATAATTCAACATATGGAAAAATATTTCATCGCATAATTGTTTTTTTATTAATAAAATTTGTATATGCAGCAAAATAAACAAAACTGCTTTATTTGCAACGAGTATTAAATATATATTTTTAAACAACAAAATTTGGACTTTATTTTGGCTTTATAAAATTTTTATGATTTCCTATTTATTATTTCATCTTGTATTTGTACTATTTCATCATATGGAAGCTGATTTTCTGCTCAAAGATCGAAGGTGTAGCCACTTTACAGACACATTTTCAATGGAAACGAGCCGAGTGTTTTGCGTTAAATACATGGATATTAAAACCATTTAGTCTGTGGTCAAAAGGAGAAGTGACGCTACTACGTCCCTGGTCCCTGACATTTATGTCCCTGGTCTGTATGCATGATTACAAAAAAACAAACATATATATATATATATTGATTGCCTATATATATTGATTTCCGTTAAGAGATGACTTAAAAATATTTAAATACCTATTATAAAAATATTAAATAGATCCAGTTATATGGTAATTATTGATAAAATTGACTGGCATGCATTTTGGAATTAAATGAGAAAAGTTTCCAAGATAAAAATGTAAATAAAACGCTCGTGGTCAGAAAGACCAACATATTTTGTATTCTACTTTTCCGTTTTTTATTTTAATGACCACGGACCAGCGGGCCGCAGTTAACCGTGGTTAAATCCAAAGAAAAACTGTTAAACTTAGAACATAATACCTATGATTCTTTTACAAGATCAATTATAAGAATCCTCTTAACAGAAATGTCCATACTACTGAAATAACTTTCGAATACAGTAAGATGCATTCGTTCAGATACCGGTAAAGTTTCATTCTTTTGGCATTCTATTTATTTCGAATGTTTTCTTTTTACTAATTAGTTGCAAATACAGCTCAAAAAATTCTTAGTTTCAAGCAAAATATCAGACACAAATAACGCCAAGAATGCTCGACTAGTGCCACTAAAATAATTTCGGAAAAAATAAAATTTTGGAAGAAATCTTTTTTCCCTTTTTTTCACCCCCAGGAAAGACAATGTGGACAGCACAGTATGTGTGCCACCAAAATTAAATTGTCAGTTTGTTGTATTACTTTATTCCTTTGATTTTCATCGACCCGCAATATGGAAATTTCCACTAAAGCTATGCTTAAGATTCTTAAGCATAAATTCAATGAAAAGACAGTCTGTGGAAATGCAGTTTATAAACGAAGTATGATTTCAATCCTAATCAGCATTAACATTGCAGTTAAAACTACTTTCAGTAAAACCTAATGTGAAGAATTCAAGAATTATAATTTCTTCGGTAGTTTGTACCTAGAGCATCTTCGGAACATTACATCATTTATTCAATCATACTTATTATACGTTTTAAAAATTGTAATACTATTAACACTTTTATTTTTAAAAACCTAATAAAAGAATTCAGTACCCGAAGATACTGGAGAAATTTGCGTGTAATGCATTTAGAAGGAAATCATATTTAGTTATTATTCAAATCCTCTTAACTAAAGAAAAACATGTGTTGAATTAATTGTGATGAAATAACCTTATAAATTCAGTTCATAACAATAAATTCAAAACGAGCTGATGTTTAAAAGGTAAAATAATTAAAACTTTGTAAAATAACAAGGTGCTTATCAATCTTACATGTAGTGTAGTTATAAGTGTTATTTTAGAAAAAATGAATATTTTATTTTAAATTCAGTTAACACCAAAAAATTTGAATTCAGATGTTTTCTTAAATAAATTTATATTTTCGTCAATAATTATACTAATGTAAAATTAAAATGTTTAACCCTTTGAGGCGCAGTGTTCCCGCTCTGGGAACACCAAACTCTGACGTTTTGACTGTTGCCATTCACGAAGAATAGATTTGATTTCTATAAAAATAGCTGCGGGTGACATACTCCACGAGAATCCTTTACTTTTCAGCACGTCATTTCCCGTAAAAAAGGGTAACGATTATTTTTAACAGCACTGACATCTGCTGAAAAATGGAAGAATGCGAGAACAGCTGGATAGATTGACCAATGCTGAAAAAAGGGCAGCTGTTTCCATAACTCGACTTAACTACCAGCAAGATGGCGGACGATCGAAACATTCATCGTGTGCCACAGATCTAGAGACCCTTTTTTGACGACGGCTGCCCTTTTTTCAGCATTGGGAAAGGGTTGCGCCTCAAAGGATTAATGCAATGTATTAATAAAAAGGGGGTAAGAAAAGAAGATAAAGAAAGAAGTGATAAAAAAAAGACTCCCAGAGTCCCTAATAATGATTAGATTCATATTCTTACCTTACCAAGACGTAGTAAAAATACTAAAAAAACAAGGGAAAGAAATAAATTCTTAAGATTAAAAAATGGCACATTCGGGAAAAGGACCGGCTGTCAAATTACTTCTGAGTAACATAGGGGTGCAATTATTTCATATTAG
The DNA here is from genome assembly GCA_038373885.1 of Cheiracanthium punctorium. Lineage (NCBI taxonomy): Eukaryota > Metazoa > Arthropoda > Arachnida > Araneae > Cheiracanthiidae > Cheiracanthium > Cheiracanthium punctorium. Next base: position 122,547 of record JAWZYV010003957.1, on the reverse strand, counting down.
TGTCACGAAGTGAGGGTGCGCTCGTGATTTGAGGCGGGTGCTAGGGGTCACGAAATATATGCATTCATGCGTTGAGCAGCAAAATGACATAGATAGGAGACAGTAATAAATAATTTCAAAAATATGATTTATAAAATCATTTTAAGCGTTTTTCACACGAATTTTCTTCAGTGATTTAGGAAATCCCTTCGGGTTCTTTTCGGGTCATTATTTTATTTTATTTTATTTATTTTTTTGTGAATTCAACAAAAGTTTATTGAGTTAAGAAAATTTGATTGGCGCTGTTTCCACCGTTATTTTCTGTGATATTCAGAATCATTCTCTAAAAGTTGTAATGCTCATTGAAATGAAGGGAAAAAACGGTGTATTTTATGAAAGTTTCAGAAGGAATGAATAAACAAAGAATCGGGCGGCAAAATTTTTCGAAGTGTGACACATTCTGTAAAATTTTCAATCGAATTTCAATATTTTTTCTAACAGTTTCATAATTCATACAAATTTATCGCATTTTCGGTGTACAGTACTGCTTGTAAAAAACATTCGGAAAATGTTGAATTGATTGAAAATATTTATTTATTTATTTATTTATTTTGTAATTATGTACCAAATTACATATCTTTTTGGAGGAATACCACGTCAAAGCCCCTAATTACAAATTATGATTAAAAATTAGTTTAAAATGATTAAACATTAACAAAATTTTTGTTAAATTAACAAATTATTTCGTTGATTTGAGAAAAAAAAAATTTATTCAATAAAAATATCTCTTGGAAATAGCAAACCAAAATTTTATTGAATCAACAAAACATTTTTTTCAGCGGCTTGAAATCTGACCGTCCTTTAGAATGGCGAAAAAGCTACTTTTTATTAATAAGCATACAAAAAGAACATAAACTTTTATGCCTTTTTAAAGATAAAAAGGGGTTTAGGGGTTGGATGCTGAATCACTAAAAATGCGAATCACAACAATTGTCTTCACTTGATATTTGGGGAATCTAGTTGAAAAAAAGAAATAAATATCGATGTAAGATTACCCTGTCATTAAACTACACACTACATTGAGATTACACTACATTGAACTTACATTGGTTGAAAGCGGAAAAAGGTTGTTGATAAAAGATATGCTGTTTTCATATTTTGTCATTAACGGTGTATACTGAAGAAGCATAATCCACCTCACGGTCTTAATACACAAGTTAAAATGAAATAATTGCATCAAAAAATCGAAAAAAAATTAAAAATTATTATCTGGAAGTTGTACTATAAACTGAACTGGATGAAAAAATGCGGTGTATTTTATGGAAAGTTTTAGAAGCAATTCTCAAACAAGGAATCAGGCAGCAAAATTTTAGGAAGTGTGACAAATTCTGCAAAAAAATCAATGAAATTTTCATATTTTTTTCGAAAATTTTTGAAATTGATACAGATTTATCGGATATTCAGTGTACAGTACTGCTTGTGAAGAGACAATCGAAAAATGGTGAAGTGACGGACATCTTTTTTGTTTGTATATGATGTCAAAAAAGAAATAGACAAACTGAACAACAGGCAAATTTTATACTCTGAAGTCTTCTTGATTTAGTTATTAAGTATATACAACCTCGCAGCTTGTTAGTCTTCGTATTAGAAATAAGTTTTAATTTTTTTAATAAGGTATATAGACATCGGGGGGAGGGATTGCTTCCTAACCCCTCCAAAAGTCGTCCGAAGTAGGTTTACGGTAATCCTACTATATAGTTACGCTGATCCCTGACTTACTCTTTAACCATTCCGGGCCACCACTTCAATACAAATATTTTACGGCCATTACTCCTAGAAGATTAATAATCTCAAAAAGATTAAAAAACCGAAAAAGCGTAATAACATCTACACTGTTTATACGATCCGCTTGATTTTTTTCATAATTACGTATAAAAATATAAAAAGTAATCTGTGCTACTTTAAAAATCTGAAAATCTACCGGTTACCTCATTTTAAGCGATTTTTTGCTATTTTTAGCTCTTTTATTTCCGAGATTTAAAAAAAATAATAATCATTTGCATCAAAATGAGCTGTTGCAATCGATATGACGTTATATTCATCACGGCCATCAGGCTTTGAAACAAAAAATTGGTTCCAATTCCTTTAAAATAGTTTTTCCGTATTACATAGTTTAATTTTTTTCACAAGTAAGTCGTCTGTGTGGATATAAGAATGGCTGTGCGCACAAAACGAAATCTTTCGCATACCAAATGTTTCCGTGCGTTCCCAGAAGAGCATGAAATTAGATTTGGGTATATAATAAAAATTGAATATGAAGTTATTTATTTTAGGTGGACGAAAATGCACTACACTGAGTGTAGACATATTTTCGTCCAATGTTTTTTCTAGCACCCGTTGTGATTGCCTCCACAGCGAGATTTGACTTCTAGTGCATCTGCACCCTTTTAGTCATTAATATTGTCTATTATATTAGTTAAACATACTGCTGTCTCGTCGAATAAACCATGCGAAACCATTTATAATTGATTGATACAGCCAGCGACGACGCCACATCTTTTTCTATCGTTAGCGACTCATTAATTAGAAGAAAGAAAAGAAGATAAAAAATTTGCTTGTATTAAGCCTTCATGAACATCGTGTGTTCACATGGTGGTCTGTCCGTCACGACTGGCTTCCACCCGGCGAATTAGGCGGAAAAGGAATTATGCCCATCTGTCAAAGGCACACGACCGTTCAAATTAAGTGATCATGATCTGAAATAAATCAAATTCTAATAGCAATAGCAATTCCATGTTATATTTTTTGCGGGAACATAATATACTTTTAATTACTCTCCTTATAGGCACAGTAAATTTTGAAGAAAATCGCCATTAAAGTTACTAGACTGATTGTTTGAAAAATTGAGCATTCTTTGTCTTTTAAATGTAATATTTGTTTGTATTACATTAATAATTTAAATTATATAAATATAAATAAGAATTAATAATAAATGAAATATATATAAATAATAATTTCAAATTAAAATTTCACAATGCCACAATAAGAACTGAGTTTGTTATGCGCGAAGAAAATAATATTCAGACATTGTACTTTTAAAATTTAGAGCTTCTAAAACTTCGAGTTTCGAAGCTTTAGTGGAATAATTTTTATTCATACTTCAATTGTGATTTGAATAGATTTTGAGACTTTAAAGCCGGGATTCTTCGTGATTTCATGTATCACATTTTTTGTGGAAGCATATATTTTTATTACTCTCCTTACACACAATAAATTTTGAAGAAAATCACCATTAAAGTTACTAGTTTTATTATTTGAAAAATTGAGCATTCTTTATTTTTAAATATAATATTTGTTTATATTACATTAATAATTCAAATTATGTAAATATAAATAAGAATTAAAAATAACTAAATTAATTATAAAGGAAATATATATAAATATAAAAAATAATTTCAAATTAAAATTTCATGATACCAATATAAGAGCTCATTTTATTATACACGAAGGAAGTAACATTCAGACGCTGTACATTTAAAATTTAGAGCTTCTAAACCTCTGAAGTTCAAAGCTTTAGTTCAATAACTTTTAGTCATACTTCAGTCGACATTTGAATAGATTTTGAGAATTTAAAGCCGTGATTCTTCGTGATTTCATACATGGCATTTTTTGTGGAAGTATATACTTTTAATCGGCGACTTAAAGACACAATCATTTTGAAGGAAATTGAATTTCAAGGCACAAGTACAGGAATACCGAACATTCTTTGTCTTTCTAATTATAATTGATATTCGATTATTTCAAACTGATCAGAAATCGCCTCTTGTTTTTGAAATACGCGAAAAGAACAACGTTCGGATATTGTGTATCTAAATTTATGAGTTTCCAGAGTTTAGTTCATTAAAGATTATTTATGTTTTAGTTTCGATACGAATAGATTGCGAAAATTTGTAGCACTTGAGTTATTATGTTCATAGTGGGTAATGGCATAAAAAGGAAAGTAAATGGTCACCATTCTGTGTTATTCACAACATAGATACATTCACAGTTGAAAAATCATTATAGTGTAAAAATATATTAACGCCACTTAGTTTTGAGTAGATCGTAAGATTTTTGGCTTACAGCGAGCCAAACTTGTATTGGTAAGCTCTAGAACAAACAATAACCAAAACTTGTATAAAATGTAAAAACTAGACGGATTAAATGTGTATATTAAAATGTCCATGAAATTGATCAATTAAACTGAGATTTTGTCTGAGATTTTGTAAAAAGTAAATCTGAGATTTTGTAAAAAGTAAATCTTTCATGACTTTCAGCAATTTCCTTTTTTTTCCACTAGGAGCACAACAGTAAATTTGTGTTAGTTCGAGATAAATTTTCACTCATCACAGCTGTATATGTTTTGTACAACCATATTTTGTTACTTTTTCATTTACTTGTCCTCGAAAGTATAATCACTCTTTGCATACCGTTAAGTGTAAATGTATAATTATATATTATTCGGTATCTTTAGCTGTATTTGTATAATTTTTCAAGTTTGTATATAATGGTATATTTTATATTAACTACACATTTTGTTGATTTTGCATTTATAGTTATTGTCGAAAGTATATACATGATTTGTATTGCATTAAGTGTAACTCCATAAGTACCTGCTATTCTGTACCTGTGTTTGAATATTGAAGAATTTTGTATATAGTTGTATATTTTGTACTGTTCTATGTATATTTTGTTTTATCTGAATTTTATTGTAGTTTTTCCATGCATTTACTGTCGAAAATATATTCACCATTTTCGTAGTATCATGTCTAACTTCATAAATACATATTATTCCGTACCCAAAGCTGGGTTTTAACACTTTGTAAATTTTGTATATTGTTGCATATTTTTGTAAATTTTGTATTAGTCGGATATATCGTTAGTTTTGCATTTAGTTTTTATAAGTGCAGATCAATGTTACTTGATGTGAATGATTTTTTTTGATAATCCATGTCGAAGATGTATTCACCATTCGCAAAGCATTAAGTCTAACCTTATAGATATACATTATTTTGTATCTACAGCTTTGTTTGAATAAATTAAATAATTCCGAATTATGTTATAATAAACTAATTTTTAAATCAAGCTTATCTCATAAAATTACATAGAAATGTCTAAACAAAGTGTATGAAGTGGTGAGCAGTATCACCAATATATAAAGCTTCAAATTATATAAAAATTCTAAATTTAATGTCTATTTAAGGGTTGAAGTATAAGTAAAACATATATCTTCAAAGTTAAACTTTAAATGGCGAAAAATGTAATGAGAGATATTTGTATAACTATCGAGAGATATTTATATAACTATCATAAAGCTTAATTTTTTTATATGTTCTTCTTAGCAACACTGGAAATCACTTTATGACTTACTACCATTCTGTTTATTTTTTCAGTTTTTTATTAATATCTTCTAAAATAATTCGATTTTCGAAATTTAAGTCAGCTTAGCAGGTTCCTCGGAATTTTTCGAATCTGTGGGTACCTTAGTCGAAACTCAAATCCCCACGGTTTAGAAGGAGATAGGCCAACAAGCTTTGACAGCGCCAGCGGCGACAGCGGCCTTTACTTTTTTTTAGAATAGAGAGATTATTGTATTTTTTTTTTAAATAATGAGCGAGCATTTTCGTAAACGGCCTGAATTGAAGAGGTTTTCATCTAAATATGTGTCTACCCACAATTATAGGATTTTGGTGCAAACTCATTTTCACCAAATTAGCGACTTATGGGGTTTCTAAAGTGAACTTTCTACCTACAAGATCAGTTTTTAGTTGTAAACTGTGTTTAGGCCGTTTCAATGAAGAGTGATCCTAAATTTAAACCGAACGAGCCTAAGAACCTGTTGCATAATGCGCTTGCGAACTTGCAAAAGCTGGCTTATTTCGATTATAAGTGACTTTTGCAACTGTAGCATAAATAATGTTGAGATTATAACTTCGAAATTGCGAATTTGTTTTCCATTATTGTCGCTAAACCGCATCGTTTGAGGATTTTTAAAATATAAAAGATTGATCGACGGGGACGTAGCGAAAGACCTCTCGTAGATAAAGGATTTATGTTTGGTGGTACGACTGACCCGTCGGTCTAAAGAAGGGTTATAGTCTAAGAGCCAGCGTCCGCCAGACCTTCGTCATAGTATAAAAGCTGAAACTTTCTCTGCGGATATTCCCCAATAGAGGAAGGAACAATCGAACCACTATAAAGTTTGGATGACCGTGGCTTTGGCAGGTTACAGGTGGCAAAGGTCTATAAAATTGCAGATTTTTTTCGTCATTTCATAAAGCTTAATTTTTTTATATGTTTTTCTTCGCAATACTAGAAATCAGTTTACCCCTTGCCAGACACTTTTCCATCGTGGCAAACCCCCGCCAGACGACCTCAAAGTCATGCAAAACTGTTGTGTTCGTAAACTCCCGCGACGAAGTACGTCAAGCTGTCACAAAGTACCAAGCACATTTTATACTGCTACATCTGAACTTCCTTACGATGCTGCAGCGCGCTCGCAATAGAATTACGTTTTCCATGACTTTAAGATTATCTGGCAGGGGTTGGCCACTATGGAAAAGTGTCTGGCAAGGGATAAAGTGATTTCTAGTACTGCGAAGAAGAACATATAAAAAAAAATTAAGCATTATGAAATGACGAAACTTTTCTGCAATTTTATACACCTTTGCCACCTGTTACCATCCAAAGCCACGATCATCCAAACTTTATAGTGGCCGGTTGTTCCTACCTCTATTGGGGAATATGCGCAGAGAACGTTTCAGCTTTTATACTATGACGAAGGTCTGGCGGCCGCGGGCTCTTGCTCTATATAGTTTAGTTACTTTCGATGTCTGATGAACATTTGAGGCTTTTCCAACTTTGTTGCATTTTGGAAATTTTCAAACAGATATTATGTACTGAAAATGACATCTTTACAAGTTTCTTGTGCAGCTACTGTAATCCAGTAATTTTCTCTCAATACTAAACTTAAAATATCTTTTTCCCTAATGGATGATGAGACTCATGACTTACTCCAGCATATCTATTTATAATTTAATTAAATATAATTTTTAAAAAGTTTCTGGATGAAATTTTTAATAAAGACAGTTATGTCCTGGATTAACAAAGAGACTAGTTTTATGGTGCGAAAAAAACACTGTTCCTATAATGGTACAAAAAATCTATATGTTATATAAAAAGAATGCAGTTGAGCTTTTATTTACAAAGACGTCGATAGATGGCTTCGATAAAAACTTATAGAGTACGCAGTTTTTAATAAATAAAATCACCTGAATAAGTTTTTCCTTCTGACGTGGATTTATAAGCGCACTTCTAGCCAAGCACACAAATCCGAAATACATGTTACACAAACAAACAAACAAAAAATAAGTTTTTGAAACTTTCATTCAATTCGAATTGTGCATTTTTCTGCGCGTCTTTCCCCCCTTCTATTTCTAATGTATTACATTCAGAAAAAGGATGTTAGAAATATATATTTTAATTTTGTTTAATCAAACTAATGAATAATGATACACTTTCCTACTTAATGGAATAAGGAAAGAAAATATGGAAGCCAGGCGCGTACCCAGGAAAATTTTTCGGGGGGGTGGGATATGCGCCTGGAAAAATTTTTTTTTGGGGGGATATGAACTTATATGTGTATAAATAGACGGAATTTCATCACTAATCCAAAAATTTCGGGGGGGATATATCCCGATATCATCCCGCCCCTGTCTACGCCCCTGATGGAAGCCGCATGGAAATGATACGATACACTTTTAATCTATAGCACTTTAGTTCGTATTTAAAATCTGGAAGTGTTTCAGTTTTTTTACTTTTTTTTCCTTTCCTTTTTTATTTTTGTATTTTTTTAAAAATTTTTTTTATAACGACCGATATATATATAGAAGCTCTTCCGAATTAATATAAGACAAAATGATTTGTACCTTTTTGCAGATTTTTATCACTAAACCATCTTATTTTTGTAAACAGGAGCGGCCGGACACGGTAATCATGGTAAACATCGCATCGCTGCGCCAGCTTCGAAGGGTCGAAATGTTGAACTCAAAAACTAAGTAAATCATAAAAAGGGGCGTCTTTGTTTCGTTAGTAGGGGGCGCCACTTACACTAGGGCTGCCCCTGTTTGTAACCGTCTACTTTTAAATTCATGGAGATTTATTAAGATGGCGAACCAACTGGTCGCCGCCGGCGGCTAGTCATATATATATATATATATGTCTTAAATTTTAATGTATATATATTTATTAATATGTATTATTAAGTTTTTTAAAGATGAAATTAATTTACATTTTCCCGTTCTGATTATAATGTTTAAAAATTGTAACCTTAATTGAATTATTCATGCTAAATGAAAATTCTCATAAATTTTAACTGGCCTTAAAAATTTTTTATGCGCATTGTATCTTCACTTATTCTCAATTCAGAAAGAAAAAAATACCGGAACAATAAATGCGTATAATTATTCATGTAAAAAAGAAAACTTGGACATCCGTTCAGGAATATCTCCACTTCTAGATTCCCTCAAGATAACTTCGGTTTCCGGTAATGCTGCGGAGACCGTTGGAGCGTATGCATCGTAAGTTCAATCTGGCAATCACGCTTGCCAAATCCACATTATTTAAGGTCGAATGAAACATTTCCGCTGTTCATTATTTGAATATTACAGGAAAAGTGTTAGCGAATTTGGTATTACTAAAAGCCAGTCTGACGACAACTGCAACGCACTTCATGTAAGATTAAAATAATAAATATCGGACAAATTTCATTTGACCTTAAAAAAGTGTGTGATTTGGCAACCCTACTGGCGTTGTGCACTTGCCTCATACGTTCATAGTTTCTGAGCATGCGAGTTCACGTACATATGAGTTGACCAGTTGCATAACTCCATCCAGAATAAACGTCATCCAGAATTTTTTCACTGAGAAAGAAACAAGTAATATTTAAAAATAAAGAAAAATATTTTTAAGTCAATTTCTACTTAAGACAACAAAGAAAAGTTTTTGGTTACTTTTTATTAGATTTAATTAATTACATTTAATTAATGAATTAACATTAGAAAAAACTATTTGAATTTGAGCGGATCAATAAAAAATTTATTAATGACTGAAAATTTGAATAAGATATAAAAATATAAAATAGGGAGAGTGTGAACTAATAGTAGGAATTAGAAAATATAAGAGATGCCCAATTTGATGTTACAATAATTCTAAATACAGAATTTCGACACTCTACGGTTAAAAGTTTTAGAGTTATGCGAAATGCGAAATAATTTTTGGAGCCAAATTTGATCATATTTCGGAAAAACTCGCCAAGGTCGACGACAAATCGCGAGGTTTTGGACGTAGACCAAACAATGGCTGACTACCACCGAATTTGGCGATATTTCTCCAAAACTCGCCAAGGACGAAGAGAAATGGCGATATTTTGGGCATGGACCCAATGACTGACTATCGCAAAATTTGGCGATATTTTGGCAAAACTCTCCAAGGTCGATGACAAATGACGGGATTTTGGGCATGGACCAAGCAATGACTGGCTAGAGTGTAATATATTGAAGAAGTCCATACACATTAATGTACTGAAATTCTTTTGGGTGGTCCTGTAAATAAACTCTCCAGTAAATTGGAACCAAAAATCGAGATGCGCAACTAGATGTTACAACAATGTTATCTATGAAATTTCAACATTCTACGACTAATAGTTTTAGAGATTCGAGAGTAAAATACATACACACGTACAAAAGTCGCCAAGCTTGGCGACTTTTGTACGTGTGGCGTAATTCTTGAGGGAGGCACGTGACCGTGGTCGGACCACTACCCAACTATATGGGAGGACGGTATTGTACTTAAAATGGATGAATGTCCCTAAACTGCCATTGACCGTAAAATGTTGGAAATCTTTTGAGTGTTCCTGTAGCAGCATTATAAATGATAAGACACTTCTTCGATGGAAGAATTCATTTTGTAACCCTAAACAGCATATATCATTTCTGAGTCGTTTGAACTAGCCTAATACCTCTAAAATACGCTTTAATGAATTTCTGCCCATAGAGAGTAATGTATTGAAAATCTTTTGGGCGGCCCTGTAGATAAACTATCGAGTCGAAAGGGACCGAAATGGCGAGTACACAACTAGATAATACAACAATACTGAATATAAAATTTCAACAGATAACGCCTAATAGTTTTTGGGATATGCGAATTTAATGAGTTTCGGCCCATAGAGCGTAATGTATTTCGAATCTTTTGGGCGGTCCTGTAGATAAATTATTCTGTCGATTGGGAACAAAACTGTATTAACATCCAGTGTCATCCAATGCAAGTTTTAAAAAATCTGATGTGTCCAACACATGACTTCCTTGCACGTCTATTAAATCAAAAATGTTTTTTACGCACTTCCTCTAAACTTATTTGTTTGAAAGATATAAAATATCAATAATAGCAAGATATAGCGATTTCTAGCCAAACATTTCGATATCGCCAAGCTGAGTTCAATTTGAAAGATTTCTTTCTGACACTTTATTTGGCGATATTTCACCAAAAGCCGACAAACTTGAAATACTTTGCGAGATTTTGGGGATAGCCAAAGTAGTCATTGACCACAGACTTTCAATGAATTGAATGCATCCATACACCTTAATGTATTTAAAGTCATTTGGCTCACCCTGTAAATAAATTCCCAGTCGATTGCTGTCAAAAAAGATATTGAAAACCGTTAGATATTTCGGCGAAACTCGTCAATGTCGACGACATTTGGCGAGATATTAAGCATGGACCAACAATGACAGATTATCGCCAAATTTGGCGATATTTCGCCAAAATCGCCAAGAACGATGACAAATGGCGATATTTTGGGCATGGACCAAATGACTGACTACCGCCAAATTTGGCGATATTTCGCCAAAACTCGCCAAAGCCGAGGACAGACGGCGAGATTTTGGGCATGTACCAAACAATGACTGTCTACAATTGTATTGAAGATGTCCATAGACATTAAAGTACTGAAATTCTTTTCAGTGGTCCTGTAAATAAACTCTCCAGTAGATTTTAACCAAAAATCGAGATGCACAACTAGATGTTACAACAATCTTATATATGAAATTTCATAATAGTTTTTGAGATTTGAGAGTTAAATATGCACACACGTACACAAAAAAGTCGCCAAGCTTGGCGACTTTTGGCATAGTTCTTGAGGGAGGCACGTGACCGTGGTCGGGCCATTACCTAACTTATGTGGTAGGACGGTATTGTGCTTGAAATGGATGAATCTCCTTAAATTGCCATTGACCGTAATGTATTGGAAATCTTTTGAGTGTTCCTGTAGCAGAACTGTAAATGAGAAAGACACTTTTTTTAATGGAGAAATTCATTTTCTAACTCTTTACAGCATATATCACTTCTGAGTCGTTTGAAATAGCCCAATACCTCTAAAAAACGCTTTGATGAATTTCGGCCCATAGAGCGTAATGTATTTCGAATCTTTTAGGCGGTTCTGTAGATAAACTATCCAGTCGAATGGAACCGAAAGGGGAGGTGCACAACTAGATGTTACAACAATCCTAAATATAAAGTTTCAACATTCTATGCCTCATACTTTTTGAGATATGCGAGTTTAATGAATTTCGGCCCTTTGAGCGTAATGTATTTCGAAAATTTTGGGCGGTGCTGTAGATAAACTATCCAATCGAATGGAACCAAAAGGGGAGGTGCACAACTAGATGTTACAACTATCCAAAATATGAAGTTTCGACATTCTACGCCTAATAGTTTTTGAGATATGCGAGTTTAATGAATTTCGGCCCATAGAGCGTAATGTATTTCGAATCTTTTGTGCGGTCCTGTACATAAACTATTCATTCGATTGCGACCAAAAGGGGAGGTGCACAACTAGATCATAGAACAATCCTAAATATCAAATCTCAACATTCTACGACCCATAGTTTTTGAGATATACGAGTTACATACATACGTACGTACGTACAGACGGCATGGAAAAACTGACCACAATAAACTCGCCGCTGGTCAAAATGAGTTGCAGACGCGTTAATATGATCGTGCATGCTAGCCTACGATGAGATGCATCGAAAAAATTCTTAAAATTAAATTTAGAGGTAGTCAAAATCGGATTTTTTGTCGAAATTTAGCCCCCAAAATTTTTCGGGATCACATTACTTCCTTATACTACGTACAAGGAAGTAAAAATGTATTTGAACTTGAGCGGATGAATAAATAATTTTAATGATTAAAAATTAGTACAAGATATATATAGGGAGAATGTGACCTAATAATAGGAATTGAAAAAGCGTCTGTAGCGTTTATTTTTCATTCTGATTGCTTGAAATACGACAGTTTATTCAACATCTCCTACATATAGAAAGCCTAACAACTGAAGCTTTGACGTCATTATTATGCCTTCAAGTAATGCCATCATTACAGTTTTACTTTGATAAATTAAACTATTTAAATTTTCTGGTGAATGCTACAAATATTAGAAAATATCTTAAGTTAATGATAAAAAATAAAATACCCTTGTGATACAAAACAATTCATTATGATCTATTTCTTTATTACATTACATAATTAGTTGCAGTTAAAAACTTGCCCTTTACCATAAAATTAAATTTTCTATCTCAAATCAGTAAAATACTGCTGTGCGTGAGTAAATTCATCAGAAATTTTAAATAGCTTTACCTTATGAATGTTAAATTGGGATGACGTCATTTTTGAAGGCCTACTGATGAAGTCACAGCTTGGTGACGTACCAGTTGTTAGACTGTATTCAGGAGGTGTTGGTTTAGTGCAAGAGTTCGTTCTGAATCAATGCTTTTTCTGAATTTGGTGTAGTTTTTATGTTTTTTAACATTGATTTGGATATACAGAGTCTTGATGCTGCATGAAGGATTTATCATTAAGGTACGAATAAATTCATTTATTCTAACCCCCCCCCAGCAGGGGCGTAGCCAAGGGAGGGTTGCTGGGGTCATAACCCCCCCCGCATGAGCAATTTTTTGCCATACAAAATGTATATTCTTCGTTACATTATCACACACACGTATACATATATATGAGTTGTAGTAGTCGTAACCCCCCTATGAAAAATTTCTGGCTACGCCCCTACCCTCCCAGTCATCACATACCAGAAGAACAGTAGAAATTTGGCTTAGGTCAATTTTTTACAAGCAATCGCACAGAGTTGATGCTATCTCAGTAGATCATTTGGCATCTATATTTTCTGTCCATGCATAACAAAAAGTTTTCTTTGGTAGTTGGACTTCGGAATCTCCAACACATATTGTAAAATTTTAGATGTAAGCTCGCCATGAATAAGCTGCTGTAGTAAGCTCGCTATGAGTGCTCGCACTTACGCCGCTTCAATTTACATTCATCATCCAAGTCCATTGAACTGAAAGAAGCATCAGTCAGTGTTTTTTTTTATCTCCTCATATCGCTCTTGTTTGAATTTTCGTTTACCAGCCTTAATTCTTTTGAAAGTGACTTTCTGATCCAGTGATCCAATTACCATCTTTCTGAGTTCGCAGGTCTAATAGAAATTCACGCTCCTTCATTGGTACCTTCCGTTCTTTATCACAGCAGCAACTTTCAAACGATTTACAAATGCATGCCGATGTATCAAATAGAGAATTTGCTTTCTTTCGAAAAGTATCCATTTGCTTACCATAACTCTCAGTATCTTTTCTTGCTTTGTAAGATTTTAGAAAGGACCGATGTTTGTTGCGGTAACAACGTATGTTTCTTAAAATGCTGTAGTAGTAGTCTATTATTGGGATTGAAGCTCCTTTCCAGATCTCTTTTAACTTATTAGTAACTTTTTCACACGAAGAGGAAATACCATTGTTTAGTAGATGCAGTACTATTGTTTTAGTTCTCTTTTGAAAGCCAGCAACACATCTTATTACATGTTCGTAAGTTGGAAGCATATTACTTGGCATATCACAGTCAGAGCCAAATACAGGGCAAACCATGTCTTTTCTTAACGCCATAGCGGTACACATTAAAACTGAAAGCCTCTGCAATTGAATTGAGAAACGATCTGATTTAGTCTCGTTGTCGGGTCGTACCATGCGGGAACTTGCGACTTACGGAGGGAGGGATGGTAGAATGAAACAGAACACGGAACAATATTAGGAATGTCTCTTTGTCTATATGCTGTATACTTAAAAACAAGGCTTCAAGACAACACACATTTTATTCTCGATTATATATTCACATAAAAATAATGATTTACAATGACGCATAAGAATACGTCTCGTCAGGTTGCAGTCCCGAACTCCAAGTGAAGTGCGTCCCTGCTTTTCAGCTCGTGAAGTGGCACTCGTAGCATGCCGTAAGGTGCTGCCGTCTTTCGAACGTCACGGCCACAGCACTCCTCCCTTCCTTTAGGAATAGTTCAGTCGATCCGGAGGTCGCCTGGATCTCGTGGACCGACGAACAGTAGAAGAGTCCTCAGAAACGTCCGTAGTTGGTTGGGGTGGTAGACCAGTAGGAGCAGAGTCTGTTTGAAGAGGCAGTGAATTATCAGATGATGACGATGCACGGACTTGGTCTATGTGTCTGTACAAGGGTACTCCATCAGTGGATGTTAATTTGTACAGAATGTTTCCTATTGGGGAAGTGACTTTAGCTGGAATCCAAGATGTCGCTTTACTGAATGACCTAGCCCAAACACTATCACCATGTTTAAATTTACGTGCGTCAGTCTCATGTTTGATTGTATCTCGAATGTGATCAGGATGTAGAAGGTCTAAACGTGTTCGAAGTGAACGGCCCAAAAAAGCTTCAGCAGGTGAAATGCCCGTGGAAGGCAAAGGGGCGCGTCGATATGCAAACAAAATGTTTAGTAACCTCTCGGCAAAAGTGCCAACTCTTAATTTTTTCATTCCTTCTTTAATTGTTCTAACAGCACGCTCTGCCAACCCATTAGAATTTGGGTGGTACGGTGGGGAAAAAACATGAGCAATACCTAAAATTCTAACAAAATTTTGAAATTCTGTACTTGCAAAAGATGTAGAATTATCCGACACAATCGTTTTTGGAATGCCATATCGCGCAAACAGGTCACGCAAAGCTGCTATTGTTGTCGTTGATGACGTAGAAGCCACTGGAATAGCTTCTATCCATTTTGTAGCACTATCTGCCACAACCAATATTAGTTTACCTTCGAAAGGACCAGCATGGTCTATATGAATACGTTCCCATGGTTCTTTCGATTGAGGCCTTGGAATGTATTTTGATGGAGGACTAGAAGTTTGTTCCTGACACGAAATACAACTTCTAACCTTTTCCTCAATATCTTTATCTACGTTTGGCCACCAAACGCTTGAACGTGCTAGGCCCTTTACAACCGTCATGCCACGATGACCAGCATGTAATTCATTTAGTACGAACTCGCGGAATTTCTGTGGTATATAAACGCGAGTTCCCCGAAGAATTACTCCTTTTTCAACTGACAATTCTTGCCTTCATAACCAAAATGGTCGGTAGATTTCAGACACATGTTTCGGCCAACCTTTCAAAATGAATTCTTTCACCTGAGAAAGTATTGGGTTTGATTCTATGTATTTTTGCAAATGAAAGGCAGTTATCGGGCTGTCATCTAATTCTTGCAGAAGTAAGACAACTTCTGGAGGTGCTGGAGGATCAGCAAAATCTCTCTTCATTGGTAGCCGGCTAAATGCATCCGCATTAGCGTGATTTGAACCTTTTCTATATTTAATTTTATAGGCGTATGCCGAAAGAATTATTGCCCACCTTTGTATTCTCGCAGCTGCAACAGACGGAATTGGTTTAGATTCTGATAAAAGTTTTACTAAGGTTGGTGATCAGTCAAGAGTGTGAACTCTTTGCCTAACAAATATTTTCGAAATCGAACAACTCCAAAAATTAAAGCTAAAGCTTCTTTTTCTAATTGGCTGTAATTTTTCTCAGCCTTAGTAAGGGTACGCGAAGCGAACGCTATCGGTTGTTCTCCACGATTGGTTTTGTGTGAGAGAACTGCCCCGAGTCCGTAAGGACTTGCATCACAGGCTAATATTACCTCCTTATTTACATCAAAATGGACCAAAAGTGAGGAATTTTGCAAAACATTTTTAATTTTAAGAAAAGCGTTATTTTCCGGGTCCGTCCCTTTAAATTTTTCGTTACGTTTAAGTAAGTTATATAATGGTGATAATACATTCGACATGTTCGGTAAAAATTTTGAATAATAAGTCACTAAACCAATAAAGGATCGGAGTTCGTCAACATTAGTGGGAGCCGGGGCATTTTTAATAGCGTCTAATTTATCTTGCACCGGATGCAAACCATCTTTATCTATTCTGTGTCCCAAATATTCCACAGACTGTTTCATAAATTCACATTTATCGGGATGTAACTTGATTCCTGCTTGTTCTAATTTCGAAAGAACCATATCTAAATTCTTTAAATGATCTTGTTCGTTAATCCCTGAAATTAACAAATCATCTAAATAACAAGAAGTTCCTGGTTGACCCCTTAGAATTTTGTCTATTTCCCTTTGAAAAATGGCTGGTGCCGAGGCTATTCCAAAAGCGAGCCTGGTGTAACGGTACAACCCACGGTGCGTGTTAATCACCGTAAGATTACTAGCTTCCTCATCTAATTCTAGTTGGCAATAGGCATCTTTTAAATCTAATTTACTGAAAATGGTTCCTCCGGACAATTGTGCGAACAAGTCCTCTAGATTTGGAAGGGGATATTTCTCTAACTCAGTCATTTTATTAACAGTAAGCTTAAAATCTCCGCATAAACGGATAATGCCACTTGGTTTCATCACTGGAACAACTGGTGTTGCCCAATCTGAGGTTTTAACTGGAACCAAAATTCCTTCATCCACCAACCTATCAATCTCAGTTTCGACTTTACTTTTCAATGCGTAAGGCACCGGCCGTGCTTTGAAGAACACGGGTTTAGCTGATTCTTTCAGTTTGAGATTAACCTTTACATTCTTGAGTAACCCTAGGCCAGGAGAAAATAATATTTTGTGTCTTTGCAATAATGATTGCAAATTATTTTCCTCAGATGGGACAACAGGCATAATATTTAATGTGTTATGATTATCAAATATTTGAGAATTATGTAAAACTGAATATATATTTAACTGAGTAAACCAATTTCTACCGATTAAATTAATATTGCCCTGTTTAGATATGAACAAAGGCAGTTTACAATTTATGTTATCAAAGGATACATTGACCAAAACCTTACCTAAAATATCAATTTCTGATTTTGTATATGATTTTAATTTTACATCAGACTTACCTATTGGTGGTAAAATATTTTTAATTTTATTATATGTGATTTCAGGAATTATTGAATAAGGTGCACCTGTATCCAGCTCAAAGCCTAAATTTGTACCTTCTATTTTAACCCATATTTTAATAGGAGGCGGTGCTAAACTTTCTTCATCTGTGTTGTATAGAACAACACTTTCTTTTATTTGGAGAGTATTACTCACCGGAGAAATTTTTTTACTATTTCTCTGTCGTTCCTGTTTGTTTACAGGATTACCTTTTCTAATTTGATTCTTTTTCGAATAACAGATCTTCTGGAGATGGCCCTTTTTTACGCAAGCATTACATATCGAATTTATATGTTTACAATCAGCTGATGGGTGTAGATTCGAGCCGCAACGATGACAGAAAACACCACCTGGCACTTTACCGGGACTGTTTGTTTTTTCTTTCGTCGATGATTCATTATCGGAGGAGCGAAATTGCAGCCTCTTCGGCGCTCTTAAAGCACAGACTGTCTCTGGCGCCGCTGAACTTTTCAACAGAGCAGCGTTACTAGCAGCAGATTCTATAGCTAGGGAAATATCCAACACTTTTTGTAGGGTCAACTCGGGTTCGGAAAGAAGCTTCTGTTGAATTAGGTCACTCGAAATTCCGCAGACCGTTCGATCACGTAACATGGTTTCTAAAGTATCCCCATAGTTGCACTGTTTTGCAAGTTTTCTGAGTTCCGCTAAATATTCTGATACAGACTCGGAAGGCTTTCGATTTCTTGTGTTGAAACGGAATCGTTGGATTATCTCTGACGGTGCAGGCTCATAGTAATCGCGCAAATACGTCTTTAATTCTTCCAAAGTTTTCTCAGCAGGTGCGGTCGGAGCAGTTAAATTTCATAGTATGGAGTACACATTAGGTACGATGACGGAGAGTAAAATTGCTTTCTTTCGCTCCTTGTCTGTTAATTGATTTGCTACAAAAAACAGTTCGACTCTTTCCCAGTATTGCGAGAAAGGTTCCGCCGCAGGGTCGAAAGCTTGAATACTTCCAACGGATGCCATATGAATGACTACTGCGCAGTTGTTCCAGAACAAAGGATTACGAAAACAGTTGGCAGATTTAAAAATTCGACAGGCGAGGGTAAGAACCGTCCTCGTCGCCACTGCTGTATACTTAAAAACAAGGCTTCAAGACAACACACATTTTATTCTCGATTATATATTCACATAAAAATAATGATTTACAATGACGCATAAGAATACGTCTCGTCAGGTTGCAGTCCCGAATAGAGATGAGACGGGCTCAGCCCGAGCCCGAAAGCCCGAGCCCGAGCCCGGGCCCGTCTCGGGCTCGGGCTCTGTAATTCACGATTGCGTTCGGGCTCGGGCGGACTCGGGCTCGTGAAAAATTTCTCCTTTGTTGAACATACTCCTTGAAACAGATTTTAAAAAGTGATTCATGGGATAAATAGACGTACTTATTTTAAAAAATAGCGGCACGGGGGACTAGAAGGTGTGTGAAGCTCCAAAATTTATTGTATCCTATTAATGAAGTAGTTAAATTTATTTGTCTTTAGCTGAAATTTCGGGCTCGGGCTCCAAATTTAATAATATTGCTCGGGCTCGGGCGGGCTCGGATTAAAAGTCCTCGGGCTCGGGCGGGCTCGGGCTTCAAAAAATGAGCCCGAACTCATCTCTAGTCCCGAACTCCAAGTGAAGTGCGTCACTGCTTTTCAGCTCGTGACGTGGCACTCGCAGCATGCCGTAAGGTGCTGCCGTCTTTCGAACGTCACGGCCACAGCACTATAGTAATATTACTTCTCTATATATGGCTCCCTACTTTAAAGGTGAAAGCAGAGGATCTGGTTCATAAAATATCGCATCGTTCATTGCACTAATGACTACTGAATATTTAGTATTCAGTAATTATCAATTTATAATTTGTACATTATTGCACTCATACCTACTTACTACTAGTTACACTACTTACTTAAGTTAAGTAATCACCACACCAGTTATTTTATATTGAAGAAAAACAATTATTTTGAGTCAAAAATCCATTTTGAGATTTCTATTTGTTTCAAGCACCTGGGAAAAACGTACGACTCTAAAAAAAAAAGTTTGTCTGTCATTCTGTCCGAAACGCTTTTATTGTTCACACATCACGTAAAAACGACTGAGGTGAATTAAATGAAATTTGTTGACATAATATGTGGTCCCTCAACTTAAAATATAGAGGTCGAATTGTTTAAAAATCTATTAGATTTTGAGATTTTGCGAAAATTGTTTCAAATTGCGCAAATTTTTGTTCGCCCATCACGTAATGACGACTAAAGCGAATGAAATGAAATTCTGATGTAATAGCTGGTGATTCAACTCAAAATATAGGCGTCCAAATCATTTTTAAATCTTGATTAGATTTTGAGATTTTCAAATCGTTCCAAACTGCTTACATTTATATTCGCGCATCACGTAAAAATTATGAAAGCTAATGAAATGAAATTGAGTGACACGGCAGGTGGTCACTCAGCTAACACTATAGGTGTCGAATTGTTTAAAAATTTTGGCTACATTTTTAGATGTTGCAAAAATTGTTCAGAAAATGAAAATATTTATCGATTACGTATAAACCACTGAAGCGAGTGAATTCAAATTTAGTATCATCACTGGTGGTCATTTGGACTCTTTGCGTCAACGTATTTAATTTTTTTTATAGATTTTGAGATTTTGTAAAAAGTCAGTTTTTGTTACCTCTATAACTGAAAATTGGGAATCAGATTAAATTGTGGAATTTTGGTAGATGCAAGTTAATTGAAACAACTCCAGATGTCAAAACAGTTTTAAATAGTTCATAAATTACGGGATTTTGTGAAAATCGTATAAATGTTTGTTCCCGCATTCTTTAAAAATGGATTAAGAGAACACAATGAAGTTTAGCAACATGATTAGCAACGGCTAAAACAACGAAATTTGGAATTTTTTTTGAAAAATTTAAATAATTTTTTTAAATATTCATTTTTTTAGGATTTGGGAAAATTACGCAAAGCTTTTTTCGAGGTATAATGTTAAAATATCTACCGTGAATCAAACAAAATTTAGTTACAGGTTAGGAATGACTTCTTGACATGAAAATCTCATTCAACGAGAATAAAATCTAATTTTTTAAAATAGAAAATTTTCTCTTTAATAGTTAAATTTACTAATCACTCTGTTATTCCCAAACCTATAATCTTTTAACAATGCACAGAAGGTATAATTTTTATTATAATATTGCTATTATTTCCATTCTTTGTACATCTACAATGCTGATTAGATTCAAGCTTTTTGAGAATTTGCATTTTGTACTAACCCGTCAATGACGGATATTTCAGCTAGTATATATATATATATATATATATATATATATAATTGTGTGTGTGTGTGTGTCACGAACTTCGAACTTAGATATAGGATCGTCATCGACAACGGCAGACAGATAAAATAGCGTCAGCCTCTGAAAGGAAAGTACTCGACCCCTTTTCAATGATTAGCTATATAAGCGCCCTCTAGTAACGAACCATGATGCAATCTACTACTAACGCAAAAAGAAAATAAAGTAGAAAGAGGAATACTCTGGGAGAGAGAAAAAAATGAAACAATTCGAAATTTCTAAATATTTTATTAAAATTAAAATTTCAAAAATATGTTTGTATAATTACGAATATATTAGTATGCAATCTCATAATAACAAAATGAGGAATATTTTTAGCACTTTTTTTGGCTTCAAATGTATATACTTCTTTGAGCGAACACCCCTCTTAACGACCGATTTTTTGCTGAACGGAGGGTGGTCGCTCCCGAGAAGTTTAGTAATGTATAAGTCCCAAGAAGCTAGTAATACGCACACACACACACACACACACATATATATATATTACTAGTGTCACATCATTTTTTAAGCAAAAATATTTTTTTCTCAAAACAAAGCAATTTTCCTACATTTGCATTAAAACTTTTTTTTTTCTCGAAGAAACTAATTTATTAAATTTCGCAGATGTTCTGGAGCTAAATTTAAAAACAAATGATCTCCACCATTCATTTGAATATATATTTTTTTGAAAGAAAATTCTATAAAGACATTACCGAAATTGAATTTTAAAAATAGCATTGAAAAATAAATACAATAATTGGGATGTTTTCTGAAGGCATTCGCTGTATTTTTTCCCTTCTTTTACTATCAAAATCTTTATTTTACATTACTTTTAGTGTCTTCCGCTTCCTGTTACGAAATAGAAATTTACTTATTGTAATTGAAAGACAGATAAAAAAAAAATGTTTCATTTCAATCTCGATCTTTTATTCTGTTTCAGTAAAAGGGAAGAATGCTTTAAGTCAAACTTGCACACTAGCGAAATAAATAAATCAGTAATGCTTTTATTGTCTAATGTCTTTCGACATATTTTTCATTCGTTTAAAATTTCAAGGAATATAACTTTTTAAGCAAAACAAAAAGTAGATTCTCAATAATTTAGAGAAAGCATAGAATATGGACGAATAAACAGGAATGGAAAACCTCCATTTCTAAGTAATTTGCATTTGAGATTTGTTTATCTACTTTAATAAAACATTTACAGTAGGTGTCCAAATTATTAAAGACAGTAAGACTGATATTTTTGTATTTTCTAGTTTAAGTTAATTGAGTAAAAACCTGGTTTAATGTTTTGTAAGTATTTTTATTTATTTATGAGAGTAGTCTGTATCAACGGTTCCCAGCCGGTCGGGCGCGCAAAGCGTTTACATGGAGGGCGCGAGAAAAAAATGGCAAACAGCAAATGATACTGAATATTTTTAAAAAACATCTTACTTATTCTTATTTTTACACTAAAATATATATTTTAGCTTAAAATGGTTATTCAGACTTTACCGTTAACATTATTCTGCAGAAAAGACGATTAACTGCTCACTGTTGAAGAACTAAAAACTATGGGTGCTGAGGGGAGGAAGGGGGGAAACGGAAGTTAACCTTTGTGGGGGACCACAGTATTAAAAGTTTGGGATTCATTGCTCCGTGTCATAAAAACAACATGTTATTTAGATATTTTTGGGGTATTAAAATGATAGTTTTATTAAATGAAAATATTAAAATAATTCGACTATTTGGTGGTGACGCCCAATCCTTGCAATTACAGGCTGCATTCGGGGCATATACACATCACATGTTTCCATATGTTGTTGGAGTTCGGTATTATGATGTCATTTTCTGATTTGTCTTCTGTTTTAATCAACTGCCGCTTGGTGATGATCAGTTCTTCAGCTATCACTAATTTAGCGAGATCCCAGATGTTCTCTAAGGGTTAAGCTCTACACTTAGTATACACACACCAATGCGGCGTTTATAAAAAACAATAATAACGTTAAACGCAGCAAAATTCTTATAGAAAACTTTATGAGAACAAAGTTACATGCTCGCAAAATGCCTTTAAACGAGATAAAGCAAGAATATAAGTAGTGACCGTAACAATTTGAAGACGCATAGTAATAAAATTATATTGTGATGATGTAATACTTGTCAGAAATTACGGTTCTGTGGCACACATCGTAAGCGGTCGACATTCACCAGAAAGTAACGTTAATTGTCTGCTGGTTTTACCCTCATGGAAGTTGCGTCTCCGTTCCCATTAGATGTAAGTCCGCCTTAGCAATAAAAACACATATTTAACTTTATATTCTTAAAATCAATTGTTTGATTGTATGTAAACTACTCTGTAACTGATTGATCTAGAATGTTTATTGTTGATGCAATGTGTTAATTTTCTTTAACCCCTGTCTTCTCGCTTCTGTGATATTTCCGGGATGAAGAATTCAAAAAGTTAAGCTCCGGGCATTTAAATTCTTTATACACAGAATTTTTTTATATCAAAATGTCCAAAACCTTAAAGTAAATGCATAAATTGTTCAAATAGGTTGTTAACCTTACATTTGTGTTTCCATAGAGAGACATTAATGCCACAGATTATTCGAATGTTAATTTTCCCAAATATTCGTCGTAAATGTACTGGTACAACACTTGAAATCTTATTTTATGTAGTCTTTTTTTTCATTGTTTAATTAAGAAGCACCATTTGTATTTTTTTTTGTTCTAGATTCCAAAAAAGCCGTTTATGTCGAATCAGAATTTGAAGATTTTCAGAATTATTTTGCACTTGACATAATTTTTGCACCATTTTTCCTTTTTACCTAGTTTTTATGTAGATAAACGACCTTCACCTTCTGTAGTTTGAAATGCTCATTGCTGAGAAACGAATTATTTTCCTGATGGGCATTCTATTTTCATTACGAGGGCGGAAAATTTTAATAATAGAAACACGTTATAATCCACCCAGTGATCTAGCATTAGTTCGAGAAAAAATTTAAATTTTTGTGATCCGGAAGCACGATGTGTTAATTTTTTCTAAAGTTCCTATAAGATTTCATATTTCTCTCGAAGCATCTTATCCTTTCAATTCTAATGATGTAGGAATACAGTATATTCGAATGATGTTTCTGACAGTTATTCGAACGGGGTACATTTAGGCCGAATTATTGACATAAACATTCCATTTCATGTGTGACCTTTCATTCAGTACTTTGGAAGAAGCCTGAAGGTCAGTACTCAGGTGACTGTCGATTTAACATGTAGCTCTGTCGTGAACACGATGCTCAGTTTTTTCTGCTGTTAATTAACAATTTTTAGTTGTATTTTTTTGTTTTGGATTTCATGGAGGCTATTTCTGTCGAATGGGAATTCGATAATTTCTGGAATTATTAGCAACAATTTTTTTTTCAAGGGGGGGGGGGGGAGATCAAACGGAAACAGCAGGACATTCACGGCATATACCTCATCGAAAAACCCTTCTCAGGATTGGGGATTCTTCAGGATGCATATTGCAACATCATTGGGTACGTTACCCGGATGGAAAATCAAACTATGGAAATCAGTTCTCACTGTAAAAGGCAGTAAAAGGATTTCCAGCATTTCTTGGTAATCAGTAGCTTTTATATGGCCTAAAGAAAGAAGCCAAGTTAAGTTTACCATTTTTGTCTTTATTAGTGATTAAAGTTATATTGTTGCGGAAATAACTAAAGAATTTAAGTTAAAAGGTTATAATTTTCTACGTAATCAATCCAAATGGCATCTTGTTGCCAAGATGTGTTGAAAGTCGCTATTTTTATAAAATGAAAGATATTGACTTCAGTAATTGTTGAAAAAATGGAAAGAAGTATTATTAAGTGATGTTTTCTTGACTTTTTGAGAACAAAATAAAATCGAAATAAAGAAATAAAAAAGATGTCCAAATAACTGTTTTTATTATGAAAAAGTATCACTTTTTATTTTAAAGGAACGGTCAAGGTTTAAATGATTGTTTTGTATTTATGTATCATAGCATTTATTTTTATCAAAAACTCTCCTCTGGTATAATCTTAATTTCTGGCTTTGTTCGCATGTCACGACAGTAAGTTTTAAGCATTTGAATTAAAAAAATAATAAACAGCAAATTTTCCATTTTATAATTTAGTTTTAAGTTTAATAACAAATAGATAATATATTTTAAATGATTTTTTATTTAATGATTTTAAAACATTTCGTGATATAGGACAATAATATGCTTTTTTTTTTTTTTTTTTTTTTTTTTTTTTTTTTTTTACATATACATGGTCGTAATTACCCACTTTTCACAAAACTGTGGGGTAATTACGGGAATGGATTCAAAAATATTTAAAATGTTAGAAAAAATAAATAGATGCCGGAAGCTCTTAAATGCATTACCAACATAAAATAACCTAAAAATAAATCACACAATCAATTTTAATATGAATTCGCATCGATAAAATATTTTTCTTTTCGCTGAAATAACTTTGAACACAAACCGTAAAATTTGTTTAGTGAAACTTTTGACATGCTGTTGGTTTTTCACTCCTTAGTAATTCAAGAATGCTTAATATTTATGATTAAAAATATCCGTCATTAAAAATACATCGTAAAGCATTATGTCAAATATTTTTGAGAAAGTTCATAATTTATAGATTTTTTAAGAATTCCACTGGTCGTAATTACCTTCTGGTCATAGATAATTCCATCTAACCATATATACAATGTACCTATAAATGTATTTTTTGTTTCATTCATACTCTTAATAAAGACTAAAAAAGTACTTCTATAATTCAAACGATTAGTGATACACGCAATAGAACTGTAATTACATCACAAAACAAAAAAGTTTTTTCTAGCCATTCATTTGTACTTTACAATTTCGAAAAGCAATTTATTAAGTCAAAACACTAGACCAGCACTCAGAAATTAAAAGTAAAAGTAAAATAATTTTCGTTTGAGTCTGTTTTTTTGCTTACACAACGTCTGGAGCTGTTCTTCGAAGCATTTTCTGCAGACATGGAATCAAATTACAATTTTAATTTAATCTCTTTGTATAAAAAACCATATACATAAAATGATCTTATTTTGAAAATGAAAAAGTTAATATCTGTAGTTTGGAAAACTTTATGAAAAGGCTCGATATAAAACTATTTCCTAAAATAATTTATTCATAGTGTTCCTCTCAGTAAATTTCTTTACAGAGGAAAAATTATTTTTGGTGATTCACTTTTAAAAAGTGTGATATATTTTTTAACATTTTAAATCTAGAACGTACTGTCTTCGTACTTTTTTGAATCCATAGTTTTTGTATATTTTTATTAAGATATCTGGATAGATAGTTCGAACTTAAGTACTTTTTAAATGAAGATAATGCATACATAGCCAATGCACAGGGTAATTTTAGTAAAATGTAAAGTGTTCGGAACCCTCTATTATGTAAAATATTGGACGAAATGTAAGCAAATTTCATAGGCGTATACAACGGACCATGAGATGTTGATTTTTAAAGAAAAAGAAAAAATAACAATACCAACAGTCACCAACAGGGGAAATACTGGCTTTGTTTACTAATTAATCTGCATAATTGCGTTCCTGTTATGATATGGGTATAAGAAGAAAGTCTGATATAATTCTCACCACTCTATAGCCAACTGAAACAAATGAAAGTTCAAATTTTTGCAGATTAACCGTTTTGCGTCCCCGGCCTGGTTGCTGTGTTGTGTTGTTGAGTGTCTATTTGAGTTTCTGTAACTTCAAACCTTTCCATCACGTTTAGAAAGTTTGTTATGCTCGACGGTCCTTTTCGTAATTTTAACCGCCGAAATTCACCAAGGGCAGCAAAAGAATTCTTGTTTGGCTGATAACAGAGTTTGTTTAAGATATGTTAGTAGATCTGACTTATCCTGAAGGTAAAGGTAAATGTTGAGAGTCATGGAGAGTAAGGTGAAAATTCTCCCACGCTATTCTTTAGACTCATAATCGCAGCAAAGAACGTCCTTATGTAAATTAATGCATTTTATTCTGTAAAAAGCTGTAACATTTCCCTAGTGGCAACTTTTGGTACTAATTTTGTTTCTTTAAAAGTCGATTTCCTTAGTCCACTATGTATGTCCGTCAAATCTGATTATGTTTCATCCAATACCTTACTCCGTAGAGGGCTGTGAACACATCACATCATTTTATAACCATCCTGTTAACTGATGCCTTTTTAAAATATTAAAACAAAACTACAGATCCGGATATCAAACCTCTAAAAGATACATTCCCAATAAAAAAAAATGTACTATTGCAACACCTCCTATTTAGAGAAGACCTAACAACGGAGGCTTTGACGTCATCATAGTTTTATTTACGTAAAGTAAAACTTTTTAAATTTTCTGATGAATGCTACAAATAGAAAATAAGTTAAAGATAAAAATTAAAATACCTTTGTGATACAAACAATTCATTGTGATTATTTTTCCTTATCACATTACATAATTAAAAACAGTTAAAAACTTACCCTTTGTCGTAAAATTAAATTTTCTATCTCACATCATTAAAATGCTGTTATGCCTGAGTAAATTCACTAAAAATTTGGAATAGTTTTGCTTTATGAAAATAAAACTGTTATAAAGCCATTTCTAAGGCCGACTTATGACGCGAAAGCTTGGGGACGTAGCAGTTGCTAGGCTCTCTAAATCTGGTGCTGACTACAGGGACAGTGGCCTTAACATCGGCAAGGCAGTTAAAAACACAGCTTATTGAAAATATAAATCTTAGAAATTCTGATATTTTCATCAAAGAATTAAATTTAAGTCATTTTAACAAGTTTAACAATACAAACAAGCTTATTAAATAATTTTAATATTAAGTTTTTTTTTTTAAACTTAAAATATGTTGTTCTAACATTTGCCTAATTAATGATCCCATTTAAATTTGCTTTTTTATTTGCAGGTACTCATAAATCTGCCCAAACCCAGCTTCCACACATAGCTTCCCGTCTTTTCCTCTACTTTCTTTCTCTCTTTTTATTTCATTATTACTATTTCATTTCGCAATACAGTCTTCTTTCTTTCCCTCTTTTTATTTCATTATTACTATTTCATTTCACAATACACTTACAAAGACTTTAAAAATTACAGTAATAAAAACTTTTTTAAAAACTTTTTGCTTATTCCAGAAAAGGTCTTTACGGTAAACCCTTTCTTTTGGCTCCAGATCAGGAGGTTATTTCCTTGTAAATGATGACAATTATTCTGTCGAAATCCATCTTTATTTAGCAGTAACGATTACTGAACGTTAAACTGTGACTGAACAAATAACGAAACGAAATAACATGTAAGACGAGAAACAGACAGCTGGTTTGGTAAGTAAGCGGCGCAGAATACAGGTAAGTCATAACAGGTAACACGAGAAACACAGCTGGTTTGGTGAGTAAGCGGCGCAATGCTGCACAGGATCTCTGGCGTCAGGCTGGATGCAGGGAAAAGGACACTCCGGATTCACAAAGACGACGGGTCTGCGGTATCGAGCTGGAAGCTGAGAAGGGCAGGCATACACAGCAGTGGAGAAGTGTCCACGACATCGGGCAGGAATCGGAGACGGCCACAACATATCTACGGCAGGGTACTTGCTTGCTGACACTATACCACACCAGGAAAGATTGAACTGCCTTGAACTCTCGCTCTCTGGGCTTTTTATAGCTGCTTGAGGTGAGTGCGCATTAGTGTCCAAGTTATCCATAATTGGAGTAGATTTGGATCTGCTGGCGAAACGAACACCAGGGCTTCCAATTCGAGTGTTGATTAGCCATCGCTTATCAGCACTCGGACCTTCGGATCTGCACGTTTCCAAAGGTCCAGGTGCTCACCGAAGAGGGGCACCACAAGATAATAGATGAGTATTATAATTATATCTATTAAAGAAAATAAGTAACCCTTATATTTACAAAGCAGTACAACAGAAACAGAAGGTTTTTAGAAAAATAAATACCGAGCTAAAACAACCGAGTGGAACCAATACCTTTTAGAAATAAAAAGCCTTACAACTGAACCGTTGACGTCATCACGAGATCTTCTTGCATGACGTCATGACAGTTTTACTTTCCCAAAGCAAATCTATTTTAAATCCGTGGTGAATTTTCTCACTCATAAAACTTTTTAATGATTTAAGATTTAAAAAAATTAATTTTACGACAAATGACAACTGTCGTCCGTCACTAATTCTATAATATGATACAGAAGTAGATCACAATGAATTATTTTGTATCAGAAAAAAGTGTTTTAATTTTAATTTTTAAGATATTTTCCAATATTTGTATCATCCACCAGAACTTTTAAATATTTATTTTCATTTTTGGAAATACAACTGTGATAACATCGTCAAGACCAGTGGGTGTGTAAGCCCGAGACAACGCTGTCCCAAGTGGCTCTGGGAGAGGAGAGCTGCCTGACGGGTACGAGTGCGGATGCTTGCCCGCGTCTTTGGGAGGGGGCTGCCTTCTGCGAACTCGCGCCTGGAGGGTGGCTCGAATCGACTAGCCACAGTCTGACTTATCATTTAAACCTAACTGATTTTCTACAACGTTGCCGCCGGACTGAAGCTGAACATCAAGCTGTAGTTTTTACTACGATTTCACACACTGGTTGAATCACCGGCCCGAGGACCGAATGGTGTGAGGCTTATGAAGATCGAGGGCTCTACTACTGGACTGTGGTCGGTTTTGCGGGTGGCAGCCGACCAACGGTGTGCGGAATCAACTGAAGCTGTCTGGAGTATCCGTTAAAAGAAGAGCCACAGTCTGATGGCGAAATGCCGTGGCAGGGCTTATTCAGAGGATGGAGATTCTTCACTCTGCGGACGTGGCTCCCTTAACAAGGCGACGTTGGGTTCCTGCCGCAGTTTTCATCTAGTCTTGTCGTCGGATCATCATCGCCCCGCGTCACTCGCTCCTACGATTAAATTGGATTTTTTTTCTTCTTTTTTTCCTGGAGATCTACATGGCCATACCCTGACTTTTCCATCTTCAACATCGAAGGCCACACTTTTCAAATTTCCAAACTTTGTTTTTGGATCGCCTGATTTTGTTTACATTGAACACACTTTTTGCACGTGGTCGTGACTGAGCAACCCGTCCAATGAAGACCGTGCTTTCGCGGGGGGAGGACCGGTCAGTCTCCATTTGTCTAGCTGTTCCTGATTGGCTCGCAGCTCCGCTGCTCGCCCCTGTTTTGCTGTCTTGCTTCGATGGACGATCAAGATGTTTTTTCCATCTGTCTGCATCTTTTTGCTGACTCGACTGAATTTTGCCCAGGACTTTTTGGGCCTTCTACACATGATATCAAATACACACTTCAATTTCACACTGGAGATAAAAGCTATTGCTCATGGTGCTCCAATAAAAACCCCCTATTCAGTCAGTCAGTCAGTCAACATCGTCAGGGCAGTTAGAAACACAGCTTATTGAAAATATAAATCTTAGAAATTCTGATATTTTCATCAAAGAATTAAATTTAAGTCATTTTAATAAGTTTAACAATACAAACAAGATTATTAAATAATTTTAATAAGATCTAGTGATGACGTCAAAGCTTCAGTTGTTAGACCATCTACAAGGTGCTGCTGGACCGCTGCCTACTACCAACACCTCCAACATACAGAAAACTTAACAACTGAAACTTTTACGTCATCACTAGGCCTTCAAGTAATGACGTCATCACAGTTTTACTTTCACAAAGTAAAACTATTTAAAATTTCTGGTAAATGCTACAAATATTAGAAAAAATCTTAAATAAAAAATAAAATACCTTTCTCATACAAAATTGTTCATTCCGATCTGTTTCCTTACCATGTTATATAATTAGTCATGGTTAAAAACTGCCATTTGATAGAAAATTATATTTTTTATCTCAAATTATTAAAATATTGTTATTCATGAGTAAGTTCATCAGAAACTTTTTATACTTTTATTTTGTGAAAATAAAACATTTAACTGTAGGCCAAATGCTGACGTCAAAGTTTAGTGACGTAGGAGTTGTTAGACTTTCTTTATCCAGGAGGTGTTGCTACTATTATAAGTATGGGGAAACAAATTAAAATGTCTATGGCAAATTTTATTTACAAGCGGATTTTACGGGTTTTAATAAGATGGGAAATATAAACTATAAACACAACTGAAACAACTGATGATTTAGACATTTATAGAGATCGTGAAATGCATTTATATTCAAATGCGTAAAGCATCTTGAAATGCATTTATATTATGTGCAAATCAAACTCAAAAGCTTAAATTCAACAAATAGTTCCATAAAAATCATCGATGAAAGCACACATTCTTACGACATGAAATGCAATTACGTGAGTCCGTTGAAGACAGAACAGTGAAACGAATTGGAAATGTTATTCCTATACATTCAATTCGTACCTTTAAGGCATCATATTACATTCGAGTTTTTAAGGCTGTTACTTAACAGGCTGATTTTTTTTTCTGAATATTAACAAAATGAAAATGCAAAGGTAATAGACAGCTTTTAAATTTTAAAGGCAATTTACATACATATTCCCTCAGTAAACATCATGTGAGAATGTTAAAAGATAAAAGTAGAATATGTTTCTTTGCAGAAAAGTCTAGAGTTTAATGCAAGTAAAACACTTAAACCTGAATGGAATGGGATCGAATGCATATTATGATGGTTTAAATGACGTATTTTAATGGAAAATAGTAAACAAATTTTACATTAAAAGCTATAGTAAAGCAAAAGCATAAAATGACTCAAATTTATATCGCTGCAAAACTGTTCTAAAATAAATATCTTAGTTGAATATAATATATTTTTACTTAAATAACTTACTTTACTTTTAAGCTGAATCTAATATGTGTCTAGTGAGATCTTTTAATATTTATGCTCTAAAATCTACAGAAAAGACGACAAAGAATGAACACTATTTCACCACTTACTATTTTAAAGCGACATAAAAGGATGACGAATTGTGAAATTTTTAATACTAAATGCACTTTCTGTAATTTATTTTCAATATTGCACAATCAATATCTCTTACAGCTCTAAGATACACCAGTGTACTGCAGTGATGATAGCTAGTCCTTTGAACTTCCTTGCTTTGCTGTCAGACGTCACTTAACGGACGCATGATAGAAGTATTTTGAGCCACTATGTCATAAAAATTTTGCTTTGCTTCAGTACATTAGACATTTTATCAGAGGCTTGGCAGTTAAATTTTTTATTGCGTAATAACCGTGTTTTAAGTTGACTTAGACATTTTTTTTTCAAAACTCAATTTTCTCAAACTTTCGGGATATCCTGCGGTGGAATTTATTCGCTAACATTTCCTAAGTCTACATTAAATTAAATCACGTAAGCTTAGGACAAAAAGATCATCGTGATAAGCTTAATTCAGTTTTCCATTATATAATTTGAATTTTTATGATAAATCTGTAGCATGGTAAATGAATTTCTTTAAACAGCAACGCTGTGTTTCCGAAACATTTCAAAATTGCTTATGCTGTCGAATTTTTAAATAATTTTGATTAATGGAATTGATTTTTAAATAAGTTTAGATTAAGACATGTGTACAGATTCCGCGTTTTAATGTAAAGCAATACGAAGAATCTTAGTGAGGGGTCTTTGCACCCTTCCTTGTATGAGATAGTGTGAAATTACAAAGTGATGAATGATTTCCAATCATCTTTTTTTCGATGGACACCACTCTTTTGAGGACTTATGGACATTGCGTAATTTCTCTTTAGGTTTTTTCTTCATCGTTGCTTTGTTCTTCTTTTAATACCAATTTGCATACTTGTGTTACAATATTTCATTCCTCCTCAGCTTACCTATATTTACATGGCTTTTGTTTTTTCATCTCGCTTAAATCTTCGTTTGTGAATCCGCTTTAAGTATGTAAGTATGAATAACCTGTGCACTTTCCAAAATTTACTTGTTGGTTCCTTCGTTCTGTTACGCGTCGCCTACGTTATTGTTCTATTTCATTGATTTTTTAGATCGTTTTTTAAGTTGTGCTTTGTGGTTGTTTTTTAGGTATGAGAATTTAAATTTGAAATCCAGGACACTCGAAATAAGTACAATAATTCGAAAATAGCAACTCCTTATATATTTTTTTCTTGGTGGGTAAGCAGTACTGTAAAATAAATTAACTTTTGACTTCCCATCACAAAGATTTCACGAAGAAAAATGCTAAACGTTTTCATTTTAAGATTCCAGAAAACATATATGCTTTAAAAGGTGCTGCGTGTCGAAGAAGTTATACAATTAAAAAACATATATATAGCTGACAATATTCAATAAAATCATTATAAATGGTAGCATTTCCAAAGGTCTTAAAATTAAAGACCATAGAGGAAAATTTTAAACACAATCATTTTATTTATTACATGTATAAAGAACTTTTGAACTTTCAACAGAAAATATTTCGTTTTTCTCCCTCCGGTGTTAACTTTTTGGAGCAACCAATCTTAAATTTTTAGAAAGTGGAGAAAAAATTATTCTGTCTCCGCAAATATTTTTTTTGAGTCTTGTTTATTTTTCACTCACTATCTACGATTTCAGGCATTCCTGGCATTCAAAATTATTTAAAAAATTTGACAGCATTAGCAATTTGGACATGGAATGTTTCGGAAACACAACATTGCTATTTAAAAAAATTCATTTATCATACTACAGATTTATCATAAAATAATACAATTATATAATAGAAAATTAAATTTAAAATTAAGAATTCATGGAATTTAAAAAATCTTTTTCGTAGGGCTTGTATCTCAAAAACACTATTATTCTTTCTTTTGTATACCCAAGCACCTCTGTTTGAAAGAAAAGTTGATCAAAATAGTCTGAAAAATTATAAATTGCATAGAATTATAAATTGCAATTGATTTTAAAAATTATAAATTGCATAGAATTTAAGCCTGCATTCAATATGTTTCATTGAACTTCATGTTGCATACATAATTTATTCTGTACTACGAAAAAAAAAAGCATATTTCATAGAAATAATAGGAAGATTAATGATTAGAAAATGCCATAAATTTGGATCCGTTTTAAGTTATAAAGGGATTAAGAAAGACATATTTTTCTTTTCTGTAAAACTTGAATATAATTTAAATTTGTACTACTGAAAAAATCAGATGTTCGAACAACGAGCATTATGAACTAAAATATAATCCTCTTTCAAACTGTGCAAAGAAAAATTAATAATAATAGAATATAACTATCAGGATAGCAATGCAAAAGGCTTTAACTGTCATTTTTAAAAACTAAATGTAAAAAGCCGATTTTTTTGTAAAATTTATACATGTGCTTGCGAAAATACATCGATAGATGGATAGATATGTTCGCTCACGGATCAGTATAAGAAGCTGCTAATAAATCCCCTTTTTCAAAAAATAAATAAATAAATAAATAAAAACACACGACAATCTTATCAGAAAATAAGGTAAAAAATTTAAAAACAAAGAAATGTTTATCAGGATCACAAAAAATAATTTTAAGCTTTTCCCTCTCTTTTTTGTGATTATAGCTTTTTTTCCTAATCTTTTTTTTTTCCCTTTCTAAATTTCACTTCATATTCATCTCAAAAAAGTAAAAAACTCTCGAAAGAATTTAACAGAGCGGGGAAAGGATTTTTTTAACTTAATGCTTGGTAATATGTTAGGTCTATCAGGAAATTCAAATTTTATGGATTGTTGAACTTTTTTTTTAACCAATACATTTTTTTATGTTTTGATCTTGTATTCATTATGCTATCTATAACACGCCCAATTAATAATTTCACTTTAATTAAATAATTTTTTATGTGTAATATTTTCATTATCCTATTACTAAATTTTGCACTTTTAAAAATCAATTTTTTAAAGAGTTCTTCATCTCCCGCGAAACATTAATATGCAACGCGTTATAGTATACCAATCTCTAAGTTTCGGAGGAAAATGTTTCGAAAATGTTCACAGTCTAATGCTTTTTATCACTCTGTATAAATTAACTTTTTAAAGGTCAACCAGCTGTATTTTAACTTTCAAGAATCTAACTATATTTTTTATATCGAATTCCTGATCATCATTCACCCAAGCACTGAAATCTGATTTTTTTAATAAAAATTCAGTGATATTGGACTATGATAATGATCAGTCACATTACTAGGACACTGATTGTGACTGTGTGGGAACATTATCTTTACTACAGTACCTTAGTACATTGCTGATAGCTTATGGTTTACTAAAATTTTATGGGGAACCAAAATATTAACTAGACAAACGGAAAATCCTTTTTTCCCCAAGGGCCTTGCAGACCTTGTCCCTACGTGGGCTTTATGGCCAATCCAATGTTTAACTTTGTTTTAATTATATATATATATATGTAACATTACAAATCAAAAGCCCATGAAAATCCCATATTTCTGGAACTACGCAGTTTAATTCAGTTGGAACAAAGAAATACGCGTTCAAAAACTGCAATTAATACACGGTCCCTTGCTACTCCTTTGTAATTTTGTAGACGGTCCCGGCAGCCAGCCACATAGGCGTCTTAAATGTCATAACAAACCTTGGAAAACCGCTGCCCAGATTTAGCTGTTGGCGAATAATTGCAATGCTTTTTAGTCATGTAACACGACCTCGGAAGGTGATAAAAGCGGATGCATCATCCCAGGAGCAGAACTTTCTCGTGACACAGCTGCCATATATATATATATATATATATATATATATATATATATATATATATAGAATAATAAATTAAAAGTCTGCTGAAATCCCAAATTTCTAAAACTTCGTAGTTGAGATCAAAGGAAATTCGTTTTCGAAAACCGCAACTACTACACAGTCCCTTGCAATTCCTTCGTAATCTTATAAACGGTCCCCGCGCCCAGTCAATCTGGCTTCTTAAAAGTCACAACAATCCTTGAAAAACCGCTGTGCAGGTTTGGGATCTGCCAATTATTGCAGTGTGTGCGGATCATGTGACACGACCTCAAAAGTTAATAAAAGGGCTGAAGCAGCCCGAGAGAGGAGCTTATTGCGTGTCCAAAATTGCCAAGAAACCTGTATCAAATTATTCAATAAAATAAATATGTAACATCAGTTGTGACTCCGAATCATTCCATCGACTGCCGTACCATGCCCAAGGACAATCACCGCTCGCCCAGGCGCTCGCATGCTTCCTGTCACGATTCCGGAGGACAGCGGGGCTCTATGACGCCCGCCCAACCGGTGAAAACTCCCAGTTGCCCAGGATGTGAATATATATATAACTAGCTGAAGTACCCGTTCTTCGCACGGAATGGATATTCTTAAACCAAAAAAATACAAATGGTAAATAAATAAATAAATATGAAGCATATTTTTAGACTTAATCGCCTGCAAAAACTGTTTTAAAATATTCGTTATGCATATTCTAACTATACTTGATCTTTAAATACTCTTTCGAATGTGCATCCTAATGCGCGAGTGTTTCCTATTTGTCTTTCTTGTTCCATAAAATACTTCTTCAAAATCGAAATCTGTATTAAAATCGCATACTAATTTTTCTTAAATCCTCGGCAGCCATATTCTAACTATATTTCACCTTTATTTACACGAATATAGCCACCAATATTCCAATTAAATAAACAACTAGTGTTAGTCAATTTCTCTGCAAATATGGAAGATATCGCTAAGCTGGCTCCAATTTCGAAAACTTATTTTTTATGCCAAATTTATCGATAAATCAGCAAAAAGTGGCAAACTTTGGCGACTTTTCACGTTTAATCTGGCAACCCTCAAAAGTAATTCGCTCTTTCATCAGTTAGAGAAAAATTTTTGTCTGAAATTAACAGCACTTAGAGCTAAAATATACGCGAAAAACACCTTTTTTGTTGTCAACTACCCCCTATTGAGGTCTATTTTTGAGGCCGAAAAATCTTGAAAAGGTTTTTTATGAATTTGTGTTCTTTACATTTTAATGCAAGATTTGTAAGGTTATCTTAATTTTCGTTAGAAATATGAAGACATATATGAAAACAACGTTTTGAGCCCTAATAAAAGTTTGGACACGAATATTAAAAAACGCTGAAAACGACTTTTAGGCATCCGTGTTCGCTACATTTTAAAGGAAGAATTTTATACGTATCTCTATTTCCTTTCTGGATACATTGGTAAATTTGAAAACAACGTTTTGGCCCCTTTAACCTCGTTTTGATGCGAATTCTACAAAATTCTTAAAATTATATTAAGGCATTTGTGTTCACTATATTTTTAATGGAAGACTTTTAGGCTTACTCTTTTTCCTCTGATATATGAAGAGAAATGTGAAAAGAACGTTAAAGAACGGTTAGACCCCTTACCCCAGCTCGGGTGCAAATTCTAAAAAAATCTTGAAAACGATTTTTAGGTATTTCAGTTAGCTACATTTTAAAGCAAGAATTTTGCTCCTATCTTTTTTTTTTACTTCTGAGATATAAAAGGAAATGTGAAAAGAACTTTAAAGAACGTTTTACCCCCTTACCAACGTTCGGGTGCGAATTCTAAAAATCCCTGAAAATAATTTTTAGGTATTTCCGTTAGTTAAATTTTAAATCATAATTTTGCGGCATTTATTTTTTTCTTACGAGATAGGCAGGAAAATGTTTTAAGAACGTTTTGGCTCTTTATCCCCGTTTGGATGAAAATTCTAAAAAACGTTGAAAATAACTTTAAGGTATTTCTATTAGTTACACATTAAATCAAGAATTTTACGACTACCTCTTTTTTTCCTCTGATATATGAAGATAAATGTGAAAAGAACGTTGAAAACATTTTGGATCCCTTATCTCCATATTTGGATGCGAAATCTGAAAAACCCTTAAACTGATTTTTAGATATTTCTGTTAGTCATATTTTAAAGCAAGAATTTTATCGCCATCTCTTCCCCCCCCCTCCTGAGACATGAAGATAAATGTGAAAAAAACATTTTGGGCCTTCACCCCCGTCTGGGTTCGAATTTTTAAAATTCGCTTCTTAAATGACGCCTTGGGCGTCTTATATAGAGATTAAGAACAGCATATTTTTTTTAAATTTATTATTTTTTTTTTGCTCATTTGCTGTGGTAAAAAAATATGATTTCACCACAATAACATTTTACTGTTACACTACTAACGTATTTGCTGTAGCAGGTGAGTTCTACTATAAAGTGTATTGCTGTATTCGGCGAACTTGTATATTCTTTGAAGGCACTAGCTTTTTATGCTATTTTTTTGGAATTTTTGCCAGTTGGCTCAATATTTTTGAAAAAGTATTTATTATTACTAATGGCAACTCTTTCGCGATATTACGTTTAAGTGCGATGTAACACTTCACACTAGTACGTATACCTTAGGGTGGATCGAAAAAAACATTTTTTTTTTTTTGGAGTTTTACAACCTACCTATGCTGAAAAGATGATCTATAGTATGGAGATAAGCTGAAAAATAATTAAAAGGCTTAAATTAAAAATTCAATACTTCTGCGAGGGGGTATCTTCCGAATAAAAAGAAAAGGGCAAAATTAGCTTTTATATGGAGAAAATCAAAATACTGTTAATCAGAACCTACCTATGTTCTATAGTGTGGAGATAAAGAGAAAATTAACAAAAAAAATAATTTTTAAATTTAATGCTGCAGCAAGGGGGTTGAATTTCCGAAAAAATGGCAAAATGACTAAATTTTGTTCTTCTGTAGAGAAAACAGGATTATTGTTTATCAGAACATACCTATATGCAGAAAAGATGTTTACAGTATGGAGATCAAGACAAAAGTAGTTTTGAAATTTAATTTTAAAAGGTAATACTGCAGCAAGATTACTGAATTTTTTAAAAATTAAAAATTAAAAAAAATATTCAATTATAGTTAGATTTTAGACTCAAATTATTGTTTTTCTGGAATATACATTTACAAAAGGGATAGTGAATAGTGAGTACTCAGTACTAAGTAGTAGTTCTAAGAAGTACAGCGAACGTTGCAATACTTCATGACCCAGACCCCTCTCCCCGTATGGGTGAATACAATCGGCAACCCCATTTAGAGTAGTTAGATATTTTTTTTATTAACTGCGCTGTGTATGTGTACTTGAACTAGTACTACAATGGCTATGTTAAGAAAACATGATTTTCGCAATATGTTAATCTGAGGCTGTGGTATGCCAACGAATATGCCTTCCTACGAAAACTTAAAAAGATATATATATATGTTGGCATTCAAAAGAGAAAGGAAGTAAAGGGACAGTATTTACATCTAGACTTTTGTCCTCGTGTGAAGAAGTCGCAAATAAGTCACACAAGAACTGAAAACAAGCAAGCTACAATCCCATTAATTGACCATTTCAGCATTTTGAGAAAAATAAAGTCATACCAAGATAAATACCGTGCTCTTGAGAAAGAAAATTCTCCATGTCAAATATCGACACCTACTTTTAAATCATTTGTAGTTTCCGCTGTAAGAAAAACAGAAAGTACTAATGAACGAGAAGAATTTCTAATAGACCAGTGAACTCAAAAACACTTTTTGTTTCTTTCAATTCAATGGATTTGAATAATGAATGTAAACTGAAGCAGTGTATATGCGAGCATACATTTTCGCAACACCAGCTATCATTGAAAGCAGAGCCCTAAGCATTGACAACGTCATATTTGTAGTGAGCAAATTTACAGCCGTAGCAGGTGCATTGGATCGACTTGGCATTTGCGATCGAGTACGCTCTTTAACTGTGTCAGCTGCTCTACAAGATGTAGACATTATCGCACAAAGCAATGTATCAAATGTTTTTGGTATAAATAAAATTCGGAATCAGATAACAAAGGCAAGAATCACTCTACTGTCTCATTCAGTTTTTACAGATTATAATCAATACCAGTCTGGACATACTTTAATGGACGCAAAGATAGGCCTCTAGTCTAGAGAAGAAAAGTTATAATGGAAGACATAAGCTTTAAAAGAACCAGACTCTGAGAGCATCTGTTACTTGCGTGAGATTTTCGGAAGAGCAAAAATTATTGGAAAGCACATAATTAGATTTTTGTAAGGAATTGGTAGTGACATATATGTAACAAAGAGGGTTGCGACGGAACATCTGTCAACGCAAGTATGAAAAGCGATGTTATTCCTATCAGAATCATAACTGATCATTACAATGGTTTGTTTGCCAATTACACACCAACAAACTACCACCTAGGCCATTTGACTTTGCCAGCTTTAAAAATTCTTCGAAGGGCCAATTCCCTTATTTGATTTCTGTCATCAGCTGGCGTTGATATCAGGATATTTTCGGAGAGGACAAAGATTATTGGAAAACGCATAATTAGATTTTTGTAAGGAATCGGTAGAAGATTCCGTTTCTACCAATAACAGGGTCAATGGCAGACTTCAAATTATTCGACAAATAATGTGATAGAACAACTGATTGATGCTGTGCACCGTAGATTATTCGTTTTGTTTTCATCTTGTATCATACAGGCATATGAATTTTTAGGACGAACATCGTTAGCGTCACTAAAGCCTCGGACAGATTTTCGTAAGCTTTATAGAATTGAACATTTGGTTTGGACTTGTAAGCCACCATTAGCGGCAAACTACATCAGGGTTTCTCATAGACAGACTTTTACTGAAATGTCCACAGTTGATGTCTTCACAAATTTTCATTAAGCACAGTTAATCAGAACCTAAAAATAATTATATTGAATAGTTCACATAGTGTGCATTCTGTTGGCTTGAATGAAACAACAGGTAGCTTCTCGTATACGCCAACGATTTTTTTATTTCCCTAGTGGAGCTTCTACGTCCAGTTGTAGTTCCGCATCTAAATGCGTGAAACAAAATCGTTCTGCAATCGCATTCAGGCTACAGAAAGAAGAGTAAAAGTATGCATCTGCTGCTGTCTGCGGACCATATAAAGAGACGAGTTAATAAGAAATCATTTGGAATTATCGTCCACTGTAATTTTGACGGATTTTTAGGTTTTTCTTTGTTTTCTTGGAACCATTTTGCATGTGTCTTCTCATATCAAAAGTATTGTGTAGTACCAAAATATCTTTGCTTTTTTAACAAAAATCTATTTCATATTTTACCTTAAAAAGACTTAACCATCTAAATTTCATCTTCCTTGCGAAAGTGATTAATCTAAAATATTTT
Source organism: Cheiracanthium punctorium (assembly GCA_038373885.1). Taxonomy (NCBI): domain Eukaryota; kingdom Metazoa; phylum Arthropoda; class Arachnida; order Araneae; family Cheiracanthiidae; genus Cheiracanthium; species Cheiracanthium punctorium. Next base: position 81,748 of record JAWZYV010003957.1, on the reverse strand, counting down.
TTTCATTTAAAATTTCCAACAATTTATGTATCATAGAACATCTTTTCCGCATAAGTTGGTTTTGAAATTAAATAAAAAGAGATACACCCTAATACACATACACAGCGCAATTAATAAACAAAAATATCTTATTAATCTAAATGGGGTTGCCGATCGTATTCAACGGTGTAGAGAGAGGGGTCTGTGCCATGAAGTATTGCAACGTACGCTGTATTTATTAGAACTACTGCTTACTACTGAGTACTCACTATTCAGTAAGTCATCACTTTTGTAAAACTATAAGTGTAAAATCTTACAAGAGTTACATTTTTCCCGTTTCTTTTATCATCTTGTCGCATTATTACCTTTTAAAATCAAATTTTAAAACTACTTTTGTCTTGACCTCCATACTGTAAAACATATTTTCTACATAGGTATGCTCTGATTAACAATATTCTTGTTTTCTCCATAGAAGAGCAAAATTTAGTCATTTTCCCCGCTTTTTTTCGAAAATTCAACACCCTTGGGGTACTTCAAAATTAAATTTTTTAGTTATTTTTCTCTTTGTCTCCATTTTGTAGAATATCTTTTCCTCATAGGTAGGTTCTGATTGACATCATTTTTGCTTTCTCCATATAAAAGCAAAAATTACTCCTTTTTTCCCTTTTTTTCGGAAATTCATTCCCCTTGCGGCAATATTAAATTTTACATTGAATTTTTTTAGTTATTTTCCCCTTTATCTCCATACTATAGAACATCTTTTCCGCATAGATAGGTTTTAAAATTCCTGGAGAAATAAATTTTTTTCGATCCAGCCTACCATATCATATTTACATACATTACAATATATAAAGAATGTTAAAAAAGATAGAATCTATAGTATTTCCGAAATATGAATTCAAATGTATTAGCAGTTACTTTCACTCTCTTCAGAAAATAATCAGCAAACAAACAAAAAATTGCAGAGCCAAATTGCTTCCCTAGAACATTTAAATTTATATCAGTCACAATAAGTATTTAAATAGGCTTTATAAATTACTGATATGAAAAATAAAATGTAGTCAGAAACAAATGCTATACTTTTCAACTTTTTTCTCATGTAGCTATACATGGATTGATACTAATAACAATACTTTTTTAAGAAATGGTGGATTTGTATTCAATATATGATTGTCACGTTCATTTTTTTAAAGAACTAAATTCGTTTCGAAGGAACTAAACTAGCTCCGAAGGACTAAGCATGTCCCTTTTTTAAATCGTTCGGAGGTTTGTTCCTTCGGAACGAATTTAGTTTCTTTTTTAAGCGTGCAGATATGTCATGGACTTGCTAAATTAAAACTTAAAGATTAAAGATAGGATTACCATTGAATTCGATTGATTGTTAAATCTCTTTTTAAAAGCATAATCTACTTATTTCATTTACTATCTTTTTTCAATTTATATAATTTCCTACTTGACATTTCATCCGGTATGCCACAGAGCTGGTAGCAAGTTTGTAAAGAAAATAACAATATTTCAAGATGCACAGATCCAATTTTAAGGGATTTTATTTTTCTATTATAGCTTTCTCTATTTGCTTTTTCTTATGTTAATTTGCATCGCTTTATTGATTAAATTTTACTACAAAAGGTTTAACTGAATTTAGTACATTACACAAACAAAAGAAAGGGAGCATTTCTTTAGTTGTGTGCCGGAAAAAAATTACAAGAGCCAAATTGTACATAATGAACTTTTTCCCAATGTTTCAAATTATAACTAAATAATATTGTATGTGGATAATTTAAATTTACTTGGGCTCGCATCATTGAAATAGCGCTCCCCTCACCACATTATGTTGTTGATAGCTTGAAGTTAAATATTCAAAATTTTTCATTGTTGGTCTAACAAAATTGATTTATTTATTATATTTTAGAAGTTAGTTTTTGTAAACTTTTCCGCTGTCTTCCAAAGTTAATGTTTCTCTATTTTTGCAATATGCTATATATAATATAAATTTTCTCTCCATCTGATGCATGATCTGAACAGCAAATGTTTCGAAAGCAGTATAAAAGTTTTTCACGTGGAATTGCGTTCCTCCATAACGTTCCTATGTAAAGAAAAAATTAATTTTCAACGCTGTCATAAGTTTAATTTATGACTGAGTTTGAAAATTAACTGTGTGAAATAACCAGATAAACTCACTCAACTACCCCGGGATTCTTTAACGGCAATCAAAAATATGACGTCAGAAATTAAAAATTGCGCGAGATTCATAAACTCTGCCATAAGCATTAAATCACAGTCGCAATTTGAGCGATTCTAACGAGCTCCTCGATATGACACAGTTTGATGTGTTTTACGATATTGAAATATGAAGGATTTACATTAAAAATGGTTTATCAGAATTTTTTTACGATAGTAGGGATTTAAGTGCAATACACTATGTTAATAAATATTTCCTGAAAGTAAATGTTTCTTACTTATAGTCACAACTTTTCACCGGGTACCTAACTACTAACTAAACGATAAATAAGACTACGTTAATATATCGCACGAGAGATTCAACAGAAGAGTCTACCTAATTGCTTTTTTTTAAACATATTTCCTTCTTTATTTTATTTTAAACAAGGAAAATCTAATCCATAGATAAATTGATACATTAAAGATTACGATTCATCCTTCAAATTAAAAATGCAGAAAATTCAAAACTACGTCTTTTAAAAACTTAAATTGTCTTTTTTATTGAGTGAAGTCAACGGTATCTCTTCCTATAAATTTAATACTATGGCTATTAAAATAAATATTTTTACTTTAAAGAACAGCATGTTAAATGAATAAATACTTTTACCCAGCATGTACGTTGATAGTGTTTTCAGGAAATATTATGATTGCTTCAGATATAAAGTTACAGAAAAAGAAAAGAAAAAATGAAAAACAAAATTACTAAATTCCTGCTCGTATGAAATGGAAAACAGTAAAATCTTTTTAGTATATCTGTAGTTCTTTTTCAGGGCATCCAAGTGAATGTACAAGAAATATATTTTCACTAAAGCGATACACAGAAAACTCTTTAAAGAAGTTTAGAGCATACATTTTATTTAACATCAGAAAAAAAAAAATCTTCAGAAGCTGTTTTTTTTTGGAAGAGTACAAATGTTTCCCCATCTCTTTTTTAGTAGCTTATTTTTTTTTAGGTTCTATGTACATTTTCATTTAATTCACTTATTAAATAACTGAAAGTATGTAACAATACAAAATTTTTTAGTGGTATACTATATGTCGATAAAGTGCTACCGTTTTTTTCCTCGCATCAATAGCAATAAGACTTACGAAACTTCATTAAGCTTAAAGCTCGAGCTATATTAACTTCCAATTGGAAATTGACAAATTCACTATTTAACGAAGGTAAAACATATTCTGTACAGATGTAAAAAACCGTTTTTTTTTAAATAAATAAACTGAAATGATGTACTTCGTATTTCTGAAGTAGAAATTTTAAAACTGACGACGTTAAACCCTCCAATCTACAGTATACTTGCAAAATTAGTCACCAGCCATATTACAGTGGATTCAAAATTATTAATGACAGTCTCAAAAAAAATAGTAATAATCTGTCTTCAGAGAACAAATTAGGAAAATTCTGGTTGCGTAGGATAAAAGGTCTTTTTATTTTTATAGTACATTCCTTCAAAATTTTCTACAAAATTGTATTAAATTAAATTATAAAAAGAAGTAAAAAAATGTCACTCAGTATTTGGTGACACTTCCCTGGGCCTCAATATTCCTTGACGAACTTCGCAGTTCTACATTTTAGTAAATAGAGAAATTATGTTTGACCCAGAAGGATTCAATAGATATCAGTGTAAAATATTTTTCTTTACTATACCAAACAGCTAACAGAAAGAAGAAACGATTGTTCAAAAGATAAAGTAATTAAGATTTTGTAAAATAGCATACATAAAAGGTGTTCATCAAATTGTACGCGTGTTTCGATCGAAAACTCTTCAATCTTTATCAACAGCAGTAGAAGTCCATACGCAGACTGGGACTTGTTCCCAGTCTGCGTATGGATTTCTACTGCTGTTGTTGTTGTATACTGCTGTAGTTGTCTGTTCCAGTTTGTCTATGCACTTCTACTGCTGCAGATGAAGATCGAGATGTTTTTCATCGAAACACGTGAACAGTTTGAAAAATAACTGTAATATGTGTTACTTTTCAAAGTTTTCATTTTATTACTAAATCCACTTGTCACGCACACTAGGTTACGATGCCACAGCTTCTTTATCACTAAGTAGCTCTTTCATAATTAAAATATTTTAATACGCAGAAACAGCCCTAAAATTTAGTCGGCCATTTAATATTTGAATATCAGACATAATGAAATGAGCGTAGTATTTTAAATTCGTACTTTTTGGGCTACGCCACTTCAAACTGCAGTCAAAGGAAACCAAACTGATTTGCAAAAATATGCGTAAAAATTTGACAATCTACTATAAGTACTAAAACAATCCACAAAAGAATGTGTTGATTCATGGTAATGAAACTTAAAGAACACGTAAACAGGAAGAGTGCCACGTGCATAGAATGAGGTTTTACATAGTCGGACAGTGCGCTAGTTATTGAATATTGCTGACTTTCATTAGTAAATATAGGATTTTCAACATGAATCATATTACAAAGCACTTCTCAAGGACATTTTAGTTATCTGAAACTTCCTCTATATAAAAGGTCATTCAGATAATGAGCTATCTGGAATTTTTTGTACTAATTATATAAAAATAATTTATTTTTATTCAATGAGTAGCGGCTACCCGCAACTTTGTGCGCCTCGGCTTTAGAATTTGGTCCCGAGAGAAACGAAGCATGTGTGAATAACAAATATGTTTGCGACTAAAGAAACTACATTTAAATATTATTTGCTTTTTACTTATTTTAAATGAAGTATAATGCATGGTAGTATACTTCATTTAAAATAAGAGAGTATGCAGAATTACTAAATTTAGATATTTTTCAGGCATTTGGCGAATAGAGACAGTTACGACAGTATTTGCGAACTGTTTTGAGTGTTCTTGTAAAAGAAATATTTATGCTATATGCATGAATTTTAGCCTATGTTAATCAGGAATAGTGCAGCTTTCTATTAGCGAAAAAGTTTAGAATCGGTTCTGTAGTTAAAGAGATGCCCATAGAGCGTAATGTATTAGAATTGTTTTGAGTGTTCCTGTAAACGAATTATTTGCTCTACATGCATGAATTTTAGCCTATAATACTCAAGAATAGTGTAGCTTACTATCAGGGAAAAGGTTTTGGAATCGGTTCAGTACTTACAGAGATACACATAGAGCGTAATGTAATTCTTATGAGTATCCCTGTAAAAGAACTATTTGTGATATATGCATAAAAGGAAGCCTATAACACTCAGGGTCCCCCCAGTGTCCAAGAGGTTCTGCTCTCAAAACTGGAAGGCGGGAGGTGCCAGGTTCAAACTCCGGTCGACCTAGCCGCTCGCAGTTTTAGGTGCTTTTTTCCAAAACCTCGCGAAAATACTGGCTAGGATCCCTTAGAAAATTCCACACTAAGGAATTCCCCATATAGGCATAGGACCCTATAGGCCTAGGACCATATAGGCCTAGGACTTTCAATCAGTGAAAAAAGTTTTAAAATCGGTTTAGTAGCTACAAAATTTCCACAGAGCGCAATGCATTAGCATTATTTTGAGCGTCTTTGTAAAAGAATTATTTATGCTATATGCTTGAAATGTTGTCTGTATGTTAATGCAGGGCATAATCTATCTTCATTACAAATGTTTCCACCCATTTTTGTGTGATTCAGTCAAAAACATCCAAACACATAAACGTACATATTTATAATATTGGTAGGATGTGGAAATTTAAGAACTTTAAGAAACACATCTGGACTTTTCTTGGTACTTAAGTATTATCCTGGCGGTCATTCCCGCCAAACTGTTTTTTCGTCGAATGAGTTGACAAACTGTTGCCAATCGTATTCAAAACCATTAATAATTTCATGTGCTCGGCAAAAAATCGCTCGTCTTGGCGGACCGCCAGGATAATACGTAAGTACACTTTTCTTTATTTATGCTTTTTAATTTGTCGTAAAATCAACATAATTTTCCATACTGATTTATGTTTTCCAAATGCATGGGATTTTGCAAATATAATTTCTGCTTTATTTCAAAAGCATAAATCATTTCGTGCGGGCGATAAAACGGTTTTTAATTAACAGTTAGAAAAGTCATTAAAATTTCTGAGCCTCAGGTACACTTTATCGAAGTCATGGGCACAGTCATGCTCAAATTTTCAAAGCTCTGATTTCTGTAGATTTGTATGGAGAACATTCATTTTTATTATTAGAGATAGATAGATTTGGCATAAAACTGGCATAATTTACGTATTATTTAATGTTTTTCAGATGCACGTGCTCCTTCATTGAAGTAATAGCATTCTTGTTAGCTCAAAACATGAATCACTTGATACGGGCGAAACTCGCCAAGCATGGCAACGTAAAAACGGTTTTTAATCAATAATTAAAGAAGTAATTAAAAATCTAAAATTCTAAGTAGCCTATAACCTTCTCCAGGGTCCCATCTATATCTAAAACCAAAATTCATCATAATTTATTCAGCGGTTTAGGCGTGAAAGCGTCATAAACAAACAAACCTACTCACTTTCGCATTTATAATATTAGTTAGGATTACGCGTATTTAACATATTGCGTAACTTTTTCCATTTATCCACGTGGCTGGTATTTTTTTAACAGGTTTGATTTTAGCTTTCTCATGTATTATGAAGGATATTCATAAACTTACTTTTAAAAAGTGAGAACACTGTTTTACAAGTAAAAAGGCACTAATTTTAAATTTCGATGTCTGTTTGCCCGTCCCTTTAAGCATACAGATATATTACGCAATAAATGTTTCAATCTGGCAACTACCTGTTAATCTACTTATGGTTTCTGTAAAGGAGAGTGAAATCACAAGAAATGAGCAAACAAACAAGAATAAAAATGAGCAAAACTGACACAAACGTGATAAAAATGGCAATACCTTAAACTAATGTTTTATGATACAATCGATAGAACAATTCACCACCTGAATAAAAATCTAACAGTTTGGAAAAATTCTTTTTATCTCGATATTATAGTATTTCTGGTAGTATTTAAAGGAAATTTTATGTTTGTTATTCTATGTGTATACCTTCAAAGTAAATTAGGCATCGGGATCATCGTTCCAAAGAAGAGATACGCTCATTTGTGTAGTGACAGACTGAAACGAGTTTAACCCTTTTTCTGCTGGTAGTACTTAGAAGTAAAATTAAATTAAAATAGTAGAAAAAGCTACTAATTATAACCATTTCTTTGAAAAATCATTACCAACTCAACTTACATCACGATTGCATGTTTTATTAGAGTAGATTGTTTTAACTGCACAACTTTCCGCTCGCTTTCTAATCACGTAGCGCCCCCTCCTCCCACAAAAAGAGCAGGGGGCAAATCAGGCAGGGGATTTTCATCACCATCTCAGGCTTCAGCTGTACTTTTGTAATTCATGCAAAAGTTATTGACCAAAATGTGTTTGTAGTAGATTTCAATAAAACGGTTATTTATTTATTTATTTATTTATTTATTTATTTTTGCGCATCACGTAAAAAAATATTTGTGACAATGATTGTGAATGATTGTGTGAAATGATTGTGAATAATTTAAGCTGAGAAAGTTTTTAACAATCATTAATATTCTTGTAAGTTTGAACTACGAAAAAAAAAAAAACAAATACTATAAGTGTAGCAATAACCGATAGTGCTGCTGCTGAAGGACACAGTGCAGTTTCTTGATACAATATTAATTAAATATCCCATTCTTTTCAGATTAAAAAAATTATGCTCACGTTATTCAAGAAAAAAATACCATTCATATATTTTTTAATATACTATGATTAATTCATACAGCTTTATTTGGTATGTTGAATATCTGCAATACAGAGTGATAAACAGGGTTATCTTAATCAATTTAGGGCTCCTAAAACTTGAGGATCTTGGGCCGAAACCTAGCTCCCCTCTATGGTAATCAGGCCCAGTTTGTTATTTTCTGAAATGTAACAATTTAGTTGTTATTGAAAAAAAATTTGCTAGGATATACCAAAGCTTACTTTTTACCAGAGGTAAAGGTTAAAAGTTTCAGCGCATTAGTTACGAAATCCTAATACACTTACCTTCCAATAGTTCATATATTTTACTAGTATAGTATCGCAAAACCAAGATCTATAGACATCCCCGGTTTGTCCAGTGCTTTAAAAATTTAGATTGCTTTTAGATTTCAATACCTCCTAAAATTTATTTTTTGTCTAAGGAGTTGTGCAATTTTCTGTTGACGAGCTTGTTATTTCAAATAGTGAGCATTTTTTAAGCGGTTTCATAACTATTCAAAAGAGAAGAATCACTTTGTATTATCAAATAAGCATATAATTAAGAAATGCATAATGATTTCAAATACAAGGGTCGGTGTATTATTTTTAAAGGAAAACGGAATTTCCTACAAAAAATAACATAAAGAGCAGTATGGTAAAATCATGGATGGGGGAAATCATGCTCATTTAAAAGTTTATTGGATTATACTAGACAGTTGTAGAAAATACAAATCCTAAAATAGCACTCGACATTAAATTGCGTGATAAATGTATCACAATAGTTAATTTGATTCATAAATATTGTGTTTTCTTGTTAAAGTAGTGCAAAATTATAATACCTAAATAATATTACAGTAAAATAAAACTAAAAAAAAAAATCTCAGGCATACAATTTTTCAAAAATATATAAGAGAAGGCCATACGTAGTACCAAAATTATTTTTATTGAGTTATGAATTATATATTATTATGATCATTATGTTTGACTTTATAAAGCAAACAGCCTAAGTAAAAGGAAGAAATCACTAATTTATTTTGCTATCTCTTTGTAGCTGGCTTCATTCCAAGTCACTTTTTCTTTGTAGATACAAGTGTATTGTCATAGGTGTTACACGCAAACGAAAGAAAAAAAAATAGAAAACTTTTAAGAGTTTATGTATTTGTAACAGATGTGGAAAGTTTGAGGAATTACGTGACTTATACTTTAACCACAATTTTATATCAAAATTCTTATAGTGTTTAGGTGGAATGCGAAATGTTCGAAAAGGGAGCAACCATTTTACTTAAGAGAAAAAGTGAAAAGGTATGGTAAAAAAGAGTACGTTTCATATTTTAATAAACATCATATTTTAAATGGGTTATTTAAATACTGTTTGTTTTTTACGATATATATCAGTACTCTACATTTTAAAATTATAAATTTTAAATTATACATCTTTAAAAGATATGAGCTGAGTGCCCATTCATCGCACTAAGATAAATAGCTATATCATTGAAAAAAAAAAAACATACAAAAAACATAACTTTATGCGATATTCAGAAAAATCGAAGGTTGGTGGATATAACGTTGAATTGCTAAAATGATAAATAATGACTATTATTTCAGTTAACGGAGAATCGAGTACAACTGGAAGAAATAAAATTAAAAATGTTACCACTTCATAGCGATTTGCAGTAGCGTGAGTGAGCAGCAGAGAGGAAGCAAGATTGCGATGATGTAGGATGATCTGCTTTTTATAGTTGTAATTTAAGCTGGGAACAATATTCTGCTTTTAAAATAATCAATATTAACATTTTGTTGCAGAAAACATTGCTCTCTAGAGATCGCGTATTAATGCTAACTCAATGTAAATGCAACAACTTAAAAAAAAAAAAAATACTTTTTCGGGCATTATTGTTAAAACTTTTGGATTGATATGCTCTTTTTAGATTTAATTTAGTCTAAATTTCATGTTTTATGCGTCAAATAATTAAACTTCATGCGTTTTGTTGCATGTGAATCTTTTAACTGAAACGAGAGATGAGGGTAATTAACTTTTTCCATAGGATAAAATTACAGTTGCTGGTTTATTTCTCGCCAACTATTGGGGATATCACGTGATCGCGTTCAGTTTTGAGAACATTTTCTTTTTCATTTAATTTACGTACTTGTTGCCAAAACTTCACAAAGCTTAGCGACATTTAGCGCGATTTTGTTAGTGGGGTATATAACGATTGCATTCTTGCATAGCATTAGTATTTACCAATAGATTAACGGAAAAGACGATGCACAATTCGAATAAGATATTGTTAGAACAAGTTATTACTACTGACGCGCATGATTTATGGGCCTTGTCGTTGTCCTTCTTTTAAATCCACATTGAAGAACAACTGTATAGACTTACCAAATGGACCCTACGCTGGAAAAGGGCAGACGTGTCACACAGCTGGCTGTGTGAACGAACTTTCTTGCCTCTTTGGCACGCAATCGGCAACTCGTTCGACCTCTCTGTTGCTGGTAGTTAAATTGAGTAATGGCAACGGCTGAACTTTCTCAGTGTCGTAGCGATTAAGTCAACACTTCTTTCCTCATGACATCACATTCCGAAAGAACATCTCTCTGTGCTACCACGAAGGAGTCTGATTCGTTGCGATGTCGGAATCACAATCAGAAATGTCACTGTTCTTGACAGGGTGAATGGAATGTAAAAGCTTACCCCGACACCGTATACTAGGATGGGATTTTTATTGTGTGTATCATGGGGTTCCTACCACGATGCTATCGGAGAATATCAGTGACGGATAGTTCTCACTCACGGATAGTCAAATTCTTTGGATAAATATCCACGACCGTCAATTTGGTGCTATCACGAATACAGCGTATAAACGAAGTGAGAATTTTTATACGTACCTGTTGTTGACAGTGTCCGAAATCGGACCGATCAACCAATCACAACACACAGCTCCCTCCCTTTTCTCAAACGATTTCTCAAACGAGGGCATGGACTTCAGAATTTCCGACGGGTTGGGGAACACCGATCAAGGAAGGGGTGTGTTTTTTGACAGATAGGCAAATTCAAGCTTGCCAAGGAAGAGTAGTGCCTTTGGTGGGTCTGCTTAACACTCCATGATACATGCAATAAAAAATCCATCCATCTTCTTTCTTCTAGTATCTGGAATCAAAATAGGATTTTCGTTCACCATTTACCTGTCGTAAAAAAGCAGTGAGCAAATCGCTGTTTCTTTGGTTTAAGGCCTTTTTTAAAAATCTCATCTAATAAAGAGAAGAACAAAAATTCTGTTGCACAAGGTGTTAATAAGATCAGTTTTAACCTATGCCTCAGAAACATGGACTTTAACGACGACGGAGGAAAAAGCACTGGCAATCTTCGAAAGAAAGGTTCTAAGAACTATTTTTGGTGCCGTTTTAGAAAATAATACTTGGAGGAAAATATATAACTTTGAAATCTATAAAATCTATAAAGAGGACGACATTATTAAATACATAAAACTGAATAGAATGTGATGGGCAGGCCACCTTCTGAGAATGAGTGCTGAGAGAACTGCTTTTAAGGTCTTCAATGCCAACTCCTTTTTGTAAAAGACCTAGAGGAAGACCTAAGAAAAGACGGAGGGACAGCCTGGATGAGGATTTTGCCAAACTGAAAATAAGAAACTGGAGGTCCATTGCAAGGAAGAGGGTGGAATAGGAAAGACTTCTGAAGGCCAGGGCCCACAAGAGGCTGTCGTGCCAATGTTGTTGATGATGAAAAAAGCAGTGATATTTCTTATATGATTCCGGGACTTTTGTAGTAGCACACAAAGATGTTTTCTCGGATTGTAATGCCATGAGTGGAGGAAGCTTGATTTATCTGCTATGAAAAGCTTTCCGATAGCATCGTAGTAGGCCCATGAAGTGTTAAGCACTCCTACTGAAGGTCCGCTTTCCTCGACAAGCTTGAATTTCTTCCCTGTTAGAAAACACACAACTTCCTTGATCGATGCCCCCCCAATTGCTCGCAAATTCTTAAGATAATGCCCCCGTTTGGCAAATTATAGAAAAAGTGGAGAAAGTTGTGTGTTGTGATTGGTTGATCGGTCCCAAATTCTCACTTCTTTTACACGCTGTATTTGTGATAGCACCAAATTGAGAGTCCTGACTATTTATCCTAAGAATTTGACTATCCATAGTGAGAACTATCCGTAACTGATACTCTCCGATAGCATCGTGGTAGGGCCCCAGTTTTTCTTTCATATCAGTCAGTGATCTTTAATTAGAAGATCAGTCAGTGATCTTTAATTAGAAGATCAGTCAGTCATAAACGTCATAAAAAATTTTGTAGTACTACATCTAAGACTACAATATAAGAGTTAACAAAAAGTAAAAATTCTCATTGGTAATGTTAATACTGCACTTTAATTTGTCTTAAATATAGTAAGGTTTTTGTTAAGTTCAATTTCCAAATGCGTTTCATAACACAATATGCATTTTCTAAAAGTACACAAACTGCACAATTCAAACGTTAACGTGCTAACTACGGTTAATTTTCTTTAGTTTATTTTTATGCATTTTTATATGTCAAATGGCACATTAAAAGAAAACTATATTTCATTCATAAGACATAAACACTGTTTCCGATGTGATAAAATATTCCTATGGTTGTGTAAAAAACAGTAACACTTTTAATATTAAACTTTAAATTGCAAAATATCTGCTTCCATAAGTATATTTTAAATAAATAACAAAAAATTCTGAAAATGTACTGAATAAATAAATGAAAGATAACTAAAAGTCGATTGCTATATCACATCGTTTAAAGGCGGATTAGAAAAAAGATACACTCAAGTAGGAATATATTTGCAGTCATAATCGTTTTAGTGAACTCTAGTAGCATATTTATATTTATTTGAATTTATATTTTTCCAGCGGAATAATTCATATTTCCATAAATTATATATTATACATTCAGATAGTGGGCTATACATGTATGTAATCAAGTTAAAAAGCTCAAGGAATGAATTTTATACTATTTTATCTTTAAAGTGGAATCTGAAAAGGTTTACAATCATTTTCTGTATTTGGTTCAATAATTTGTACTATAAAATATGCCTTGTTTACTTTTCACATTTTGATTAAAACATTTAAGAATGTATAAATGTTAATAAGTATGTTTTTACTATACATAGATACATACAAACATGCACCCGATCTAAATAAATATTCGAGTAATAGCCATGTTTCCTGTTTCATTTTTGTAAATAACTAATTAGTTTTTAGAAAAAAACAGAAAACTAGAAAGAAATTTGAGAAGTTATTATTATATTTGATATGATAAAATTCTATGGGGAACACTATTTTAAATTGGCAGTTCACATAGGAAATTTGAACACCCTATATGTTATGTATGAGAGCTCTATTGGACAGAATAATATGAAGTAATGTAATTTTGATCAATTAAATTTGAGGCTTATACCTCAATTTCGTCTTTAAATCAAGAGGTAATAAAACAGGTCTAGTAGAAGAATAAATAAGTAAATCAGATATCATATTTACGATACATAAAAAAAAGTGTGCGCGTGTAATCTTTACGGGCGATTGAAGTAAAACTTCTTTGTGGTGTTGAAACCCATGTTCTTAAACCGTTGTTCCGTCTGGAGGTTGGGTTAGAATCCAGGCAGTGTCCATGTGTTATCCTTTAACTGCGTTCTTAAATCGTTTGCAGCCGGGGTTTGTTTCTTTGTGGTGTTCCATACCTGTGTTCTTAAACCGTTGTTCCGTCTGGAAATTGGGTTATCATCCAGGAAGTGTCCATGTTGTAGTATTATTCTTTAACTGTTTTCTTATGCCATTGTTCCGTCTGGAGGTTGGGTTTGAATGGGGGGAATAGTCTAGTATTATACTTTAATTGTGTTCTTTAACTGATGTTTTCCTCTGTTTGTTGGGTTAGAATGCGGTAGTGTACATTTTTTTTTTTGTGTGTTTTTCTATCACAGTGTTCTTAAGCGTTAATTTCGTCTGTTGGTAGGTTTCAAATTATTATTCTGCATCCCTGTTTTTAAACTGCAGGTTCTGTTTATTGTTTAGGATTGATTGCATCCAGGGTCCGTTTCTTTGTGGTGTTCTATCCCTGTGTTAAACCACCTCCGTCTTGAGGTTGGGTTAGAATCCACGGAGTGTCCATTTGTTATTCTTTTATTCTGTTCTTAAACCGTTTGCAGCCAGTGTTTGTTTCTTTGTGGTGTTACATACGCATGTTTTTAAACCGTTGTTCCGTCTGGATGTCGGTGTAGTATACAGGAGACCATACATCTTCGAAATTCGAGGACAGTCCCCAAATATAGATTTTTTTTACTTTGTCCCAAAAATACCTTGAATTCCTGGGGACGCGAAAAGTCCCCAAATTTAAAGATTTGTACTTTTTTCCCCTGAAAGTTTCCGTTTAGTTTATTTCTTTCAGAAAAAATCGAAGAAATAAGAAAAATAAAACGACTAAAAGCGCCTTCTACTCAGAGAAACAATGAAATTCGATCTCTGAAAACGTTTGTTGTAATTGTATGCGTAGCGTGTACAGACATTCAATAACGTATTCGACTATGAGTCAAATTTCCCATTTCAGTTTTGTTAATGATTAATCACTTTTCCGGAACAACCATGCTTTAAATATGAAATTGAAGTACGAAATTTTTCTTGCACTCGAATACGTTTTTTAGAGGGTGTAAAAGGTTTCATGAAAAATGATCACAAAACGAGCCAATGTAAAAAAGCAATGTCTTCTGAAAAATACAGATACTATGCCAAGTACTAAGTTATGAATAAATCGCAATATTTCAACATGTTTTTCCTTTCACATTTCTGGTTTAAATAAATATTTATAAATACTTCCATTAATTTATTAGAAATAGGAATACACAATTGATATAAAGAGCCATTAGCATGGTAATATGTTGTGTCCTCGAATAAGTCCCCAAAGATATTTTCTAGTGTCCCCAAGTTTTCCTTGGATTCCAGGACAATGTTTGATTTGTCCTCAAAATACTGTTTAGAAATATGGTCACCTTAGGTTAGCATCCAGGAAGTCCCCGTGTCAAACTATTATTCTTTCACTGTTCTTTCACTGTCTTAAAACGTTTTCCCGTAGGATTTCAATCGAGAGAATGTCTATGTTGTGGTATTTTTCTTTAACTGTGTTCCTAAACTGGTGTTTTCTTCTGTTGGTTGGTATCGAATGCACATAGGGTCTATTATTGCCTTTCTCTATGGCAGTGTTCTTAAACCTTTGTTTTCCTCTGCTGGTTTTGTTAGAAGTATTATTCTGTTTACGTGCTCTTGAAATGTAGTTTTCGTCTGCTAGTTTGGTTCGATTGCAGGTTCCATTTCTTCATGTTTTTCTATCACCGTGTTCTTAAACCGTAGTTTTCGCCTGCTGGTTGGGTTCGATCGCAGGCAGCTTCCGCTTTTCCAAAACCACGTGAGCGTTACTTCCGTCAGAAAAAAAATCTGAGTTACTCTCTAGTTGCGCCTAAAGAAGTTTTACTTCAAAAATGAATTCCGAATTTTTCTAGCTTTTACTTTTATGCTATTACTTTTTCTTTTGATATAAAGCGTTTAAGCAAGGACTCCATTTTATGCAAAACACTCACGCAATGTATACAATTCGTACTCAAAATTCACTTCTCTATCTATAAAGCGATCCAAACAAGAGATTTTTAAGCTTCCGGTATTTTGCTTTGCATTATGTTTCGCTGATTCTTGATAAAATATACGTTATGTACATATGTATGAAAAATGCATGCAGTTCGTATTTTAATGCGTTTTCGGAATTATTTCCTTCGAAACTTCCTTATGCATTCATAAAGGCTCAGAAATTGAATTCTAATGCAGTTTGCTTTCTTCCGTGCATTGTATCCTTTAAAGTTCACATTTCTTAAAAGATTGAGTGAATAAGTAACAAAGAAACACATATAACAGCAAGAATACATTCAGATACGAAGTCTTATATTATAATTTACTTCGACTTTTATGTACAAGATTTGTAGAAAAATATTTAGTTCTTTTAGCTGCTAGCGATTTTGTGTACACTAGTGTCCAAATTAAGTTTAGAAACACCAAATCTTTAATAATTATTGTTTTGTTGTGAAAATTTTGGCACAGAAATATGCGTATCAGTATCGGAGAAAACGCATACAGAACCTAAAAATTAGAAAAGAAGATTAGTTAGTTAATATACAGGTCATATCAAAAACGGGATCTAATCAAAATGACATTCTCAAAATGAAATATACTCTCTTAGCAGAATGACGGCTGGCAGTGAGGCTTGCTATATACTTTCTCCCATAATAATTTATATTTATGCCAAATTTTATTAAAATAAACCAATTTTTCAGTTACAGATTTTGAGTGTAAACTTACTGTGGACTGATTGCAGTTAAAATGAGTTCATTACCGTCACGATAAAACGAAAAGAGTGACTATTCACTCTTTTCATGCTCCCATCTAGAAATGAGTATTACCGTTAAATGATAACAAAAACAACAATGAAAACATTGTATTCGAAGCATGAGAAATCTGGTTTCCCGCAGCGAGTGTGTAAAAAAATTACCCGTCCTCATCATGAAAACAACACATTTTCGTGAAACTGTTCCTTGCCATCGATAAATGTATCCAAACTAACTAATGACTGATGAGGTAATTTTCATAAAAATAGGTAACATAGAAAAATGATAATTTAAAGCTTTTAAATGTTTGATTGAATTGTGTGTGTGTGTTTTATTGAATTAAAAGTGTTTTTATGAATTTAACAAAATCCGTTTGCTTAAACAGTTTGGTAGTTTTGTTTTGATGAAAGTTTTTTTCATTCAACCAAATCGATTCAACAAAATCAGAGCTGCCAACACTCCCGTTTTTTTCGGGAGATTTCCCACCACTAATGTTTATTTAGCACCTTGTACTTAAAAGAAGGCCAAAATTTTGAGCCAAGGCTTCGAGGTCTTGCAGGTACTTATCTTCGAGGCCCGAGAAATCTCGTTTCACACAGCGAGCGTGTTAAATAATTACCAGTCCTCATGATAAAAAAATCTACATTTTCGTGAAACTGTTTCTTTGCCGGCAATGAATCTATCCAAACTAACTAAAGATTAAATTATCAAAATATTTGTTTATTTTAACAAATTTCTTCGGTTAAACTGACAAAATACGTAGTTGAATTAACCATGTTATTTTAACAAATTACTTTGTTGATATAACAAAAAGTTCTTTGGCAATATTTACACCGGATAATTTTGTTGATTTAACAAAACATTGTTTCAGTGCGTTGCGGAACAGGGAAGTCATGGAAACTCTGGTCCTTTAGTTTCCTAGCCCTGGTTTTAAAGTTCATGTTTGGGTAAAAGTGACTGAAAAACGAAGCGATAAAAATTGTTTCTGATTCAAATTTTTTATTTAAGCTACAAATAACCATCATATGCCGTTAAACCAAAAAACAATTCACTAAATGATAGATACATTGAATTATATACATGAATCTAAAATCCATTTTTCTCAGACATTTAAAAATCAAGATGCATCTTCTTTACAGAATTTTCTTTTGGTAACATTTCAGAACATCTGTTCGCAAAGGAAAATATGACTTTAATTGAATTTAGTTTTACAATGTGATCGAGATATTTCGGCCTCATACAATACAGAAATAGTTTATTTGATCATTGCAATTTCTACTACCATGCTTATATTTAAAATGACCTTCCTATGCTTTACTTCTAGACTATAGTTAAATATTTCACAAACTATACTTTAAAAATCATTTATATTTTGTTAATCATGAATTAATTCAATAAAAATGCATATTTGTATACTGAAAATTGCATACATCATTAATTTTACTTCATTTTCTGACTGATGCTCATATGTTAGTAAGCTTTATTAAGCTTTTTTTTACTTTACTGTCCGAACCGTTTTCCGACACTATAAAGCACAGCTTATAAGAAAAAGTTTAAATGTATTAAAATTTACTTCGCCAAAACAGAATTATAAAAACATTTTCTTTTGTTAATTCAGATTAAAGTAATAAATTAAGATAAATAAAGATGTAAGAAGAGAGAAAACTGCTTTTAATTTGCATAAGTGATGGTTCGACTGGCGAAAATCCATTTACTGCTTGAAAATAAAACAAAAGGAAGTTTAGTAGGATTCCTGCATTAAATTCAGAGACTTTAAGATTTTTTCAAAACATTCTAATGAATAAGCTTTTCAATTTAATAAGAGTTTGATATTTTTCCACTTCTTTTTTAAAGGAGTTTCGGTTAATGTTGCAACTTTATTATAAATTAGCTAGCAATTAGAATACAGCATAAATTATGCTAAAAAAATCACGTTCGCAGAGATACATGAATATCATGTACCAAAATAAGTGTTATGTATTGTCTGTGAGAATATTGTTACCTTACAATGTGTTGAAGGTGAATGGAATAAATCATCAAAATGCTCAATAAGAATAAATTGATAAGAAACTGAAAGTAATAATAAGAAGAACTTAATTTTGTTTTCTGGAGACCATTAAAAAAAGCATAGATAATAAACAGCATTTGATTCATTGACACGATGTTGAAAGAGAAATTCGTTGAAGTTAAAAAGAATAAAGATGATTTTTCTTTATTTTCTTTATTTTATGTACTAAAATATTCATAAATTGCTGAATATTTGCATTCAATTCGTGATGTAGCAAATGTGTTAGAGATTATTTTTAATGTTTTCTGCTATAGTAAGAAGTTTATTGAAACATGAGCAATGAGCATACATTAAAATTCGTTTAGAACAACAGCAAAAGTATTTTGATTTTGCTCATTAATATTTTAGACGATATTTCACTTATGTACTCCTGCAGAAATCTCTGCTTAGTTTCTCAATTCGTAGCTTAAAAATTTAATGTACATGGGAACATCAGTATGCGGAAAACTATCAGCTCTTCTCAGTATACAACAAAGAAGAGTTCACTGACATCTTTAAAAAATAAAGCTTCTCAAAACAAGCGAAAATTCGCTTACAAAAATATACAATACAGAGCTTTACTAATGTAATGAACTCAAGGATCATTCACGTACAACTGAACTTCTCTGGAGTAACCCTGCGCTTTTATATATTACGCCTACGTTACTCGAACATTCCACTACTCTCTATTACTAAGGCTTTCCAGAGGTTTAATGTTAATTGATTGCGTAATAGAAATGCAATTGAATATAATACTAGGCTATTTTGTAATACTAATGAGGGAAGCAAATGTTTCAAGTCCCGTTAATTACATCATTAAAAGCATGATTTAAAAAATTGAAAGACTTCTATTTTCCATGAATTGTTTTTATGAAAAGTCGATTTTTGACTTAAAAATTGAATAAATCCGATGTTTTTCAATCGATTTTCATAGCATTTTTCAGGGTGTTTAAAAAGAATTTTCAGAAATTTCCACCGAAATTTATGTATCTTACAAAATAATTTGATCAGCTGTTTAAAATATTTAATAACTCCGGCAATTTTACTGCAAATCACGCAATTTTTTCCCAGCTGTCCATTTTAAAGTAGCCCCCTAATTTAAAAAAACTTACTCACTAAACAGATTGCTCACTTACAGTGTACATATGTGTGTATTGGGGAAGCAGTCTGTATGTGCACTCTCAACTGCTGCAAATAATTGTGCACTCAGATTGTGCATTCAGGATGCACAATTGACTGTGCACTTAATCTACATAATGAATATGTGGTAAGGCTCATATCCGTGAACTCAGTTGTGTATTCGAGATGCATAATTCAATGCGCACTTTTGCTGCACCACTTTCGTCAGAGCTGCCTCCTCTCCCATTTCCTTCGGGAGATTTCCCAGCACTGATGTTTAATTAATACTAAAATCTGTGCACCCCAACCAACCGCATTTTGCGAAAGTGGCAGCCGTCAACACCTCTTAGATACACAATGCCTGAGAACAGGAACTTTTACGTCACATTAGACGGTTCACCCGACAATTCGCCGACTGCGAATTCGCCAACTTTTTCCCTAATCGGAAAATTCCCCATAAAGGGAAAACATATTATTTTCCCACAAGAAAAGGTGTCCCCTACTATTCGCCGACATGGTGTTGAAAAATAAAACAATATTAAGAGAGTGAAAAATGTGAAAGCTCACTTGTTAATCCAACTTAGGGGGTGTCAAAGTAGAAGAGATTTCACAATTTATTAAAAACTGTAGGATCTTGTGTTTCATTATTGATTATTTCACTAGAGTGCTGTTAGTGCTGTTAATTTTTCTCTTGTCTTCCGGATCAATTTTTGTTTTCCTATCCGTATCTCTAACTTTGGCATTAACTGCGCTATCGATTTTACGCATAAGTCGCCAAAGAATGCAAAATCGTCATGGGCGACAAATATCCAAGCTGTTCTAAGATATAAAATGAAATGAAACAGTTTATAAAAAAAATAAATGCGCAGAGCTTTAGTAGTAGCTCCTCCTAGGAGACTTTTCAGATTTTGGCCACGGTAATTAGGCCAATCGTTGCAATACAAAGCAATGGAGTACTCTATATGCCTGCATGGGCGCCGGTAGCATAGAGCAAGGGGGAGGGGGCAATGCCCCCCCTGGGTTTTTGTATGCAGTCTTTTCCCTTGCTTTTTTGCTCTTTCCAACATGTTAACCATACGTTGAAGTAGTCTTTGCCCCCCCTTGAGTAGTCTTTGCCCCCCCCTGGGAAATATTCTGCCGGCGCCCATGTATGCCTGTGCTTTTCCAGCAATCATAAAGATGTAAGGAAAAAAACCACCTTTCAAAGTCGCCAAGCGGTGACAAATACTAAATCTAATATTAGGATAGCAACAGATCAAGCAATTGAAAAATTATAAAAGCATTAGCACTGGAGTGCGTATATGAAATCAGAAAGAATGTCAAACTTTTTAAAAATTATTTATCAATATCTTTTAAAATAATTCGAAATTTAAGTTAGCGTAATGGCTTCCCCGGAATTTTCCGAATCTGTGTGTACCTTTGTTGAAGCCCAACTCCAAGCCGTTCAAAGCAAACGAAAAGTGATACCGTTAGATTGTGTGTGATTATGGCAACGCTACACCAGGGCGATCTGCCAGGGGGTGGGTTGGGTTGCTTTGGTAGGAGGACTTTCTACGGAGTTGTAACGCGTATTCACGTTACATCTGGAGAAAACCTACCAAAACGCCAGACTGTTAGATCAAAAGCCGTTCGATGGGGCCCGAACCCGGGACCTTCAAACTTCGACCATCTACCATTTTCAGTGGCATAACCACTGTGCCATGGTGAGGCTGTGATACGGTTAGACAAAAGAGAATTCTTAGCACTATAGTGCTAAGAACTCTCAAACTCATTTAACCAGAATTTAAAGATTGATAATTCACATTCATAAATCCTTTACATTCATTAATATTACATTAAAGATATCTTCTATTGCATAAAATTTTACACATACTATAACTGAAATCTCAGTCACAACTGTGCCCAGAATTTCTTCAGTCCCGTTGCGAATTCTAGTTTATATACTGCCTATCAGAATAGAGTACACTTTTACTAATGTGAGCATATAATTGATTAATATTGTAAAAGTATAATTCTGTTATGAATGAAAGATAACCATCACATCTATATTTTTGCGAACACAGAAATTTTATTATTACAAAAAGGTACATTTTCTTTATACAGGTATGAGAGTGGCGAAATTGAAAAAAATCTCATCCACCACGTAATAACGATTAAAGTGGATAAAATAGAGGCTGTTATCCAACTATAGCGTTGAATAGTTTTCAAAATTTTATTACATTTTGAGATTTTATGGATATTCAGTAGATATTTGTTCCCATCACAATCGTTCCTTTCTCTGAATACCCACCTTCGGCAATCACCTCACTAGATAAATAAGAGAGGATAATCCTGAAAAAAGTCCTAAAAGGAAAATTTGGAAATGTCGTCGAATTGTTGGGGACACCCATTAGACACCCTAAACTGATGTTACCGCACATTTATTTTCAGAAAGTAAAACTATTCGAAGTTTGTGGTAAATTTACTCCCGCATAAAATATTTTAATGATTTAAGTTAGAAAATTTAATCTTACGTCAAATAGGAAAATTTTAGCTATCACTAATTATATAATATGATATAGAAATAGGTCTAGTAAATTATTAATGACTATGTCATTTTATCTCTCACCCTCTTTATTGAAAATTGTCCGAAAAATATGTCCCAAAAAAGCGATATAAAAATACGACATAATTTTAGATATATTTAAATACTATTAGTTCACAATAGTTTTAATCTATTGTTGCAATATTTCGTAAGCTGCAGAATATGCACCACATGTACTTTACTATAAATAGGTTACAATCATAAAAATTTCAACATAGAGTTACCAGACAAAATAAACGAAAGATGAGAGATAAAATGACACAGTCAATTAATATTGTTTTAATATGCCAATAATGAAACTAAAAATTTAGGGGGTTAAGGAAGGTCTCCCCCTGACGAGGCTCGAACAGCCGAGTTTTCTTTTTTATCAGAAAGGTATTTTAACTTTAACTTAAGATATTCCTAAAATTTGTGTCATTCACCAGAAATTTTAAATAGCTTTACTTTGTGAAAGGAAAACAGTGGTGATTTCACCATAGAAGACCTAGTGAAGACGGTAAAGGTCCTGTTCTCAAGCCTTCTCTATCTAGAAGGTGTTACAACCGCACGCAGCGCAATGGATTGTCTCCGTCTGAGGGAGCCCCCTCCTTGATCAGGGCAACTCTGGCGCCGAGTGTGCAAACGCTTAAAGTTGCGCCAAAAATGAAATCGAAAATAAAACTGTTTAAAACTTGTGGTGGGAAATCTCCCGAAAAAATACGGGGTAGTTGACAGCTCTGCTTTTTTGGTATTGCTCGAATTTTTTAACACAAAAAGATGCGACTAGCTCTGCTACAGGGTTACCTGCATTTACAGCAAGAGATACAATATTATATGAAAGACCGCTATTGCTTCTCAATTCAGAAACAACGTATAAAATTTCATGTCTAAGAGATTCCTTTGAATCAACATCTTGCTCATTTTGATCTGAGTACATGTACTCTACCTCCATTGGCTGAACCTCATCATAAACATTATCATTTTCAGCTACTTCAGTCAACAATCTAGGAACAAAAGCTACTTTTTCGATCGCTGATAAGTGATATTTTTCAGTATGTTTCATCAGATTAAGTACATTTGTACATGCACTTTTGCACCCATCCTGACAACATTTAATCAGGAATGTTAAGCCACATGTAAATTGATGATCGCGAAAATGTTTTTTAATAGAAATCAAATTAAATAATTCGATGTTCTTGTTATAAATGCTTTACAAACATTCTAACTCTCTACTGCAAAAATAATAATAATAATCATAAATCAAAGATGTACCTTTAATGTGATAGCTAAAATACAAACCCCGGTAATACACGTTTTGAATTGTCTCGTTGCTCGGTAAGGAAGTAAAGAAATACGGCGCCGCACAGGTTGCAGCTGCGCAGCATATCTCCCAATAGAAATTGTATGAATTTATATTTTAACGAATGGTCTCAAGAAGTAATTAACTAAATTAAATTTATGTATGATTAATAATTTTACTTTTAATTTAAGCTATATCCATTTATTTATAATTATTTTTTTAAAATCATAAATTTAGTGTATCTCTGGCGTCAATGTTCGTCAAACTATTGTGCAATGATCGTGCAAATAGTACGTGTGCTCACGGATAGCACATTGATTATGCGGTTAGAGGGTGCACAATTTTTTTTAGAATGTGGATAGCTAACAGTAGCTATCTTAAATTCTCTAAAAAAAAATTTCCACTAAAACCAATAGGGGTATCACAGAAGAGAAGCCTGCTTGGCATTGGTCTTTGGAAGTATCGCAAAACAATTTAACCCTTGTTTCAGTGAGTTCAAAACCCTTAACCAGTTCCCACACTTTTCGATGATGTCGCTTTAATTTACTATGTGTAAATGTGTACATATATGCGCGTCGTACGTATATACACATCAACAGCTGTGCTATTAGTGGCGCGGAGCTAGTTTCTCTTGACCAAATTTTCCATTAGCTGTCAACACTTTTTCTCCAACAACCCAACTGTGCAACAGACAGGCTTTCTTGACATCAAAACAAGACAAAATAGGATCTTCAGCATGCTAAAAATTTAACTTTATTTATTTGAAAGCTATTGTTGTAAATTTCCGGTTGTTAAAATTTTTCAGCAAGAATCTTTTTTCCCAAGGGCCGGCACTTGCAGAAGACACATTCACCAGTACTATGGCCCAAAGTACAGGGTATTTTATTATAGAAATATACAGGGACAGCAAACGCTAAACCCTATGAAGGAACGAGCAAGTAAACACCCAAGTTGAAACCGGGAATCGAGCACTGACCCAAGGTTTGATAACTTCTAGGTCTTCGAGGCACTAGAAATCTCGTTTCCCGCAGCGAGTCTGCAAAACAATTACCCGTCCTCATCATGAAAACAACACATTTTCGTCAAATTGTTCCTTTGCCATTGATAAATGTATTCAAACTAACTAAAGATTGATGAGGTTATTTTCGTAAAAATAGGTAACTTAGAAAAATGGAAATTTAAACCTTTTAAATGCACGCCAAAAGTGTTTTGTTGAATTTAACAAAACCCGTTTGCTTAAACAGTTTGGTAGTTTTGTTTTGATGAAAGTTTCTGTTTTTTTTCATTCAACCAAATTGATTCAACAACATCAGAGCTGCCAACACTCCCGTTCTTTTCGGGAAATTTCCCACCATAAATTTTAAGCAGCAGCTTACATTTAAATTAAGGCCAAAAATTACATCCAAAGTACAACCGTTGAAATTTGTGGTGAGAAATCGCCCGAAAAAAAACTGGGAGAGTTGGCAGCTCTGAATACAATATATTTTTTAACAAAAGTGTTTGGTTAAAATGAGGACGAATCGGATTCTTTCAACAATCAATTGACGCACGCGTCAATGAGCGGTGCGAGGCAGACGAAATATCAGATTTTTCAGTAACAGATAGTAAACGTCCAATTCAAAACACAAAATAGAGTCATCGCGACCCCCGGTTGTGTTTTGTGCTTTCAAGAGCTATTGACTGGTGAACAGATCTAACTCCATGGCAATGTTTCTTTTTTTTTTTTTTTTTTTTTTTTTTTTTTCCCCAAATTCGACTAGTAAAATTTTACCATACCACTGAAAATTACGAGTACAAAACCGATCGCCCGAAAGTAGTTAGGAACCTCAGACCACTCCAACAACAGCAAATTCAAGATATAATCACAAACTAGGGGTTTATTGAGTTTCTGAAGTAAGTCTAATTGTTTTAACTATTCATTAAAATTTACATTTTTGTTTTAATTTTTTATCTGTATCTACTTAGTTTAAAACATGACAATGTTAGATTTGTCAGGATTTAATAATACACGGTTGCAATGATTGAACTACTACATAGGTCGTTCGTTTTGCGCTTATCCCGAGTGATTTGTTTTATTTTTTATTTCGATTTTATATTAAGGTTTTTCGCTTGCTTCTCCCAAAAATGGTCCTTGTTTCCTAATCAGCGTAAGCCTTGTTAAAGTAAAAACTGTCTCGTATTTTCCCATTCTTAAAATATTTTTCGTGATCCGTTGTGATTGTAATTAGTATTAAACCTTAAGCTATATACGCCAAAAACCAGCAACAAATTATCAAGTATGTCCACACATGCTATATAAACGCGAAAACAGCGTTAAAAATAACATAGCTGACTAAATACATAGCTAATAAAAATAGCTATGTATTCATAGCTACTAAAAATAACATAGCTAAATAACAAGCTGACTTTATACTATTTTTATTAACAAAAGAATAAGGGAAGCAGTTGCATTTAAGTAGCGTCACTCTCAACACTACACATATTTCATTTTCTTACAAAGTACTTTTACCTTGCTTAATTTATTTAGTTATGTTTTCAGTATACATAAACAATGCTTCGCTCGTTTAAAAATTAATTCGGCGGTTATTTATCTTGTATTATTTACGGTTAACGGTGTGTTTTGACTTCTCACTACAGATGCTACTTTTACCGATATGCTATTGGTTGTTTTTATGTGTAAGTGTCAAATATTCACCTAAATGCTGACATTAAATTCTTTTAAATGTGACTACATAATAGAAAATACACTCACTGGAGTTTTAAATAATGTGATTGTTTTACTACTTTGTATTATTGAAGAAAACAAACTGAGGTTGAAATTGATAAAATTAAACTAGTAGATAAATAAAAATACTAAAATTAAAATTAAAATTTTGATGAATATATAATTAATTAGTTTTACCTCTGTGAAACTTTGTACCAGCTCTGTTTGTGGGTTAAAAAAAATAGCATAGTAAAATCAGCAAAATAATTTTCTTAAATGAGCCACGAACATACCAGTAAACGATGTAATTTTGCTGATTCGCACAACTCATTTGGTTGATTTTAACCGAATAAACAGTTTAAATGAATGTTGGTTAAATTATCAAAACATTTGTTTATTTTAAGAAAATTCTTCGATTAAACTGACAAAATGCTTTGTTGAAATAACCAAATAATTTTAACGAAAATACTTTGTTAATTTAACAAAAAGTTCGTTGGCGCTGTTTACACCGGATAATTTTGTTGATTTAACAAAACATTGTTTCAGTGTGTTGCGGACCAGGGAAGTCTCTGGTCCTTTGGACCACTGACTAAATTTTCCAGTCCTGGGTTTAAAATTCATGTTTGAGCATATGTGACTGAAAAACGAAGCGACAATATTTTTTCTGATTCAACTTTTTAATTTAAGCTGAAATAACCATCATATGCCTTTAAACCAAATAAAAGTTTCACTAAATGATAGAAAACATTGAATTATAGACCTGAATCTAAACTCCATTTTTCTCAGACATTTAAAAATCAAGATACATCTCCTATACAGAATTTTTTTTGGTAACATTTCAGAATATCTGTTCGCGAAGGAAAATCTGACTTTAATTAAATTTAGTATTACAATGTGATCGAGATACTTTGGCCTCATACAATATTGCAATTGTTTATTTCAGCGTTTCTCAACCTGTGGGGCGTAGAGCGTTTGCAGGGGTACGCGAGAAAAACCAAAGAGCAAGTAGTGATGCACGTTTTTAAAAAAACCATCTTACTTATTCTCATTTTTACTCAAAAATACATCCATTTTCGCTTAAAATGTTCATTCAAACTTTACTGATAACATAATTTTGTATAAAATTCGACTAAATTTTCATTGTTAAAGATTAAAAAACTGAATGTATGCAGAAAAATGTGAGAGGGGGGGGCGCCACCTTAAGTTAGCCTTTGTTAGTGGGGGGGCGACGTTAAAAGGTTGAGAACCGCAGGTTTATTTGATCATTGCAATTTCTAGTATCATGCTTATATTTAAAACGAACTTCAAATGCTTTCCTTCACGACTATAGTTAAGTATTTCACAAACTATACTTTAAAAATCTTTTATATTTTATTATCATCAATTAATTAAATACAAAAGCAGCGTTTTATGCTATTTCATTTTCTGACTGATGTTCATATGTTAGTAAGCTTTATTAAGCTTTTTTTTTTTTACTTTACTATCCAAACCGTTTTCCGACACTATAAAGCACCGCTTATAAAAAAAAGTTTAAATGTATTAAAATTTACTACGCCAGAAACAGGATTATAAAAACATTTTCTTCTGTTAATTCAGTTTAAAGTAGTAAATTACGATAATAAAGATGTAAGAAGAGAGAAAACTACTTTTAATTTGCATAAGTGATGGTTCGACGAGCGAAAATCCATTTACTGCTTGAAAATAAAACAAAAGGAAGTTTAGTAGGATGCCTGCATTAAATTTAGAGACTTTAAGATTTTTTCAAAACATTCTAATGAATAAGCTTTTCAATTTAATAAAGCGTTTGATATTCTTTTACTTCCTTTTTAAATGAATTTCGTTTAATGTTGCAACTTTAATATAGATCAACTAGCAATTACAATAGAGCATAAATCATGCTAAAAAATTGCGTTCGCAGAGATAACGTGAATATCATGTACCAAAATAAGTGTTATGGATTGTCTGGGAGAATATTGTTACCTTACAATGCGTTGAAGGTGAATGGAATAAATCATCAAAATGTTCAATAAGAATAAATTAATAAGAAACTGAAAGTAATAAGAAGAACTTTATTTTGTTTTCTGGAGACCATTAAAAATTAAAAAAAACATAGGTTATAAACAGCATTTTGACTCACTGTCACGATGTTGAATTAGAAATTCGTATAAGTAAAACAAAATAGATTTTTCTTTATTTTATTTAACTTCTGATGATAAATAAAATGAAAGATGATAAAAAACAAATTTGTTCTCAATCGCTTCTTACAGTTTGGCAGATTCCCAGTATCCATGAAGCACAGTTTAAGAATTTCTGTATTAAAATATTCATAAATGATACACGAATTTAATAGTGAAGAAAATGTTTTTCTGTAATCCACATTTTTTATTTTGCCTTTAAAACATGAAAACGCATTTGGAGAGTTTAAAAGCCCAGGTTGTAACTCAAAGCGAATACGAAACGGAATCGCTGACTTTAAAACAGAGTGCATATCTGCTACGGACATTAAAGTCACGTCAAGTGGACATTAAGAATTAACTTCCCACTTCTCATTACATTAAATCCCGAGGCAAAGAGAAGGTATATACTTCTCACGTAAGTCGACCCTCATAAAATATGAGAGGTTTCCCGAAGAAAAACAGTCCAGTTCATCAAATTAAATTAAGGAGTGATGATAGGTCGTGTAAGACCAATAAGTCATTACTGAAACACCTGGCGTCCCAAGTCATCAGAGAATTGAACCTTGGAATTAACCCCGTTAACCCACCTCTCCACTAGAATATTAATGAATTACTACGGGAAGAGAGTGAGTGTCTGGTGCAATTAGCGTGTATTTGCGAGTGCTCTCTGGGTGAAATGAAATTAATCCCGCATTAGACGGTTTGCTAATTTAACTGATTTAATTGGGTTTTATTTTTTCTCAATTCAGTAGGCAAGGATATATATTATCTAGGATTTAGAGCGGCAACATTAAATGAGATTTGAAATGCATTGAATTATTTCTAGCGAAATTGTATTCTCTAATGAATAGTTACACCTGAATATCAGTATAAGCGATCTTAAAACATTTTAACACTTTATAAGGCCGTGGTAACAATACTTACCACCTACGGTCTATTAAATAAAGAAATAAATTATCATTACTGAATTTCTGATTTTTGTTCAGTTATATTGGATGTATATTTTTTCTATACATCTAGATTCTAAATTATATTCGGCTTCTGCACTTTTCTTTCATTCGTAATTTTAAAGAAAGCTGGAATAATTAGTCGAAAATTGAGCAT
The DNA here is from genome assembly GCA_038373885.1 of Cheiracanthium punctorium. Lineage (NCBI taxonomy): Eukaryota > Metazoa > Arthropoda > Arachnida > Araneae > Cheiracanthiidae > Cheiracanthium > Cheiracanthium punctorium. The sequence goes on along the minus strand of JAWZYV010003957.1, from coordinate 52,438 downwards.
AAGAATCATCAATTTTAATTATATATTTTTGTGTTTAATTACGGTACAAGCAGCAGGTAGTTTTCCCGATTTGATTTTGTGAATAATTAATATATTCTCCTGCAAAATTTCTATGTTTGCTTAATACTTGTTCCTCCAATTTTAACATGGGATATTACAGTAGAGGGAAAATATAGGAATGAATCCTAAAAAATGGGCCAGAAAAATCCAAAGTACTTTCGATTCTCTGCACATAAACTCGCCTTATAAAGGGTTAACAAATTTGAACTTCAGAACATTTTAGTGATTGGCGCTTAGCTAAAATTAAAATTATTCTCTATTGCATTGATTCCCTATCAGAGATTCGAGAAGTATGAAGGGCTTCTCGAAAATAGTATGGTGGTGCGCATCGAATATGGAAGGTGTCATTTCTTTTTTCATTTTCAAGGTGGTTCGGAAGGAGAAAAAGGTTGAGAACCACTACTATATTCAACAACATGTCAGTTTTGCTGAATATTTTCATTGAATTTCTGATAGGAAATGTGTTAATTTTTAATGCTTTTTGCTATAGTAAGAAGGTTATTGCAACATGAGGATTCATTAAAATTCATTTACCACAACAGCAAAAATATTTTCATTTTTCTCATTAATATTTTAGACGATATTTGACTTATGCACTGTTGCGGAAGACTGCTTAGTTTCTCAATTCGTAGCTTAAAAAATTAATGTATGTGGGATCTACCGTATCTATGCAAAATTAAAGTAAACAGTCTAGTTCACAGGACAAAACACAAATTTCTTGGTTCTGTAAAGTCGACGAGCAATTGTCCGACAACAGTTTGGAGAAATTAATAAGCAGTAAAACTTTTGTATCAATCAGCTTAATACAGAAGCTTTCTCGGATGATATATTCCACACACAATAAAATCCTTCCTTAAGGCTAAAATTCAGAGGAAACTTACGCGAAAAACTATCAGCTCTTCTCAATATAGAACAATGAAGAATTCACAAACAGCTTTCAAAAATAAAACTTCACAAAAGAAACGAAAAATTGCTTACAAAAGCACACAATACAGAGCTTTGCTAACGCAGTTATCTGAAGGACCATTCACGTACAACTGAACTTCTCTAGAGCAACCCTGCGGTTTTAATATATTACGCCTACGTTATTCGAACATTACACTACTCTCTATTACTAAGGCTTTCCAGAGGTTTAAAATTAATTCATTGCGTAATAGAAATGAGATTGAATACAATACTAGGCTATTGCGTAATACTAATGCAGGGAAGCAAATATTACACGTACCATTAAAAAAATTATTAAAAGCATAATTAAAAAAATTGAAAGACTTCTATTTCCCAAGAATTCTTTATGAAAAGTCGATTTGTGACTTAAACATTGAATAACTTCGATGTTTTTAAATCGATTTTCATAGTATTTTTCAGGGTGTTTAAAAAGCCCAATGATCTAACATTTCCGAATTTTCAGAAATTTCCACCGGAAATTATGTATCTTACAAAATTATTTGATCAATTGCTTGATGTGCTTAATGATTCCGGCAGTTTTACTGAAAATAACGCAAATTCTTCTCAGTTGTCCATTTTAAAGTAGCCAGTAGTTTAAAAAAAAATTATTCACAGAAAAGATTGCTCACTTACAGTGTACAGATGTGTGTACTGGAGAAGTACACTGTATGTGCACTCTCTGCTGCTGCAAATAATTGTGCACTCAGTTCGTGCATTCAGGATGCACAATTGATTGTGAACTAATCTACATGATGAATGTCTGGTAAGGCTACTCATAACCGTGTACTCAGTTGTGTATTCGGGATGCACAATTCAATGCACACTTTTGTTTCATCGCTTTCGCAAGAGCTGACAACACTCCCGTTTTCTTCGGGAGATTTCGCAGTACTAATTTTTAATTAATACAAAAATCTGTGCGCCCAAGCCAACCGCATTTTGCGAAAGTGGCAGCCGTCAACCGCCAACACCTCTTAGATACACAGTGTCCGAGAGCTGGAACTGTTACATCATCACTAGGTCCACAAAAATGACGTCATCGCACACATATTTTCACAAAATAAAACTATTCAAAGTTTGTGGTAAATTTATTCCCGCATAAAATATTTTAAAGATTTAGGATAGAAAATTTAAATTTACGAAAAATAGGAAATTTTAACTATCACTAATTATATACTATGATACAGAAATAGGTCATAATAAGTTTTTTTTTTTTATATATAAGAAAGGTACTTTAATTTTTACCTTCAACTTATGATATTTCCTAGAGTGTGTATCATTCACCAGAAATTTTAAATAGTTTTACTTTGAGAAAGTTAACTGTGATGTAAAAATTCCTGCTGTCAGACCTTCTCTATGTCAGATAGAGATGGCCAATGATTCGATGAGTCGAATCAGTGATTCGAATCTTGGTACTGAGTGGCTCAGTCTTTACACTCACTCTCTACTGATTGGAATCTCAAGGGTAATACATTCCAAGTGCGAAGGGAAGAAAAACTTATTTTCCCTTTGCCGTTCCCAGAGATTTTCCCTTACTCTTTCAACTCTTTTCGACTCTTTACGACTCTTTTCGACTCTTTACGACTCTGAGTCGATAGATGATTTGAAACAGTAAATGAGTGGGTGTGGGTGAGTTGGTCACTGAGTTGATGCAGCAACGAATCTTTACTGATTCAGTGTTTCGCTCTGTTTCGGTGATTGTATACTATCGTTGAGATTCGTTAGTTTTTCGAATCTTCTATCGACTCAGAGTCGAAAGGAGCCGAAAAGAGTTGAAAGGATGTTTCATTTAATTGGAGGGGTTCTTTCGAATCTTCTATCGACTCAGAGTCGAATGGAGTCGAAAAGAGTTGAAAGGATGTTTCATTTAATTGAAGTTTTTTTTTCGAATCTTTGGTGTTTCATTTCTTGGTTGGTGGTCGGATTTAAAGATATCTATCTGTGGGTGTGGAGTGGGTCGAACATCGTTTGCTTTTGGCGGGGGGCATAGGCGTTACTTCCTAAGGGCAAGAGGGGCCAATCTCCCCCCCGAAAAAAATTAAGAAAATCCCTCCTTCCAACTTGTCTGGCTGATTTAATATTTGGTTAAAATTTAATGAAACATCCCTTTTCTACTTTTAACTTCAATATATGTCCCCCTGCCCCCACCCTCAAAAAAAAAAAAAAAAAAAAAAAAAAAAAAAAAAAAAAAAAAACGGAACGTTGGTGGCGGATTTTCATGTGAAGGGAAATAGAATGAAATAAAGTTAGGATTGTGCTTGTCACTTTTAATGAAGGATACAGGGGCGGTATTAAGCGCTCTCACAAAAGGACTTTGTAGTAAGCAAAATAACATTTCGCTTTATTGCAGCAGATTTCGTTTTTTTTTTTTTTTTGTTTACCTTGTTTTTCGTTGAAGGGGAATGATTTTATTTTCTTACGTAATTCAGAGAAATACAAAATAGGGTCTAAAGCAGTGGCGTAGTTAGTGCTATTGACAGTGGCGTAGCCAGGATTTTATTTCGGGGTGGGCTGGGTTTCAAATTTAAAGATAAAGTTCAATTGTAAGCTAAGTAAAGGGTCCCATATTTTGGGGGGGGCAGCAGCCCCTCAGTAGGACTGGGCCAAAAATCGACATATCGGTTTTATTTCAACATCAAATATCCGATATTCCCATTTTCATTTCAGTGAAATCTCGAATTCGATAAAGGGCAAAAATACAGGCCGGAGGGGTGTAGCCAGAAATTTTTCATGGGGGGGGTTATGACTACTGCAACTCATATATATGTATACGTGTGTATGATAATGTAGTGAAGAATATACATTTTGAATGGCAAAAAATTCCTCATGGGGGGTTATGACCCCCCTAACCCCCCCTAGGCTACGCCTCTGAGGCCGGCTATAAGAAAATCCTGAGATCAATACCAGCTTGTGATGCTTTTGCTACTGCTTTCTCTCGGAAAGATTCTTCTTCTCTCATCGCAGAAAAAACAGCTCCATGGTTTATTAGTCTAATTACCATAATTAATTAACGTATATCTCGGAACCTATCCACCGGAGCGCGTTTTTATTGATTCTCGACCCCCCTAGACGTACACCCCCATCGATACATAAAATTTCGAATACTTTGACACCAAACTTAACCTTTTAATCTTACAGGCCCAGGGGGTCATACGAAGCTTCCCTGTATTTTCATTTCGGGCAGTTTAAACACTAGTTTTACTGGAGCAAGGAGAGAGAGATGCTAACTGCCCGAGAACTCAGCGGAGAAGAAACCCGATGAATGGGTGAAGGGTGTTTAAATAGTACGGCTTTCGGCGCAGAGAGAGGGAAAATTTCTTTAGTTGTTTTATTGATTCAAGATTCGAATCACTGATTCGAATCATCGAAGTAGTAAGTGATAGAGATGGCCAATGATTCTATGAGTCGAATCAGTGATTCGAATCTTCGTACTGAGTGGCTCAGTCTTTACACTCACTCTCTACTGATTCGAATCTCAAGCCCTCAAGGGAAATACATTCCAAGTTCGAAGGGAAGAAAAACTTATTTTCCCTTTGCCGTTCCCAGAGATTTTCCCTTACTCTTTCAACTCTTTTCGACTCTTTACGACTCTTTTCGACTCTTTTCGACTCTTTTCGACTCTTTACGACTCTGAGTCGATAGATGATTTGAAACAGTAAATGAGTGGGTGTGGGTGAGTTGGTCACTGAGTTGGTGCAGCAACGAATCTTTACTGATTCAGTGTTTCGCTCTGTTTCGGTGATTGTATACTATCGTTGAGATTCGTTAGTTTTTCGAATCTTCTATCGACTCAGAGTCGAAAGGAGTCGAAAATAGTTGAAAGGATGTTTCATTTAATTGGAGGGGTTTTTTCGAATCTTTGGTGTTTCATTTCTTGGTTGGTGGTCGGATTTAAAGTTTTATCTGTCTGTGGGTGTGGAGTGGGTCGAACATCGTTTGCTTTTGGCGGGGGGCATGGGCGTTACTTCCTAAGGGCAAGAGGGGTCAATCTCCCCCCCGAAAAAAAAATTAAGAAAATCCCTCCTTCCAACTTGTCTGGCTGATTTAATATTTGTTTAAAATTTAATGAAACATCCCTTTTCTTCTTTTAACTTCAATATATGTCCCCCTGCCCCCACCCTCAAAAAAAAAAAAAAAAAAAAAAAAAAAAAAAAAAAAAAAAAAAAAAAAAAAACGGAACGTTAAGTTTACATGGTGGCGGATTTTCATGTGAAGGGAAATAGAATGAAATAAAGTTAGGATTGTGCTTGTCACTTTTAATGAAGGATACAGGGGTGGTATTAAGCGCTCTCACAAAAGGACTTTGTAGTAAGCAAAATAACATTTCGCTTTATTGCAGCAGATTTCGTTTTTTTTTTTTTTTTTTTTTTTTTTTTACCTTGTTTTTCGTTTAAGGGGAATGATTTTATTTTCGTTCGTAATTCAGAGAAATACAAAATAGGGTCTAAAGCAGTGGCGTAGTTAGTGTTATTGACAGTGGCGTAGCCAGGATTTTATTTCGGGGTGGGCTGGGTTTCAAATTTAAAGATAAAGTTCAATTGTAAGCTAAGTAAAGGGTCCCATATTTTGGGGGGGGCAGCAGCCCCTCAGTAGGACTGGGCCAAAAATCGACATATCGGTTTTATTTCAACATCAAATATCCGATATTCCCATTTTCATTTCAGTGAAATCTCGAATTCGATAAAGGGGAAAAATACAGGCCGGCCAGGGGCGTAGCCAGAAATTTTTCATGGGGGGGGGTTATGACTACTGCAACTCATATATATGTATACGTGTGTATGATAATGTAGTGAAGAATATACATTTTGAATGGCAAAAAATTCCTCATGGGGGGTTATGACCCCCCTAACCCCCCTAGGCTACGCCTCTGAGGCCGGCTATAAGAAAATCCTGAGATCAATACCAGCTTGTGATGCTTTTGCTACTGCTTTCTCTCGGAAAGATTCTTCTTCTCTCATCGCAGAAAAAACAGCTCCATGGTTTATTAGTCTAATTACCATAATTAATTAACGTATATCTCGGAACCTATCCACCGGAGCGCGTTTTTATTGATTCTCGACCCCCCTAGACGTACACCCCCATCGATACATAAAATTTCGAATACTTTGACACCAAACTTAACCTTTTAATCTTACAGGCCCAGGGGGTCATACGAAGCTTCCCTGTATTTTCATTTCGGGCAGTTTAAACACTAGTTTTACTGGAGCAAGGAGAGAGAGATGCTAACTGCCCGAGAACTCAGCGGAGAAGAAACCCGATGAATGGGTGAAGGGTGTTTAAATAGTACGGCTTTCGGCGCAGAGAGAGGGAAAATTTCTTTAGTTGTTTTATTGATTCAAGATTCGAATCACTGATTCGAATCATCGAAGTAGTAAGTGATAGAGATGGCCAATGATTCTATGAGTCGAATCAGTGATTCGAATCTTCGTACTGAGTGGCTCAGTCTTTACACTCACTCTCTACTGATTCGAATCTCAAGCCCTCAAGGGAAATACATTCCAAGTTCGAAGGGAAGAAAAACTTATTTTCCCTTTGCCGTTCCCAGAGATTTTCCCTTACTCTTTCAACTCTTTTCGACTCTTTACGACTCTTTTCGACTCTTTTCGACTCTTTTCGACTCTTTACGACTCTGAGTCGATAGATGATTTGAAACAGTAAATGAGTGGGTGTGGGTAAGTTGGTCACTGAGTTGGTGCAGCAACGAATCTTTACTGATTCAGTGTTTCGCTCTGTTTCGGTGATTGTATACTATCGTTGAGATTCGTTAGTTTTTCGAATCTTCTATCGACTCAGAGTCGAAAGGAGTCGAAAATAGTTGAAAGGATGTTTCATTTAATTGGAGGGGTTTTTTCGAATCTTTGGTGTTTCATTTCTTGGTTGGTGGTCGGATTTAAAGTTTTATCTGTCTGTGGGTGTGGAGTGGGTCGAACATCGTTTGCTTTTGGCGGGGGGCATGGGCGTTACTTCCTAAGGGCAAGAGGGGTCAATCTCCCCCCCGAAAAAAAAATTAAGAAAATCCCTCCTTCCAACTTGTCTGGCTGATTTAATATTTGTTTAAAATTTAATGAAACATCCCTTTTCTTCTTTTAACTTCAATATATGTCCCCCTGCCCCCACCCTCAAAAAAAAAAAAAAAAAAAAAAAAAAAAAAAAAAAACGGAACGTTAAGTTTACATGGTGGCGGATTTTCATGTGAAGGGAAATAGAATGAAATAAAGTTAGGATTGTGCTTGTCACTTTTAATGAAGGATACAGGGGCGGTATTAAGCGCTCTCACAAAAGGACTTTGTAGTAAGCAAAATAACATTTCGCTTTATTGCAGCAGATTTCGTTTTTTTTTTTTTTTTTTTTTTTTTACCTTGTTTTTCGTTTAAGGGGAATGATTTTATTTTCGTTCGTAATTCAGAGAAATACAAAATAGGGTCTAAAGCAGTGGCGTAGTTAGTGTTATTGACAGTGGCGTAGCCAGGATTTTATTTCGGGGTGGGCTGGGTTTCAAATTTAAAGATAAAGTTCAATTGTAAGCTAAGTAAAGGGTCCCATATTTTGGGGGGGGCAGCAGCCCCTCAGTAGGACTGGGCCAAAAATCGACATATCGGTTTTATTTCAACATCAAATATCCGATATTCCCATTTTCATTTCAGTGAAATCTCGAATTCGATAAAGGGGAAAAATACAGGCCGGCCAGGGGCGTAGCCAGAAATTTTTCATGGGGGGGGGTTATGACTACTGCAACTCATATATATGTATACGTGTGTATGATAATGTAGTGAAGAATATACATTTTGTATGGCAAAAAATTCCTCATGGGGGGTTATGACCCCCCTAACCCCCCCCTTGGCTACGCCTCTGAGGCCGGCGATAAGAAAATCCTGAGATCAATACCAGCTTGTGATGCTTTTGCTACTGCTTTCTCTCGGAAAGCTTCTTCTTCTCTCATCGCAGAAAAAACAGCTCCATTACCATAATTAATTAACGTATATCTCGGAACCTATCCACCGGAGCGCGTTTTTATTGATTCTCGACCCCCCTAGACTCAACACCCCACCGATACTTAAAATTTCGAATGCTTTGACACCAAACTTAACCTTTTAATCTTACAGGCCCAGGGGGTCATACGAAGCTCCCCTATATTTTCAATTTGGGCATTTTAAACACTAGCCTCCTCCGACGGCATCTCCAAAGTCTGGAAACCATCCCAGAGCCAATTTCTACATGTTTGCAGTCCTTTTAAGCCACAATCATGGTTAATTAGTCTAATTACCATAATTAATTAACGTATATCTCGGAAACTATCCATCGGAGCGTGTTTCTATTGATTCTCGACCCCCCCTAGACGTAAACCCCCATCGATACATAAAATTTCGAATACTTTGACACCAAACTTAGCCTTTTAATCTTACACGCCCAGGGGGTCATACGAAGCTCCCCTGTATTTTCATTTCGGGCAGTTTAAACACTAGTTTTACTGGAGCAAGGAGAGAGAGATGCTAACTGCCCGAGAACTCAGCGGAGAAGAAACCCGATGAATGGGTGAAGGGTGTTTAAATAGTACGGCTTTCGGCGCAGAGAGAGGGAAAATTTCTTTAGTTGTTTTATTGATTCAAAATTCGAATCATCGAAGTAGTGAGTGAGTCGAGATTCGAATCAGTAAAATGAGTCGAACCGCCCATCTCTAGTGAGTGAGTCGAGATTCGTATCAGTAAAATGAGTCGAACCGCCCATCTCTAATGTCGGACGCGTTGTAACCGCCCCCTCCCTGATCAAGGCAGCTCTAGCTCCAAGAGTATGGTTAAAGCAGGGCCAAAAATTTAATGTAAAATAAAACTTTTTAGAAATTGTGGTGGGAAATCTCGAAAAAAACGGGATAGTTGGCAGCTTTGCTTCTGTGGTATTGCTCGAATTTTTTAACACAAAAAGAAGCGACTAGCTGTGCTGCAGAGTTACCAGCATCTTCAACAAAAGATAGAATATGATATGGAAGACTGTTATTGCTCCTCAATTCAGAAACAACGGATAAAATTTCATGTCTAAGAGCTTCCTTTAATCAACATCATGCTCATTTTGTTCTGAGTGCATGCACTCTACCTCCTTTGGCTGAGCCTTTTCATAACATCATCCTGACCATTTTCAACTACTTCAGAACACAAACTGGGAACGAAAGTTACTTTTTCGATCGCTGATAAGTGATATTTTTCATTTTGCTTCATCTGATTAAATGCATACACATTATCATCCCCAGCATTTTGAAGTACTTTAGACAACAAACTAGGAACAAAAACTACTTTTAGGATCACTGATTTTTCAATATCTTTCATCAGATTAAATACATTTGTACATGCACTTTTCACCCATCCTGACAACAGTTAACCGGGAATGTTAAGCCACAAGTAAATTGATGATCGCGAAAATGTTTTTCTAATAGAAATCAAATTAAATAATTCTGCGTTCTTGTTACAAAAGCTGTAAACGGCTGCTCACGGATCGCACATTGATTGTGCGGTTAGAGGGTGCACAATTTTTTTAGAGTGTGGATAGCTAACAGTAGCTCACTTAAATTATTTAAAAATTCTTTTCCAGAAAAACCAATAGGGGTATCACAGAAGTGAAGCTGCTTGTTTTGGTCTTTGCAACTATGGCAAAACAATTTAACCCTTGTTTCAGTGAGTTCAGAACCCATAACCTGTTCTCACGCTATTCACTCATGCTGCTTTAATATACTATATGTAAATGCGCATATATGTACGCGTCGGACATATACAGCTATACGCGTCGCACATATACAGCTATACGCGTCGCACATCAAAAGCTGTGCTATAAGAGACGTGGAGCTATTTCCTCTTGACCAAATTTTGCATCAGTTGTCTACACTTTTTCTGCAACAACCCAACTGTACAACAGTCAGGGTTCCTGGACATCAAATCTTACTCAGATGCATATTAGCCAATTTAAAAATTTAAGTTCATTATTTAAAAATTATTATTGTAAATTTCCGGTTGTTTAAATTTTTCAGCCCCAATCTTTTTTTCCAAAGGCCGGCACATGCAGAAGAGGCATTCCTCAGTACTATGAACCAAAGTACAGAGCATTTTAATATTTTTGCAGAACACTCTGCTTGTTTCCTGGGTTCGTAGTTCTGAAATCCAGTTGGTGTAGAAAGTTCTAGTAAAAAGTCCACTTGTCAGGATGGAACAGAAACTTTTTTGCTTCTAGAACTTCGTAGAACATCAGCTATATAAAATTCACAAGCACGATCTAACAGTAATGTGCTCTTAACAGTTCGCTCAGATCAGAAGCTCTCACAAATGCTATAATTCTCACACAAAAATAAAACACTTACACAGGTAAAATTTAGTGGGAATATACCAGGGATAACACAAACAATCCCTCAAGACTCAACAGTGAAGAATTTACACAGCACTTTAAAAACAGCCTCGAAAAGAGCGCGAAACACCCCTCCTATCACAGAGCAAAGCAAGCGTACTCACACAGAAAGAACTTCATTCACACACTGGGAGCTCAACTCGCACTGAACTGGGGCCGGTGAAACACTCATATATATATAGGTGTCCCAGAAGCTAGAGAAACTTCCCGAAGAGTCTATTTCTCGAGGGTTCTATATAAAGCGGGAATTTGGATTACGATTATTAAAAAAAGGAGAGATGAAAGAAAGGAGGAATTACGCTATAGTTACCATGGTCTAATGTACGAATAACTAATTACATCCGCGATAAATGGCTAGCCGATCGTAATGAACAACTCTTGGTTTCGAGTTAGGTGACTTACGAATCCGTGCAATAACGTCATTCAGTCTGCTTAGGACTGTTTAAGGACCGTCCCACGGCGATTGCAGCTTGGGAGACAGGCAGGGGCGTAGCCAAGGAGGGGTTAGGGGGGTCATAACCACCCCCATGAGGAATTTTTTACCATACAAAATGTATATTCTTCATTGCATTATCACACACACATATGCATATATATGACATGTAGTAGTCGTAACCTCCCCCCTTGAAAAATTTCTGGCTACGCCCCCGGAGACAGGCCCTTCCGTCGAGTAGGATTCCATAGCCAAACTTTGTCACCTACGTTGAACTCGTGTCCCGTAGCCTTAGTGTCGAAGCGAGTCTTCATCTTCTCCGTATTAAAGTTGATCCGTTCCCGAGCAAAATGATGCATGTCTTCAAACCGTGCCCGAAGATTTTCCATGTACTACTCAGGCGATGAAATCGTATCTGGAGGGCGACCAAACACTAGATCGGCGGGAAGAAGAAGATCTCTTCCGAATAGCATCAGGGAGGGTGTGAAGCAGGTAGTCTCATGGACGGCACTTCTATAGGCCAGCAGGAAGAGGGGGAGCTTCTTGTCCGAGTCCTCTTGATTCCTAGAGACCAGGAGTGAGAGGTTGTTTAAAATTCTGCGATTGAATTTCTCTACCATGCCGTTAGATTGTGGGTGTAAAGGCGTAGTCTGGGTATTGTTGATTCCGAGAAGTTGACATAATCCTTTAAAAACTGCAGAGATAAAATTCGTTCCTTGGTCGGAATGAAGTTGCAGAGGGGTTCCATACCTGGAAATCCATTCTTGCACCAATGCCTCTGCTACGGTCGTAGCTTCTTGATCGGGAATAGGATACGCTTCAGGCCATTTAGAGAAATAGTCAATGACAATTAGTATGTATCTGTTGCCATCCGAAGTTCGCGGAAGAGGTCCCAAGATGTCGAGGGTAATTCTCTCGAAAGGCGCTCCTACATTGTAACGATGTAGTTTTCCAAGGCTTCGTTTCTTCGGGCCTTTACGGGCGGCACAGGCGTCACAAGCTTGACACCACTTTTCGATATCGTCTCGAGCCCTAGCCCAGTTGAAGCGCTCGCGAACTTCGCGAAGCGAGGGCCTTTTTTATGCCAAAATGGCCCCCAGTTAAGCCATTATGAAGCTCTTCTAGAACCTTCGGAATACTCGAACGAGGGAATACTAACTGACATCAAAGCGTCTTGCCGTCGTCCGACTCCCATTTACGATACTGGACTCCATTTCTCAGGCGAAGCGCATCCCATAAAGCCCAGTACTGTTTTGTTGCCGGACTGCAAGATGATATTTCTTACCAGCTGGGCTTATCGCCGGATTTTTCCATAAATTCCACAATAGGTTTGATGTCGCTATCTGCTGATTGGTCCGCCCGAACATTTTCGTCACTCCAGGGATCTTGAGATGCTGCCGATGATGTAACTTGGCGGATAACGGGATATTTAGAATGGTAATTTTTTTCCGCACTGGAGCAATAGCGACAACTGTCTATGCAGGGCCTTCTCGACAAAGCATCTGCATTTACATGAGATGCTCCTTTCCGATGACGTATCTCGTTGTCATATTCTTGTAATCTCTGTATCCACCTGGCTATCTGGCCCACCGGATTCTTGAAATTTAGAAGCCAGGTTAAACAGGCATGGGCCGTTCGGAGCAGGACCTTTCGGCTGTAGAGGTAATGATGGAAATGTTCTACGGCCTTGACGATAGCCAGAAGTTCCTTCCTTGTAACGCAATAGTTACGTTCCGCCTTTGAAAGGCACTTGCTCCAGTAAGCAATGACATGTTCTTGGCATCTATCTCCTGGGACAAGAAGGCTCCGACACTTTCCTTACTTGCATCTGTGTCCAGGATAAATGGCTTCTCAGGGTGAGGATACGACAAGATCGGCGAAGTTGTTAGGGCCGTCTTGAGTTAGTTGAACGTATTCACATTCTGCAGTCCAAAGACATTTTTGTCCAGTCTCGGTGAATTTGTGAAGAGATCTTGCAATTTGAGATAAGCCCTTCACGAATTATCGATAGTAAGTACACAGACCGAGAAAACTTCTTAAGTCATGGATATTCTCAGGACGACTCCAGTTCTGGACTGCGGACGTCTTTTCGGGATCGGTTTGGACTCCGTGGGCGGATATTATGTGCCCGAGATAACGTACTTCCCGACGAAACAAGTTGCACTTCGATGGATTCAGTTTCAAGTTTGCCTCTTTTAATTTCTGCAGCACCTTTCGGATGTTCTCGAGATGCTCTTCCGACGATGATAATATCGTCCAAATAAACGAGACATGCTTCGTAGGAAAGTCCTCTCAACATTGTCTCCATTAGACGCTCGAATGTAGCAGGTGCGTTGCAGAGTCCAAAAGGCATAACTTTGAACTGCCACAATCCTTGTCCCGTGGTGAACGCAGTCTTTTCGCGATCGTCGGGATGAATTTCCACTTGCCAGTAACCACTCTTCAGATCCAGAGTGTAAAACCATTCATTTCCCGATAAAGTGTCCAATGTGTCGTCTATTCTGGGAAGAGGGTAGCTGTCCTTTTTGGTAATGTCATTCAGACGTCTATAGTCAACGCAGAATCGGGTGGAACCAAACAATTCAGGACTCAATCCGGACTCAATCAGGATTCAACTCTTCCGGACCAAAACAATTGGCGAGGCCCAGGGACTAGTCGATGGCTCGATAACGTCATCACGCTGCATCTCCTCTAAAAGTCTTCTCACCTCTTCTTGCTTGGCAAAAAGCAGCCGCCTAGGATGTTGCTTGATGGGAGAATGGCTGCCTGTATCTATCCTTCGTACGGCCAAAGTCACCTGAACTACGTGAGAAGAGGTTTTCAAATTCACCTATCACTTTATCCGCAGCGCTTCTCTGTTCTGCCATTAACTCTACGTCTAGTAGTAATTCCTTCGTCAGGCACTCAGAAGATTTAGCTGTTGTTTGGCTGATGTTCTTATTAATGCAGGTAACAGGAGTGCATGTCACCAACACTTCATTTTTCTTTATCACCTTCGACTTGTCCATCACATTTGCTACTCTAGCAGGAACAGTACTTCTCTTACAGCATCACGATTGTTTGGGTGTTCAAGTAATCTAAACCGGAATTTATTGATTTCTTTTACTGTTCCAGAAATTATTGTATCAGTTCTTGGGGGAAGAGTGATATCAGTCTGGGCTATTTTTTGTTGAATAGGTAAAACAGCTTTATTTTTAATGCCGAGCGGAGCTATTTCTTCAGAGTCAGAACGAAGCTCATTATTCTTAAAGTCCAAATTAAATTTGTGTGATTTTAAAAAGCCCAGTCCGAGAATAAATGAGTCTGTAATATTGGCGACATATACCACATGGTCGTATCTGGCATTTCCAAACGTGATTTCTACTTGCGCTTTTCCGCCCACTTCGATCTTGTCACCTGTCACAGTCTGTAGACTCGCTACGCTGAATTACATTCGTGAAGGCAAGCCTGTAGAAATTCGTGCCTGTATTTCGTGAAGGCAAGGCCTGTAGACTCGCTACGCTGGTGTTTTCATTTGATGCATTCGGCCCCTAATAAGGCATATTTTGTGGAAAAGGCATAATTTCAACAGAAAAAAACCCCAAAACTGGATCCGATGGAATGTTACCGAGCTTCATATTGCTTGGTTTTTGCATGTTCCTTGAAACTTAAAAAATTAAAATTCACACTATTTTTAATTTTGTAAAACCTATGTAAAACCTTAGCGTATTTGCCAAACTTGGCGATTTTTCATAATAGGGGGTCTCACGTATGCATATAATTAATAATTAGTTCTAAGATACTTCATATGTTTTCTTTGATAAAAACTGCCGAACAGGTAGAGTATCTTGCCGCCAATGTCAATTTTCATTATTTAGCGATCTACACATACTCATAACCAATAATTACTGCTCATGTAAAGTTACCGGGTAAATTGTTATCCATGTATTCATATACATAATCATTTGCAGATTGGCGTATTTAGTAGCACGAAATATATCATCTCGCCGCGCTGACAAATATCCAAGCTGTCATATCTATATAAATAAAATTAGACTTTTGTCTGTACATTTCTTGGAATTCAAAAATTTTGCGATTTCTATCCGTTTCAAGCACCCTGGAATTCGATGCGACCCTCAAAAAAAAGTTTGTCTGTCTGTCATTCTGTCATTCTGTCCTTCAGTCATTCTGTCATTCTGTCCTTCAGTCATTCTGTCATTCTGTCATTCTGTCCGTGACGCTTTTTTTGTTTAAGCATCACGTAAAAACGACTGAAGCGAATGATATGAAATTTGGTGTCATGATAGGTGGTCACTCAACTTAAAACATAGGCGTCCAATTTTTAAAAAATCCTGATTGGATTTTGAGATTTTGCGAAAATCCTTTCAAACTGCGTAAATTTGTGTTCAAGCATCACGTAAAAACGACTGAAGCGAATGATATAAAATTGAGTGACATGATAGGTGGTCACTCAACTTAAAACATAGGCGTCGAATTTTCAAAAAATCTTTATTGGATTTTGAGATTTTGCGAAAATCCTTTCAAACTGCGTAAATTTGTGTTCAAGCATCACGTAAAAACGACTGAAGCGAATGATATGAAATTGGGTGTCATGATAGGTGCTCACTCAACGTAAAACATAGGCATCGAATTAAAAAAAAATCTTGACTAGATTTTGAGATTTTGCGAAAATCATTTCAAACTGCGTAAATTTGTGTTCGCACATCACGTAATAACTGCAAAGGTGAAAAAATGATATTTGGTGAAATGATAGGTGGTCACTCACCTTAAACTATAAGCATCTAATTAAAAAAAATTGATCAGATTTCGAGATTTTGCGAAAATCGTTTAAAACTGAGTGAATCTTTGTTCTCGCATTAAGTAATAATGACTAAAGCGAATGATATGAAATTTGGTCACATGATAGATGGTTGCTCAACATAAACTATAGGAGTCCATTTTTTTAAACATTTTTATTAGATTTTGAGATTTTGTGAAAATTCTCTCAAAATACGTTCAATGATGATTTCTTCAAACTTCACGTAATAACGACTAATACGAATGACACGAAATTTAGTGATATGATAGGTAGTTGCTAATCTTAATTTATAGGCGTTGAATTTTAAAAGTATTTTTATTACATTTTGAGATTTTGCGAAAATCGTTTTAAAATGCTGAAAATTGTTCCAGCATCACGAAATAAAGACTGCAGGGAATGAAACGAGTTTGGGTGACATGATAGGTTGTCACTCAATTTAAATTCTAGGCTTCCAATTTTTCAAAATGTTGATTAAATTTTGAGATTTTGCGAAAATTATTTCAGTATGTGTAAATATTCATTCGCGCATCCTATAATTACGTTTAAAGCGAATCAAATGGTATTACTTAGTTACTCTCTAACCTGTAATATTTTAACAATACATAAAAATTATAACTTTACTTTGGCAACATACTACATTCATTCTGTGTACTCCTACAATGCTGACGAAAGTTCTTGCTTTTTGGAAATTTGCATTCACTAACCCGTCGAGGACGGGTACTTCAGCTAGTAACTTATATAATGGCATAGTTAACGCCGCCAAATATTTCTACTGGTAGCAACCTAAGCTGAACCTAACCGGCTTTAATATAATCTGCATTTAAATTATTTTTCATTTTCAAGATACAGGGTGCTAATACTCTGGAGCACAGGTTTTAGATTCACCCTGCTCGGAGAGATAGTCTATTACCAGATCTCACCTGTACCTGATGCCAAAATGACGCTTTTCAAATCAGCTACAATTAGTTATTCTGTTTAGGAAAAACGAATAATCGGTAATTCTAAACTTCTGTTATCTAAGAGAACTTGCTATTTGAAAATCCTCAACTTTGTGTAACACAATTTGACTTATTTAGTTCGCATACTTTTTAATTTGACGTAAAATTGTTGTTCTACTTCATGTTCGTCAATTTCACGCGATTCTACATACTTGGACTTGCTTTGTTACAAAGGCGTGAATGATTTTATGCTGGCAAAAATTGCAAAACCTGGCAATCAATATGCTTATACTTTCAGTGTTTTATTATTATCTTCTAAAATAATTCGAATTTCGAAACTTAAGTCAGCTTATGGGCTTCCCCGGAATTTTCCGGATTCGTGGACACCTTCGTCGAAACTCAAATCCGCACGGTTTCGGAGGAGATAGCAGAACTAGCTTCTGACAGCGGCGGCAGCGGGCGTTACTTTATTTTAGAATAGAGAAATTAGAAAAATCTCACGGGGTAAGGGTATAGAAAGTTGTTTTATAATAATAACATTTACAGCAAGCAGTTTCAATAAGAGACGTTTAATTTAATACAAATAAAACAATATCGCTTTTACATAGAAATTTACATGCCTTGAAGTATCATTGTGTTATCATTTGCTTAAAAGAGAATGAAGAAAAAAATACACAGACACACACACACACACATATATATACATATATATTTAACTGCAAAACTCCTTCGAGATTTCTTTGTGAAAGAAAAATACTTATTTAAAATTTAATTAAATCCAAGATTTAATTTCCATTCCCGAAAATTGAACAAACCGGTGATTTATTTTCTCTCCCTCGAGGAATAATTGCATATACATACACAAAATATTCTCTCTGAGTAAATTAATTACAATTTAATGATTTCAAAAATAATGAAAACCTATAATAAAAGTCGAATGTATTTATGCAAATGATACGTCAAATAAGAATCTCGGGAGATTTAATGACATAATGTTATGGTTATTCATTAATTTTTTTTCGCATGATTAATCGGCAAGATTGATTTCAAAGTATTAAAGATATTTTTACGACTTTTCGAATTGTAATTAAAGAAACTGATTCCATTTCTTATTGGAATAGTCTTTCGGAGAGCTAAAAGATTTTTGATAAATAGTTCTATGGTAGATTTTATTAATGGCTTTTATTAAATCCTGGTCATTACATATTATTCTGTAATGATTTTTGATCGTTTTTGCATATGTGACAGGTTCACATATCATATTACTCATTTCTTTTCTTTTCTTTATCAAAAATAATGTGCATTTTTCCCTCATCTCATTCATCATAATTAAACTATTTTATATTCTTAGAGGATTATTGTTTCATCCAGGGCTGAACCCAGAAAAAAATATTTCGGGAGGGTTTTGCAAACTGCAGAAAATTCAGAATTTTTCACTAAAAGACTTAACCACTATCATTTCGTTTATAAGAACTGAAATTTTGAAGAGATTCCGGACCTCCAGGATCATACACCCCCCCCCCCTCCGGGGAAGGGGTAGGGGTGTAGCACCAGGCAATCCAAACCACAAGTGAGTGTGGGCAATAATTTATCCCACTGAATGCTTACTTCTTTATCTGCGCTTTCTGTGAAAATCTCCTGTAAACGTTCTTAAATAGATAATATTACAACATGCCATTTCTGCAAATTATCAGTTTGAAATATACGATATTTAGATTAAAAAAAAAATTCTTCAATATTATATCTGAAAAGGAAGTACTACTATTTAAATATTTTTGACGAACAACTCTTAAAACAAAATAAAAATAAAAATATTATCCGTGCTTTAATATCTAATTCATACTATTCCGCTGAATGATTATTTATTTTTTTTTGTTTTGTTCATATACTTGACAACAGTGCGTTGAAGTATCCATATATAAGTTTCCTAATCAGCTATTTTTACGGTATTTCGACAAAAGTATAAATAACTTTTTGTTACACGAATCATCCAATTTTCACTCATTTATGACTTGCCTAAAGCTACCTCGAATCCATACAAATAATATGATCTTTAATCAATCAGTTTTATGACATTTTGTGTCAAAGTTCACTAAAAATAATCCTGAAAACTGGCTGTTATTCAAATCGCCCAATTCATCCTACAAAATGTTTACAACATCATTCACTTCTTACTTCGCAATCCCTCATACATCCTGAAAAAAAAAAATGAAAGTGTAATTTTTAATCAATCAACTCCGTGTCACTTTTACACTAGCCATGACAAATGATTCCTCCCATTAATATACATTATGCCCACTTTCTTTGGAAACTCTGCTTGTCTCTCCCAGAGAGATTTGCCAAAAGACAAAATATGATAAACGGTTTTTCCACTCAAATCACCTACCTTTTCAAGAGAGGATCTCTCTCGGGATTACGAATGGAAATGATTTATGGAAATAAGGCTTTTGTGTTACTAAAAGTACGTGAAGGGTTTCTTGCTGGGAAAAAGTCTCTTTTCGGTTTATCGCGATGACTGGAGTTTTGCATACTGCTTGTTAAGTCTAGAAGCAGTGTTGCCTTGAGAATGAAATGTCCGAGTTTCTGTAAAGTATGGAAAAAAATTTCATTTCGTTAGTTAAAACTTTTGCATTTTCCCTATTTGAAGGGAACTAAAATAAATGGTTTAGAGCGGTGTTTTAAAAATATGTTTTAACCCTTTGAGGCTCAACCCTTTCCCATTGCTGAAAAAAGGGCAGCCGTTGCCATCGCTCGACTTAACTACCAGCAAGATGACGGACGATCGAAACGTTCATCGCGTGCCACAGATCTAGAGACCCTTTTTTGATGACAGCTGGCCGGCACAGCTCGTAGTTAATCTAGCGATGGCAACGGCTGCCTGTTTTCAGCATTGGGCAATTTATCCAGCTGTTCTCGCATTCTTACATTTTTCAGCAGATGTCAGTGCTGTTAAAAATAATCGTGACAACTTTTTTACAGGAAATGACGTGCTAAAATGTAAAGGATTCTCGTAGAGCTATGTCACCCGCAACGTTTTTTATAGAAATCAAATCCATTCTTCGTGACTGGCAACAGTCAAAACGTCAGAGTTTGGTGTTCCCACAGCGGGAACACTGTGCGTTAAAGGGTTAACACATTGTGAGCAGGTATTACGAATTCTCGTGCTGTCAGCTGGGCTCGAGCATAAATCGATATTTCTTATAAAATTTGACTGTCATCTTTTGGAAATGCAAGCCAAAGTTTGACTAGCAAGATTTTGGTCCATTTGTATTCATAAAAAATTCATAAAAATTGTCATTTCACATTGTAACGCTCATTATTGCGCATAAGTGAATTATTTCACAGAGATATGTCGCTCACAAGCTATACAGTGAAAGTTATGAAAAGGGCTGCACCTGCAATGTTTTACACAGTTTGATTTTCTCAGTTTGGAAAATCTGCAAAGATATTCTGTATGTTCGATGCATGATGAAAATGATCGCTTGAAGTACAGATCTTCAGGATTCAAGTTTAAGATTTGTATGTTTCTACACACAAGTACATGTGAATCTCCTCTTAATAGCTTTTACTTTAATATTTAGGAGTAAAATCGTTAATTACACGAGGAAAATACAAATAAGGTAACGTATTATTTAATGCTATATTTAAAAAAAATAATCATATTTTTAAACTTTGTAAATTGACTCGCCTTTTCCAAAATTCGACTCTTATTAATAGTGCGTCAGCCTGACTCGCAGAGTTAAATCTAGAGCAAGCACTGCCTGTAAATAGGATTTTTGGTCAATTAAATTATCTTTATGTTTCATTAATCCTACACGTATATGAAAACGTTTTAACTCTGACTACGAAATTTTTTTATTACCATTTTTTTTAACTTTAATAACAATTAAAATAAATCCCGATTATTATAAATTTAGCTTTTTAATTTTTTTGACAAAACTTTTTAAGGCAGAAGTTGAGATAAGTATACATTGCAGCTGTAGTTGACTTTAGTGACGGACTTGGATATAAGACGAAAATTGGCGTATTCTGAAACTGCTAAGCAAAATTTTCCTGTAATATGGAGCTGTGAGTCGTAATCATTTTTATGATCTGCGCATGCGTGCGTTAGTAATAGATTGATCTCTGATTCATCGCTATTCTTCGCGAGAAGGCGCCTATGTAGCTAGTCATTAAAAAGGGGTCGAGTATTTTCCTTTGAGAAGCTGATGCTACTTCGTTCGTTTGCCGCTAGTCGATGATCGTCCTATATCCAAGTCCGTGGTCACTATGATTATCAAAGTGGTTACAATTTGACGTCACAAAAGACTGTCCCTGACGACCATTTTCCGTCGATACAACTTCTATGGGACATATACTTATCGCCCCATGAAGTCATGTGGAGACTTCACAGTGCTATTGAAGAGTATATATTCTTGAAGAAAATTCTCTTTGTGAATTCAAGTTAATGGCTAATGAAGTTTGTTGGAGTTCATAACAGTCCAGTCAGGCTGTAAATATTACAGATTGTGTATCAAGATTCGGTACCACACAAACCACATTCGGTACCATAAGTATATGTCCCATTGCGTTCAGGTTTCGGGAAAGAAAAAAAATTCTTACTGGTTTCATCAAAACAGATTTCAAACATTCTCTTATTGTCAGGTAGTAGAATTTGTTGTCAATCAAGATAATTCTATTGTTATAGTTATTTTATTAGATGGCTTATTCACAAAAATGGTTTACTATTAAAGGAATTCAATTAATGTACTCTCTCACGTTTGACTTACGGGTTTCTAGAAACTGGAAAAGTCGTAAGTGTAGTTGACATAAGACTGATAAATTGCGCAAACAAGATGTGTACTAAAATGTCTTTTATTATAAGTTTCTCTCACATAGTTTTAAAAATGTTGGCCGATTGTTACGTAGCATTCCAGTGAACTTTTCGAGGCCATGGACAAATATTGCTTCACTGACAAAGGCAGAATTTTCAAAATTTACTGCAATGTGCTGCTCAGAATTCATTGATTTTTCATCGAATTGGTTTCCCTAACATTCGATTATGTACTCTAAAATATAATCCCCTTTATTTTCATTATTTAATTTCAAAACTTTTAGTTTACTTTATAAATTAAGATTTGTTGTTCAACTACTACATAGCATTTGTCGATTCCTTGGATTTGAAAACCATCCAATGAGCGGAAGCGGTATGTAGTTTGAGTGACAAGGCAAAATTTTCAAAATTTATAAATATCTAAGAATTCATTTTTCAGGAAATTGGGCTTCTCCCAAACTCGATTATACAGAGTGTCCCAGAAAGGTGGTAACGCTTTAATTATTATCTAATAATTAATTATTAACTTCTCTTGTTGGTAAGTGCACTATTATTAGTTATAATTTGAAAAATATCGTGCCGTACAATATCCCAAATCATTACGATAATTTTAGTTATTAAATTTATTGAAATATTTAAGTAGAAGCTTAGCAAAATGATCTAAAAAATGTTAAATAGTTGGATCTCATTTTGTTTTCATTTAACCTTTTCTATCACTGTGTTGCAGATCGGTACATGCCCTTTAAAGCTGAGTAAATTAGTGTGTTTTTAAAAAATATTAGAATGACTGTTTTTTTCTAGCGGAACGTGAGCATAAAATAACTTAAATAAAAATATGAAAACTTTGTGGTATTTAATTAATACTGCAAGACGAAACTATATTTTGTCTTTCAGTAGTCTACTATTGGTTACTGCAGCACTCAAAATGTCTTTTGTAGGTCAATCTTACAAGAATTTTAATGATTGTTTAAAAAAGTTCTCAGCTTAAACTGTTCAGAAACACTTCAGTAACACTTTGGTATGCTACAGATATATTTTCAAGTAATACTAAAATTTAAATAACTGTTTTATTAACTCTACTACAAAAATATTTTGGTCACTATATTTTACATGAATTATAAAATTCGAAATTAAAAACTTTCGGTATGTTTAACATCTATTTCTGCACATTGCAGTATAAATTTTTTAAAAATTAAGTTGTTTAGCTATAAAGGACTGGTTTCAAATTGAAAATTGAACCTCATGATATCACGATTTCTTTATTTCATTTGGAAAGTGTATTTAATAGAGCTAAGTGTAAACTATGAAACCATATGTCTTTAGCAACAGAAACAGATTAAATACATGCATTTAATAAATTTTATGTCTTTGACAAACAGCTCCCAACCTCACCCATCCTTTATACACGGAAGCTTCTGCTCCCTTGTAGGCGTATAAAGAACGGAGTGAAAATTTAAAATCACTGTTATGAAACTTCTTCTAAAGAAAATCGCCAACAAAAGCAGTTGCTGTTTTTTCTTTCAAAATATGGCGAGGGGGGAAATAAAAAAAGAGAGAATCCCTCTAAAGCCTGAGGCGTACGTCAGATGCAGCCTATGATAAACGATTTCTCACTTAAATCGCATTTTCATGTTGGATATTCACTAGATCTGAAGAAAGTGATTTATAAGAATAAGTTGCGTTTCTGGAAACGTGTTTTAAATAAATATTTGCCAGTGCATATTGAATACCTCTGATGTTGTACAACGTTACTGTCTTGTAAATGTATGCATATTGTAGACACAAGATTTTAACGTAATCATAAAATTGATGATGCAATAAGAAATTAATGTTGATGACTTCTATATAGCTTTATATTTATATTTATTTCATTTAACCGTGATAAAGAGCGTTTATTGAAATCTATTGCTCTTTATGTCTCAATTGTTCCTAAATACAAGTTCATTTATTTCAAAGTATAAAATTACAGCACAATATTTGGACAGACGCAAACAGCCACGTTTGCGTGAAAATTAAACCTGCAATCGTATTTACTTAGGCGATAAGCTTGGAGTAGGAAAAACCTTCGACCTCCAAACTATCGGCTCATAAGCTTCATATTTATTTTCTTTATTTATATTTTGTGCAACCTCTCAAAAAGTTTTTTCAGTAAATGTCAAACTTCCTACGTTGGTTTCATATATTAAAATTTATATTTTAATGTTATGAATTAGATTATGTAAAACTAAAATGTTTCATACTTCTGTCGAGTTGTGCGTTTTTCAAAAACTCATTATTTATTTTCAAAGAAATTTCACTTATATTAGAATATAATTTGCGAAGGTGAATATAGATATTTTTTGTCTAATTTGTGTATGTACTTCATTCAGTAGGTAACTTAAATTATTTGAACGAAAATATAAAGGTTTTACTAAATTTTTCAATAATAAATTTTATTATTTGCTAGAGACCGTCTCGGGATCAGGCCCTTAGCATCTTCTCCGTCCTATTATCCTTTGGCTACGCCACTGAGCGTATACAGGGAATCGTGAGTGGCCTTCATCCCCTCTCCCGAAAAAAAAAAGACATTTCTTAAGGGTAGCATTTTGCTCCATTATATTCTTTCTTCAGGTCAGATGATCCTTTTTTTACAAAATAGACACTCCCAAACAATTTTTGTTGCTAGATTGGACATTTCATTAGGTCAAATGAACTTTCTTTAATTAGCCCTTCCCAAAAAAGATATCTGCATCCGCTATGGAATTCAAACTTCAGTGAAAATTGCGTCTTATACATGTTTTATACACTCACAATAACACATAAAGTATCGAAAAATTTACTTTAGGAATTAAAAAAATGTCAGATGATTCCTAATATTATACTTATATCATGCAGTGTTTCATTACAGAAAACAAAGCTGTATTTCAGTATTTTTATTAATTTACAAAAATGCATTTATTGAGCAAAATGACTCTTGTTGATATAGGCTTAGAAATATTTGAAAATTGGTATGGTTCTGTGTTTACTGAATTCTCTTCTCCAATCTTTCATTAATGAAAATCTGAACGGATAACACCGTCGCACTGCACATCTTACATACGACCTAACTTCTTAGAATTGAGCACTTAATCATCTGAGATAATTCATAATATTTCGCTTACAAATTTAAATATTCTGCTTCTGTATGCGTACTACATATTTAATCAATCAGCGATGAGTTCTCCACGTACCTACTAGACGAAACAAATTGCCTTCATCATTAATATTCATCGCACATACATTCTTCAAAATATGTTTTTTCGAACCAAGCAGTATCGGTATTGGGTACCGTTTTTCATTTAAATCACTCCCCGGAAGTTCTTTTCTGGATTTTGAATAAATGATTTATGAAAATAACCTTTAAAGCTATAAAAATATCTGGAGGAATTTAACATGGAAAATTCCTTCTGGATTCTGATGTTTTATGATGCACATATTTTTTTGGAGTTTTCCTCTCAGGCCGTTTGAAAAATTTAGTTTATTTTAGTTGCACATTTTCTTTAATTATCATTAATATTTTATAGTAGCAAAATACTATATTTCACATATATTTCACCTTATTTTTTTTCCAAAATATAAATTGTCAGTTCAAATAATTACTTTTTCCAGCTTTTCTTATACCTGCTCTGCTTTTTTGAGTCCTGGTTTTGGTATAAGAATTTCAGGTTTGCAAATAGACTGCTTATGAATCAATCGAATAACAAATCTAAAGTTATTAAAGTCCATTAAAAGTTTTTGAAATCTAAGAATTTTAAGATAGATATTCTCGAGTTTTGGTTAGCACATTTCCTGAAAAATAAATTGCTTTTTGAGGTATCTAAGAACTCTGAAAATTTAAAATTGTCATAAAAGAACTTTTCCCCAGGACGTCAAGAAGTTTAATGGGCTGCTATGCAGCAATCTGACAATAGATGACAAATTCTATAAGGAAAGCTTATAATTATAATAAAAAAAGCGTTTCAGCATATTTCTTGGTTTTCACTGAAATAATTTCCTGAATCCGGTTTTCTCCAGGCGTGAAAATCTACTGTTCTACTGGTAAAAGACTGGAAGTTAAGGATTTGGGATTATATATCAGAGTATTATTGTTGTTGTCGTTCTTGTGTCCATGGATAGACGACTGCTCTATTCATGGAAATAGGTGCCGTTGCCCCCAAGACGGTTGAAATTTTGCCTGTTGGTCCCTAATTTTGAACCAGTTCCAGATGAGGGACGAACCACCATCTGAAATCGGCACTCCTTGTGGTATCGTTTTTGAACATGGAGGACATTGGAGCCACGAAGGATTTTACGTGAACTAGCTCCTATTAGCGTATACGGTCCCACAGCAGTCCAGCCGAGAGAGGAGTTCACCTTCTCAAACACTAGCCAATCCAGATTTTGCTACACTTTCTGTCTTCTTACGGGAACGCAGTTTAGTTACCAGACCACTGCGGGACAATATCGGCATTAACATTCACTATTGGGCAGTTGAATATTACAATGCAGATAATGGTAGAAAAAGAAAATTAGTACTATAAGTTTCAGTTTTGTAAAGATTTATTTGTTCAAAAAAATACATTTGCCTGTACATTACTAGGAATTCAGAAATTCTAAGAATTTTAACCGTTTGAAGGGCTGAGTATTTCATGATGACCTTCAAAAAATTGAAGGTTTTTCTGCAGAGCAGGGGTAGCTCCAACTGTTCAAATTTGTGGAAAACTTTATAAAACGTTTGGAAGTTTAATACAAACTAACGAGACAGGCATATTTATCTCTTGAGTAACACAAAACTAGCGGTTGGAGCTTCATCCTTTGGTACTAAACAAAAGATGTTTATTCAACAGCAAGATAGTATTTCCAAGTCTAAATACCCGTAAGATGTAGCTATCTCCTTTTTGTAGCAAACGCTTGAACTGTCTTTCGGCTTGCTTTTCAGTCAAATTTGTCCCTCATACGTGAGGATTATTTTTACAAACACATTATGTTAAGACGGCTAAAACAAGTTCAATAATATAATTGAATTTGATATCAGGATAAGTGGTTGCAAAACTTAAACAATAGGTTGTATTCTTTTTCAAAATTTTAAGCAGATTTTGTTAATTTGCAAAATTATGTAATTTAATTGCCCCAGATATTTTTCAAGTTTTGTAATTTTATGTTGTATATTGCCCGATTCAGTAAAATCGACATTTTGGCAGTTTATTTAACAAAAATTGAACGATAGATTAAAGTAATCCAGTGAAGCAGTTTAGAAAATGCAATGACTATTTCGAGCATTTAGCATTGTTCCATACATAAACAAGGGGGAAAAGATTATTTTTTAAAAACTGTATCTCTTTTCCTTTTTCTAAACATAATATTTCCAGGGTAATACCCATGAGGAAGTGCAAAGACCAACAGATATTTTTTCCTACGGGATTTTACACTTGCCAACCGAAATTCATTTTCAGGTTTTTAGCAGTGTAGTATAGAATTCAAGAATGATTTTGAATTTTTTTTAAAAAGTTTTCAGAATGCAACACGAAATTTTTTTTTACATGCAATAATGATAATAATAACAATAATAGTCACAACAACATTAACAACAATAATTATGGAACTGTTATTTAACAAAGGACACTCATTTTTTTCATATCAACTAATTCAACTGGATGCAAAATATTTTTTTCCGGTTTTGAAGTTAAATTATTTGATTTTGATTTTTGGAATACTGTCGATTATCTGCACGAGGGGGCCAGGCCAATACCTCCTAGATATAGAAAGCCTTGCCACAGCTACGTCACCGAGCTTTGACGTCATCGTTTGGCCTAAATTTAAAAGTTTGATTGTGATAAAATAAATAAATTAAAAATTTCTGGTGAATTTACCCATAATTCGCAATATTTTAATAACTTGAGATAAAAAATATAATTTTACGACAAATGGCAGTTTTTAACCATAACTAATTAGATAATGTGATAAGGAAATAGATCATACTGAATAATTTTGTATGAGAAAAATATTTTAATTTTAATGTTTAATATGAGATATTTTCTAATATCTGTAGTATTTACCACAAATTTTTAATTTATTTATTTTATCACAATCAAACTTTTAAATGTAGGCCAAATGATGACGTCAAAGCTCGGTGACGTAACTGCGGTAAGGCTTTCTATATCTAGGAGGTTTTGGGTTGCCCCTCCGTGGGGGTCTTTATAAGGGGCCTAACCCGTATTTAAAATAAGTTCAAATGAAAAGAAAATTTATGTGTGTTCTTATTCGACATTTACGTAGAATAAAAAATATTACTGTAAAATTTACTGCTAATTTTTGCCAATATTTGTTGCTAACACTTCGTCGTAAAATTTACAGGGAGTCAGTTTTATTATCGTCGCATTTCTGACAAATCAACGCCGTATTACTTACCTTGAGACGATTTTTTACTCAGTTGTAAAAAGGGAGAAGTAGAACACACATTAGAGGCTGCGATATTGATGGATGATGAGACGTGGACGTGACGCCACGAGTGGATTAGAGATGACTAGAGATGTTTTTGTTGGTTCTAGGGTCTGCCAAGGGTTCTGGTTTCAGTTTAGGACATATTTTATTAGTTTATCATATTTAATGAAAAATCTAATTAAAGTTAACTTTGTCTGTCATCTGTTATTAAATTTAAGAATTAGTATGAGGCTTCGTAATCATTTTTAAGTACTATTATTTTCTTAACATGTCGGGCTCCGAAGTCGGGCAACAAGACAGAAATGCTGCCCACTAGACACAATTAAACTTCTCATGGTGACAAAGGATCAGTGTTGCTTTACGCACTATGTATTAGGTTAGGAATTAGACATGTATTAGTTTAGGAATGGGAACTTAGAAAAACATATGATTATAATAAGTGATGTAGAGTTTCGTCTTGCTGAACGTTCAGCATTCTTTTTGTTGGATGTGGAGTCTGCTAGGTTTCAGGATTGGACTTTTAAAATAACTTATATGTAAATAATGAGAGGGTGGGAGGAAATATGTTATTACCGCTTTAAATAATATCTATCTATATATCTATTAATGACTATGTCATTTTATCTCTCAACACCCTTTATTGAAAAATGTGTCCCAAAAAAGCGACATAAAGGTATGCGACATAATTTTACATGTATTTAAATACTATTAGTTCACAACAGCTTTAATCTATTGTTACAATATTTCGTAAGCTGTAGAATATGCTTCACATGTATTTTTTACATATATTTAAATATTATTAGTTCACAACAGCTTTAGTCTATTGTTACACTATTTCGTAAGCTGTAGAATATGCATCACATCTATTTTTCTATAAATAGGTTACACTCATAAAAATTTCAACATAGGGTTACCAGAAGAAATACCCAAAAGATGAGCGATAAAATGACACAGTTAATATCGCTTTAATATGGCAATAATAAAACTAAAAAAATTAGGGGGGTTCAGGGGGATCTCCCCCTGACGAGGCTCGAACAGTCGAGTTTTCTATATATATACATATATATGTTAATATTTTTATTTTCTTATTCTATTCGTGATTTTATCAGAAATTTTTATCTATTTTACAGTCTGTCTCATTTCTAATATATCATACGCAAATAATATAGTGTTCCAAGACAATCCATATTTTCCATGCTAATAATTTCACAAAAATAAGCTATTAATCATCAAACATAATGCGTAATTTCTTGTATACAAGCATAAATAATGTTCTTTTGCAAACATTTAACATTTTCAATCAATGATCTATCAATCAATGATTCATTCTTTTTACTCTAGAACGAAACAAATTGTTCTTATCATTATAATAAATTGCGCTTATGTTGTTCAAAATATGTTTTTTTCCAACCCAGCCGTGTGTATCAGGCACCGTGCACTATGCACTATTTTTCATTCAAATTATGGGTGCATGAATCTTTTTTCTGGGTTTTGAATATGTGATTTATGTAAAAGATCTTTAAAAAGATTCAAAAATATCTTTAGAAATTTAACATGCATCCATCCAACGAATCCTGATGTTTTAAGATAAACATTTAAGATTTTTTTCTCCTTTTAATATTTTTAAAAGTTTTCTTTCTGATTAGCATTTCATGACAGGGAGAAAAATATTGTAATGAGAAGCATAACACACATGGTTTTACTATATGATCGTCAAATCTTATAATCTCATATGCAATACAGTAAAATTCTTAATTCGTGCTTTATAAGAATCAGTATATTCTTACAAATTTTCGGGGTGATCTGCTTTATGCGGTTGAATTTAGTTTAAAGTTTATGGCCTACGCTTCAAATATTAATATTTTGCATTTAGTTGAATTTAAATAAGTTAATTACAGCAAGACATATTTACCGTTAAATTTTCTATCGGAAAAACGTTAGAATTGGTGGTTTCTTGCTAAGTATAAGAGATACCGCTTTGATGAATTCCCCTTCGAGGCTTCATTTTTAGAGAGACAAATTTGGCGATATTTCACGAAACATCGCCGAGGTTGGCACTTGATTTTGCGATTTTAACTATGGGACACGTATGTTTGCTTTCCTTTTACAGCAATAGTTTTATGCTATCGAATTACGTGAAAGCTGTGGAAATTTCTGTTACAAGGTAATGCGTAATCTTTTAGGAAAACTCGTCAGAGACTATAAATAGGAATAACTGGTCAGTCCAGTATGTCAGCTTTAAATTATTGCTGCAGAAAGAGATTATTAAAGTCTCATAGCCCTGCATTGTCGGTTATTTTCGAAGTCATATCTTGGAATACTACTTGTAAATTCACGCCTAACCATGCCACAGTGGTTATGTCACTGACAATGGTAGAAAGCCGAAGAGTGAAGGTCCCGGGTTTGGGTCCCATCGCGCGGCTGTCGATCTAACGGTCTGGAGTTTTGGTAGGTTTCTCCAGATGTAACCTGAATACGTATTAGAACTCCCTAGAAAGTCTTCCTGCTAAGGCAGCCCCCTATGCTTGGCTGATCGCCAGGCGTAGCGTTTTTATAATCACACAAACAAACGAACTAATTGTAAATTCTTGTGAATTCTGCTGTGAAAATTGTTCGACAAGTTCCTAGAAGCAATAAAGGTTGTGAGGTTTCATCATGATACTTAACTCGGCTGGCTCTTGAAATTTTCTGGACACTCATAACTTTCAAGCATTAACAACACGTGTACATAAAACTGTCAGTATATCTTGTAGAAGAAAAACATTTAGCAGAATTTCTAAAATAGCATTTTATCACAGCCTTTTATTGAATAATATACAAATTATTCATAAACCTACAAAAGATTTTGGATAATGTAGAAAATAAGACATCTTACCTTTCTGCAAGGTAAGAATCAAAAGGTGCTTCAGAATCTTTTGGACCAAAAAAAAAAGTAGAAGTAAAGATTTTTTTTGGCAAGTATATATTTGGTTTCTTAAAATACATATTTAATCTTTTATTCATTTCATGGTCTTTTGAATTTTTTTATAAAGGATCTACGAAGAATATGTTAATCAGTACAACTCATGCAACCAATATGTCACATGTAACCAAAAACCAATCTATCATTTACAATTTTAAGTATCCTAATATTCAAATTTAATATAATTGTCTTTTTCCTACTAGCATTTCTAATTAAACCTCCAATTTATATATTCCATTTATGACTTCCAAAAGCCCATGTAAAAGATATGTCACATAAAAAATTCTTGAAAGTGCACTCGCGTCTAAAAGGTGCATACGATTGAGCGCAAATTGCGTATGTATACTATAGGCCACCATCATGCAACCTGCATAGATTTTGGTGTGTGTAGGATTTATATTTTATGTGCAGTATTACAAGAAGTATTATTGTACTTTACTATCAAGTGTTCGGAAAGTCAAGTGAAGTCAATCAAGATTTTAAAAATTTTCCCTCCTTTCCTAAGGCAAAACTTCTGAACAAATTGATGTTTTTTGGCAGTGGTAACACTTTCGTGTTTATTAACCAACACATTTTTATTGGTACGGAAACAAGGATGCTGTAGTTAGAAAATGTCTTATGGCCATATTACGCATATGCACTGTAAAAAATACATATTTTGTTCAAGCAGGAATATTTGCAGCAGAAAACATATAAAATGATACCTGTTTCATTGCAATAAGTCTGCAGTATGATTTTCCCCTAGCATTTGAATAAATTATACATGTAATAATCCTTAAATCTCTAAAAAATATCTGCAAGAATTTAACATGCAAATTTTCATCCTAAAGCTTCATGCTACACATTTATAGATGAAAATAATAACTCCCGAACTTCTTATGTAAATTTTACTTTGCTGATTCGATCATTTCAAAATCAATATAAGTCATGAAATCTGCACAACTTTTAACACTTCCCAAAAAGGTTGAAAAGTGTTTATGATTTTGGTTTGTGCGTCTATCCGCCCGAGTTCTAGTTGGCGTAAATATGCATCGATTACGCCGAAATTTATGTATGTTACTCCTATGTACTGTAGTACATACCCTATTGAAAATGATGTACGTAGCATAAACAGTTATTTTGCTGGAGTACTCAAAAGAATTCCAATACTTTACCGTTGTTTTGTTTTAAAACTATTAAGCTAAATTTTTTTGAGCAAGAGCTTCATTTTAATGTTATTCCAATAATTGCGGAGAATTAAGTAAACAAAATAATAATTTCATGTATTTTTATTATAAAACGCCGCCGAGGTGTAATGTCGTCAATTTTTTTATGAAGGAAGCATGCATAAATAACATTTTTTAAATAAATCAATCAGAATAGTATTATTAGTATTATTAATATTTATTTTGAAATCCATTCATAATTTTGCTTCATTTGAAATAATTTAAATGTTCAGATAGATTGCATTTCTTAAAATTACGGAAAAGAAAACAAGGTGTTTTCTTTTACTTTTTTCAATCCCTGTAAGAAAATTATTAGTTAGAAAATGTTTTACATTTTTTCGAAATGATTGTTTAAATGTTTATTTCTGCTTCTTTATCTTTTATCCTCTAAGTACATAACGCGGTTAAGCATGTTTTTACATGACATTAATTTCATAGAAATACATGCTTCATTATGCAAGATATTTCCTGACAGTTCATGCATAAATATTTATATGTAGTGCATGCCTGAAAACGAATAACATATTTAATAAATCAGTGAATCATTTTTTTCATACTCTAGACAAAATTTAAGTTATCCTGATCATTAATACGCATTACGCAAACCAACTGCAAAATGGTTTCTTTCCCCCTTTCCTAACTACAACTATCTGTAGAAGAAAAATATATAATGCATCATTTTTTATTCGAATCCGCTCACGTGCAAGTTCTTGCCTGCATTTTGAATAAATG
Source organism: Cheiracanthium punctorium (assembly GCA_038373885.1). Lineage (NCBI taxonomy): Eukaryota > Metazoa > Arthropoda > Arachnida > Araneae > Cheiracanthiidae > Cheiracanthium > Cheiracanthium punctorium. Next base: position 19,733 of record JAWZYV010003957.1, on the reverse strand, counting down.
ATTTATGGAAATAACCTTTAAAGCTATAAAAATATCTGGAAGAATTTAACATGGGAGTTTCCATCTGTGTTTTTGATACACATATCTGCCCTCCCCCCCCCCTTTTCCCAAGTTGCTTTGAAAGATTTTTCTGAGCAAGTGTGAGGTTTGAATTCTTGCTGGCATTTATCTGAAATAACTTTATTTTTTCTTGCCACTTCCGTGTACTAAGTGTAAAGGAAATACTGCAACTACGAAAAATTTCACTTTGCAGATTTTCATGGAAAAATTGATTTAGACCACGTGAAAATTCACTTTGACAAATTTTTGATTGGTACCTTATAGTACGCATGTACACTAGTATACGAAATTTAAGGTTACCAACGCAAAATCTGTAATAACTTAAGAAACACTCGTTGTAACAAATTTGTGATGGTCATTTTCGAATTATTATGGGAGAAAGCAAATAGAACATGAATCCATATAAATAAAATTAGACTTTTGTCTGTACATTTCTTGGAATTAAAAAATTTTACGATTTCTATCCGTTTCAAGCACCCGGGAATCCGATACGACCCTAAAAAAAAAGTTTGTCTGTCTGTCATTCTGTCATTCTGTCATTCTGTCCGTGACGCTTTTTTTGTTTAAGTATAAGGTAAAAACGACTGAAGCAAATGATATGAAATTTGGTGTCATGATAGGTGGTCACTCAACTTAAAACATAGGCGTCGAATTTTTAAAAAAATCTTGATTGGATTTTGAGATTTTGCGAAAATCCTTTCAAACTGCGTAAATTTGTGTTCAAGCATCACGTAAAAACGACTGAAGCGAATGATATGAAATTGGGTGTCATGATAGGTGGTTACTCAACTTAAAACATAGGCGTCGAATTTTAAAAAAATCTTGATTAGATTTTCAGATTTTGCGAAAATCGTTTCAAACTGCGTAAATTTGTGTTCAAGCATCACGCAAAAACGACTGAAGTGAATGATATGAAATTGGGTGTCATGATAGGTAGTCACTCAACTTAAAACATAGGCGTCCAATTTTTAAAAAATCCTGATTGGATTTTGAGATTTTGCGAAAATCCTTTCAAACTGCGTAAACATGTGTTCGAGCATCAAGTAAAAACGCCTTAAGCGAATGATATGAAATTGAGTGTCATGATAGGTGCTCACTCAACTTAAAACATAGGCGACGAATTAAAAAAAAATCTTGACTAGATTTTGAGATTTTGCGAAAATCATTTCAAACTGCGAAAATTTGTGTTCGCACATCACGTAATAACTGCAAAGGTGAAAAAATGATATTGGGTGAAATGATAGGTGGTCACTCACCTTAAACTATAAGCATCTAATTAAAAAAAATCCATCAGATTTCGAGATTTTGTGAAAATCGTTTAAAACTGAGTAAATATTTGTTCCCGTATTACGTAATAACGACTAAAGCGAATGATATGAAATTTGGTCACACGATAGATGGTTGCTCAACATAAACTATAGGAGTCCAATTTTTTAAACATTTTTATTAGATTTTGAGATTTTGTGAAAATTCTCTCAAAATAGGTTTATATTTCTTCAAACATCATGTAATAACGACTAATTCGAATGATACGAAATTGAGTGATATGATAGGTAGTTGCTAATCTTAATTTATAGGCGTTGAATTTTAAAAATAGTTTGCTTACATTTTGAGATTTTTCGAAAATCGTTTTAAAATGCTGAAAATTTGTTCCAGCATCACGAAATAAAGACTGCAGGGAATGAAACGAATTTGGGTGACAGGATAGGTTGTCACTCAACTTAAATTCTAGGCTTCAAATTTTTCAAAAATGTTGATTAAATTTTGAGATTTTGCGAAAATTATTTCAATATGCGTAAATATTCGTTCGCGCATCACATAATTACGACTAAAGCGAATGAAATGATATTACTTAGTTACTCTCTAACCTGTAATATTTTAACAATACATGAAAATTATAACTTCTATTTCTTTACTTTGGCAACATACTACATCCATTCTGTGTGCTCCTACAATGCTGACGAAAGTTCTTGCTTTTTGGAAATTTTCATTCACTAACCCGTCGAGGACGGGTACTTCAGCTAGTATAAAAATAAAGTTGAAAAGTTACTTAACACAGAGGTTATAAAGAACCAGTCAAATCAAGATGACACCCTCTAAATAATATACACCCTCTTTTACAGATGACGGTTTATGATGTCGCTTGTCTAACAGAGCCTGTTAGCCGCCTTCTGTATTATGAGGACCACGTGATATAAAAAATCCTGATTAGAATGGTATTGATATAACCTGTGTAATAACTAACAACTCACCCTTTCTTATTACTTCTTCAAGGAACACATATAACAAGAATGCAGAGACGCAAAGACTCATATATTTTATTTCGACTTTTATGTACAAGATTTGTAGAAAAATATTTAGTTCTTTTAGCTGATGGCAATTTTGCGTACATTGGGGCCCACAATTAAGGTTAGAAACACCAAACCTGCAATAATTTAATCAATACTTAGTTCATTGTAACAAGTATGGCGCAAAAATACCTGTATTATTATGCGAAAAAAGGATATAGAACATAACAAACATTGAACATAGATTTGTTTGCAAATATGCAGGTTACATCAAAAACTGTCAAATCATGATGACAATCTCTAGACAATATTTATTCTCTTTTATAGTATGACGCCTTATTGTGACGCTTCTTTACCAGGGCACGGTAGCCACACTCTATATTAGGCAAACCTTTGTCGAGATATTAAAAAAAAACATACTTAGACACTTTTTGATATAACCTATATACTAACTAAAAACTCTGTTTTAAATTGCTATTTTGCCATATCTTTTCGCGTATAATAATACATTTCTGTGTGGCCAAACATTTTTAACAATAAACCCATTATTTCTTCATTTATGTGTCTAACCGTTAAACGTGACATGAGTATCTTTGTGAACGTACTTATGTACATACGATCTATTTTGATTGACAGTTAATCTATTTTCACTAGTTTTGTGGGGACTTCTGTACGTGCATATGTAATTAGCATTAGTCAAGAACAATTAGGCATAAAATGTTGAAATTTTGCTTTTCGAACGGTTGTAATAATTACGTACCTTACTTTTTTATTTCAATTGAATGTTTGAACAATGTTCTAAATCTTTCTAATTCTCTCTAAGCTTGGAAGGTTTAGGTGAAATATCTCCAAATATGTTGTAAAAAATAAGTTTTTAAACACCAACACCAACTTGGTGCTATATTTTGGATTTATCGAGAAATCCACTAAACCAGGGATTGATTTACGGCAGGTTCAGGGCAAAAGCCCTGAAAAGCATTTTTGAGGGACCCCAATAGCTCACCCGACAGTATCAAAATATATACTAAAATTATCTTCAAACACTATAAAAATTTATTTCTACCTCACAATCGAATTAAAATGCGTGATTATCGATTTTAATATGTGAAAATTATCCAAAAATTTTAATTTGATTAAATTATACCAAATTTTATTATTTATAAAAGCAATTGCAAGTATGCAAAAATGTCTAAATTTGATAGTATCTGATAATGATAATTTATTAGAACTTCTTAAAAAAAAAAAGAAGTAAAATTCTCGTAAATTTTCTTTTACATTTTTTTAATTTAAAAAAAGAGGGACAGGGAAGTCCGAAACAGATCTTCTACCTCATTTTCTAATCTCACACACTTACAAGACAGAAAAGAATTCAATTCATTTGATCTAGTTGATGCATTCAACCTAAAAAATTCTGAAAGTGACTGACGTGGCGTTCGAAATTTTAATATAAAGCAGATGTTTATGAATGGGTGATTTGGGACGAGCAAGTTAGTTTCTATGTAAATAATATTCTGCAGTAAATTTTTGTGCAGGGACCTCTCGCAATTCCTGTGCAAGTACTCTTGGCCCAAAACTATGTATATTGATCTCTAAGCTTAACATTAATGCTATGAAAATATCGTACCTCAGTTTCAGTTAAAATATGTTTAAAGTGCATAAAATATGTACATAATTTAATAAACGTACGTAGTAGTCACGTAGTGTCTCCATCAGATTTTTGAATTATGAAAGAACGCCTTTTTTGTGTAATTTATCTAATTAACCGATTTACATTTTTAAAAAAAATGTTATTTTTTTTCTATTTTACGCATAGAACATCAATGTGGTAAAGCTTAAGAAATAAGGTTGTTTATTCCAGCAAGCTGTATTCTTTTTATTTTTATTTATTTTTTTCTAAGTGCCTGTTTGATCTGGCTATTATTGGCTTAGTTTGTGCGCACAATATGCTGTAGTCATAGTACTTTTTTTTCTAGTAGCTGGGTCAGCGGACAAATGGAGGCTTGACCACAAAAAGGGCCGCAAATGTTGTTCATTTCATTATGGGGGCACCTATTAGACAGTCCAATATTGCCCACTACGAGAGGTCTCTTAATTTTGAACGGATTTCGGCTGAGACACCTAGTACCGGAAATCGGCTGTAGCTTTACGTTAGTATAAATAAAACTTCCTTCAGACATGCGTTTTATAATTAAAAAACATTAAATGATTATCAACTTTTAAGAAGAGAAGCTTATAACGTTATATTTTATAGTGACCCATAACCCAAAATTAACAGCATTCTTTAAAAGAAATATTCATAAAAATATATTGCGATAAGTAAGAATTCCACTGTTTTTGTAATTATATTAAATTGAAAGCATAGTTTTGTTATTAAAAAATTGGCATTCGAAAAATGTATTTTATGAATTATGTTTTCCCTTTGAAAAGCGTATAATTAGTTTAGGAGAACAATAGTTTTAATTTATCTCACGTTAAAATATTCATAGAAAAACAAGTTATACTTTCAGCATAGTTCAGAATATTAGATAAACTTGGAATCTGAAATATTATTTAATTTGAAATATATCAGAAAGAATAGAAATAATAATTAAAAAAATTATATCACTTTCATTACCTGGAACATTGTAGATGCCTCCACTATAGCGTGTGAATAACCACTGAAATGCCAATCCTTAAAACTACAAAAGCCATTTAACTCTCTCAGTTCCTGATCTTCAAGCTTTTTCCATTAACTAGTCAATAATGAAATAGGTATTTTCGGACTAATTGTATTTTTACGCTAAACGAAGGAAATATTTCGGAAAAATTATCATAGCCCAATCCTTTATATTTCCTTAATGCATTTTTATATGTCCCTGCAGAATTTTTAAAAGACAAAATATAACAAATGACCTTTCACTTGACTTACCCTTTTTAGAGTGTTCCTTTCCCTCGAGATTAAGAAGTAAAAATATGAAGGGAAATAAACTCGCGTAAAAATAAGTTATACGGGAGCGTTTTGTTCATGGAATTGTATTTCGATTTCTTAGAACACTCTGCAAGCATTCATAATTTTCAAAACTTTAGTTTCATCATTAACTGTGCTTAAAAGACTATTAATTGTGCATTAAGCCACGCTAGTGGAGGGTTATATGCTTAGGTCGGTGGTGCCTTGGGCGCAAGACTTTCATTAAATTGTTCTATTACGATACATCTGAATGAAACCGGCCATAATTCCAGATCGTTAAGTCGGTGATCACAATATTGGTCGTGACCTTCATAAAAAAAAAGACTGAATGATCTAAGGATTGATTCATCCTGTGCTTTAGAAGTTTAAGGGTAAAATTAAAATTTGTGTAGCAAATTTGTGATTCTGGTTGCGTATCATCATGTTATTAAATTTATTATTGCTTAAATTTATCTTTATTGATTTTTTTTCAGAGGTCGGGCACTGTTGCTCATCAAGCATTTTGCCACTACCATTAATTTTGTTTATGGGGGCACCCTTTCGGCGGTCAGCATTACCCGCATGAAAAGACGGACAAGTTAACATCCATGTCTAAGCCGGGATACGAACCCGGACCCAAGGCGTGATAGAATGGTTCTTATGCTACTACACCATCTGGACGGCACTTTTTATTGATTATTGACTTAAATATTTGTCTGAAATTTTGATTGAAGCTTCAATTTTTAAATATACATACTTTCAATTGTTGTTCTAAAGATATATTTCAGCAATAATAGATTTGATGAAATGATGATAAACAACCAGAGTTTTAATTTTGCTCTACAGATTTTGACTTCTCGCCTTAAAGTAGCAGCGGCCGCATGGTTCTTAAGAAAAAATGTGCACCAGATTGGTAAAAATTTTTTCACCAGTCTCGGTCGCGTTCCGAACGAACTAGTATCAGAGCTGCCAGACTGTGTAAAAGACTAAGATAAACTGTAAAAGACCCAAGGTGGTCTTACCCTTAGATACCGACTAGGAACTTTGCAACCGTTATTCTAATTACTGTTTTTGTGTGTAAAATTTGTTCATCACCAATCATTTATATCTTTATCTCATTTGTTATATATGTACATATTGCTCATTTATTAGTACATTAAAAAAATTGCTTTACTTGACCTGACCAGCCTCACATGGAGGTTCCATTAATTTAATACTTGATCAAAGATTGTAACTAAGGAACTGGAAATGTAGCCTTAAATGGCCTAGGTGTTCCATGTAATAATATTTTGTCATCTCTTGTAACGTTCGCATGGGGTGAATCATTCTTAAAGTCGGTATGCGGCGGTCACGATCAGGGACCTTCGTTTCGCAATTTACTCATGTACCATGTTCAGTATATTTTGCCACTCGACCGTGGTGATGAAATGACTATAATAAAAGTGGTAATTCATAAACATCGCAAATTAACAAATTAACTCACATAAAAACAGAAGAACACAAGTCAATCAGTAATTAACGTCTAAATAGATGAAATGTAATTAGATTTAAAGATTCAAAGATAAGAAATTATTTAATTTCGAGTCAATCGTTTGATATTCAAATTTTACCTTTGACATTTACTAAGGAATAGTGAGATAAGGTTAATTCACTTAACTACAATTAGTTCCATCACCTGCAAGTCTGCAGTTTTCCACACTATAGCGTGTGAATACCTACTGAAATGTCAATGCAAAAAACCAATAAAAGTGATTAATCACTCGCAGTTCCAGATCTGTAATACGTTTTTGTCATTAACTAGTCAATAACGTCATAGCTATTTTCCGACATACAGTTTAATGTATTTTTACGCTAAATAAATGGAGGATTTCGGGATATTATCATACCTTGATCTTTTACATTCTGCTAATGCATTTTTCGTATGTCTCGAAGGAATTTGTTAAAGACTGAATATAATAAATGACCTTTCACTTCATTTGACCCTTTTTAGAATATTCTTTCCCTCGAGATTAAGAAGTAAATATATGAAGGGATATAAATTCCAGTATAGAACGAAGTTGTAAATAGAATGGTTCCTTCCGGGATATGTATTTCGATTTAGGTGAACTGCATTAATATTCCTACGTTAGCAACGTTTTGGAAGTATTGATTATTAATCAGATATTAGAGCGATCGGAAAGTAATGTTTTGTCGTATGTCAGTCTATCGTCCAGCCAAAACTACTGAATCTGATTAATATGGAATTTGGCACATGGGTCATTTTGAAAATTGGGTGCCATTTGGAAATTTAGAAGCAAAAATATAATTAAAAAAATAGTTTTTATCCATAATATAAAATTTATCTTGTTTCTGAACATTATTTGAGTTATTATTCATAATTCTTTTAATTCTTTTTTTTTTTTTTTTTACATTTCTCCATCATCAGACTAGATGAAATTTGCCATGTCTATTAACAGACATTTTCTTTGAAATTCGTACACTTATGTTTAGCACAAAATAATGCAAAGTAATATATCACTTAAGTAAAGAGTCCTTTTGTCCATGAAATCTAGTCTTTTCCATTTAAAAATATTTTTAATTTTTTTGTAAGGTTTTGTTTGTCATTTCTGTTACAAAATTTGTCATGTTTGTTACTTATTTTAGTAAGCTGGTGACAGACATTGCATTTCAAAGAACACAAATTCTTGAGTCTAAATAATTCCACAAGAACATGAACAGAGGCATTAATTTAGACTAAAAAACTAATTATCTAAATGGATAAATTGAATTAACAAATAAATAAATATATTTTACACAACTAATTAATGTAACAGGTATGACATGCAATAAAAATACTTATCACAAATAGGCTTTTCCGTTTCTAGTTAAATGCAAAAAACTCAATATGCTTATATTTCTTTTTTCACAGCATTATAATGATAAACAGGTGTTGCTATTCTCAAACTTCAATTTTGTTGTTTATAAAGTTGAAAATAATGTATTGTAAAAGGCATGACATCAATCTCCGGACAGCTATATTTAATTACTAAAAGTCTTGCATGTTTCTTAAAACCTTAAAAAGAAAACCCTTTCATAATGTAATTTAAACTTTATTTCACCATGTTAAAGCAATTTTAGCTTTTTGGCTTTTGGGTTTTCAGAAACTTTAGCATTTGGGCAGTAATTATGCATAACACATTTTATGATCTATGATTAGGACAGCTATATTTCAGTACCCTCTCTATTCATTTCTTTAAAAAAATGATTAAATAGTATTCTTTTTAATCTATTGTTTCTGTACCGGAAACATTCTGATAAAAACGACACTTAAAAAAATTCATTTAAAATTTCTAATAACTTCTAAAAAAATGTTTTACACGCGGATATCAAATGGCACCGAATTTTGAAAACGACCCACATATCTGATTATTTTAACATAAGTGATAAATTAGACGAGCGGTTCACAAACTTTTAACATTGTGACGCTTCCAGCAAATGATAACTTACAACGGCGCCCTCCTCCCTCACATTCCTCAGCATGCATACAGAATTTTAGTCTTCAATAACGAACATTTAATAACCTTTTCAACAAAATAATGCTATCGGTAAAGTTTGAATTAACATGTTAACCGAAAATTGATATGTTTGGCAGAAAAATAAGAATGCACAAAATGATTTTTTAAGACGTACATTGTCACTTTGCTTTTTGCCTGTTTTTCTGGCGCCACCCAAAGATGGCGCGATCACTTGTTGAGAACCGCTAGATTAGACAGCGTTTTTCGAAATTAGTAACCTATGCTGGGTAGGGGACCAAAGTGTTATTAAAAAAGCTAATAAAAATATGCTCTATCTGAAAAGCAAGCTTAGATATCCATAAAATTCTTTCTCTAGAATACAACACTTACGAATACCTAAAAGCCACTTTTAGGACGTTTTGAATATTTTCAACCAACGAGCGTAGATGGCTGTCCTCTCTGTTGGCACTCCTTTCTTGAAAGAAAAAAAAAAAGCTTATCATCAAAATTATTGCTTTAAAATGTAACAAATAGGAAACCTTGGTTCAGCTTGCTGCTAATTAAAAACTTATCAAACATTTGCTTCATCAAATTTTCTCAGTGTATTTTCTCAAATAATATTGAAAACAATGCATACGGCTGGATAAATATGGGAGCAGAAAAAACATTCAACGATTATTTTGAAATTTTGCTGGTTTATATAATTACATATTGAGATAGAGAGAGCGAGAGAGATTTATTTTTCAAAATAAACTAGAACATTTACAACTGTTAAAAACTATCCGAGCTATTAAAACAGGCGGATTAATAGATCTTTTAGCTGGAACTTTGTATCGTTTTTAATTTAATTTAAGATTATTAAATTTTTACTAAAGTGATAACAAATTGCATATCGGTATTATTTTTGCCCAGAAAATTACCCATTATCACTACAGATATTTCTCTACTTAAAGTTTAATGTATATTAAACATTGCTGTTTTATATAACATTATTTTCACATCAATAAACGGAAATTTCCAAAATATCACGTATTAACCTTATACATTCTTTAAATGTATTTTTCATATGTCCCTTGAGAAATTGTAAATTACAGAATATCAATATAACAAATATTCTTGAGTTTACCGTTTACGAATATTTATTCCCCTGAGATTTAGAAGCAAAAACTCAAACGGAAAGAAACTTTTGTAGAACAAATTATGCCAGAACATTTTGTTCACGAAAATGTATTTCGATTTATTTGAACTGCATTTTTATTCCTACTGTAGTAACATTTGAAAGCATTGATTATTACTAAAATGCTAGTTTCGTTTTTATACGCAGCTTGAAAAATAAAGCATACAAATGAATAAAGATAATTCGTACTTGAGGCTGATTAATAAATTATTTCATGTGGTGGGTGTGAACCAATTTGAAATCGTCATGACCATGTCTTTAAAAGATTTTCTTGAAATTTAAACGCCAGAGCATAAAATGACTCTAAAATATTGTTTTAATTTGGTTTATTGCCAGTGAAGTAAGTATTAAGGCTGCGACCAACGAGGATGTAACTTCGTAAGTTCTTCATAAGGAAAAAATTATGTGAAGCGTGTTGAGAAATGAAACCAATGTACAATAAAGTCCAAAAATTGAGACCGACGAGGCTATCCGCAACTTTAGCATTTCTTCATAACGAAACGATTATGGGAAGCCTGTTGAGAAATGAAAACTACATGCTCAGAAAAGTAAAAAAAAATTATCTTTGCATGCACAAAGTCGCGTATTTCTCAGAAAATGTGAAATTTTTGTGAATTTATGTGGAATGAGGTACAATGTTATGGCACACAGACTGCATAGGAAAAAAATTCAAAATCACTGTATATGACATTGAACGCCTTATAATATTGATGAAAGTATAAAAGTTTCATCAACATTATAAGATGTTGTCTGAAATATTTAAGGCATACATTTAATATGGTTTGTGATCTGCAGTGACAAGAGCGCTTATCTAACACAGAGGTTTTTAAACTGTGATCCACGGAACCCTGGAGGTCCGTGAAATTATAAAAATTGGTTACGAAAAGCTCAAGAAGACTGTAACAAAGTCACAAATAAAGCATTTCGACATTTCATTTCGTTCTCCACTGCCCATTTATTTTAGATATATGAAGTCAAAATGTTGGAACAAACAATACAGAAGCAAACGTCAGAATACCATTACAACGTACTCGAAATTGTGTGGTTGTGGTTCTAAAAAACTAATTCACTCATCTGATTGAGTAAAACTGATTAAAAAACTATTATACTATTTTAGTAAGACATACCTATTTTGAACAATAAATATTTGTATGAACTTACTATATTAAGTTTTGAAACTTAAAAATTCTTTTTTTAATACTCTTCATTTTGGGTTATTTTGATTCTATGTTCCAATACAAATGTTCACCTTTGTAAATGTGCAAGACCAAGTGCTGCAAAAAATAAGTACGCATGTTTAGCAATCTTCATTAAAACATAGTTCCAATGAGATAATTTAGCCAGACATTAAGTCGCAAGAACGATGTAAAATGCCTGTGGTTGGGATGGGGTCCGCAAAAATTTGTTTAACACGGGGTTATCGGGCAATATAAGTATAAAATCGAACATATTTTAGTACTGAGAGTAATGTTCTTAAAAACTATTTTCAGATTGGTTTCTCTTTTCAAACAATATGGTTTTAAGTTCATTTTTGTCTCTAAAGATCATGTCTCTGTCAGTTGTGTTTTAAAAGTAGTCCTCTAAATAAAATGTCAGATCCATATGCACTATTATGCAGTCTTAAATAAAGCACTAAAACAGCGGTTCTCAACCTCTTAAAGCCCCCAACCCCCAACAAAGACTAACTTACCATGGTGCGCCCCCCCTCATACTTTCAGCATATGTTCAGTTTTTTTAATCTTTAACAATGAACATTTAGTCGAATTTTCTACAAAATAATGTTATCAGTAAAGTTTGAATGAAAATGTTAAGCGAAAATGTATATATTTTTGAGTAAAAATGAGAATAAATAAGATGATTTTTAAACACACTAGTGGCCAAGGTCCCCAGAATCGCTACGCTCGCTTTTCGTGTGAGGCATTCGGCCCCTAATAAGGCTTATTCGTAAAAAAGACATAATTTCAACAGACAAAACCCGAAGATTGGATCAGATAGAATGTTACTGAGCTACACATTGCTTGGTTCTTGCATGTTCATTGGTACATAAAAATTCACACTCCAGTAGACCCCCTCCCCTTCATAACACGGAAGATATTTTGTTATGGGAATCCGTGTTGTACGGGTCTTGAGCTATACTCGACCTGGAGAGTGAACTCTGCTTATAATCGCTGGAAAAATTATTTACACTCCTCCGAAACACAATGATATTTAACGTTGCCATTCAAAAGTTATATTAATTAGGAGCTAAAGCCTAATAAAATCAGAACATCTGTTTCAGCTGTATTTTTAATAATGTAAAATCTATTGGACACTTTGCGAATTTGCCACCCATGGCGATTTTTCATTATTTGGCGACTTGCGTACATGTAAAGTTAATAAAAGCTACGGAACAGATAGGATAGCTTGTCCCAAATGGCGACTTTTCATTCTTGGGCGATTTACACATGCTCACAACCTATAATTACTGTTCATTTAAGGTTACCGGAAAACCGTTATCCATATTTTCATTTACATAATCGTTTGCAGATTGGCGTACTTAGCACCTTAAATTATACACTCTCGTCCCGCTAGCAAATATCCAAAGTGTACTATAACTGCTATAATGGCATAGTTAACGCCGCCAAATATTTCTACTGGTAGCAAATAATCCAGACCGAACGGGCTTTAAAATAATCTGCATTTTAATTATTTTTCATTTTCAAGATATTAGTTGTTCTCTTTTGGAAAAACGAATAATCGCTAATTCTAAATTCCTGTTGTCTAAGCGAACTTACTATTTGAAAATTGTCAACTCCGTGTAACACATTTTGAGTTTTTTTTTTTTTTCATATAGTTTTTATTTGGCGTAAAATGGGCGTAATTCTAACTCATGTTTGTAAATTTCACGCGATCCTAGATACTTGGAAACGCTTTGTTGCAAAGGAATGAATTATTTTATGCCAAATCTGGCAACCATTCTGTTTATTTTTTTCAGTTTTTTATTAATATCTTCTAAAATAATTCGATTTCCGAAATTTAAGTCAGCTTAGCAGGTTCCCCGGAATTTTTCGAATCTGTGGGCACCTTAGTCGAAACTCAAATCCCCACGGTTTAGGAGGTGATAGGGAAACAAGCTTTGACAGCGCAAGCGCCAGAGGCCTTTACTTTTTTTTAGAATAGAGAGATGCATCACTACTTGCTCTTTGGTTTTTCTCACGCCCCCTCCCCCCCCTGCAAACGCTGTGCGCCCCCCTTGAGCAGCGTGCCCCCAGAGCCTGATTATCACCAACTGGGGCCCCGGGCATTGATGAATTTGGGGGCCCCCATCAATGAAATCTGTTTTATTTTTCATAAAATTTTGATATAAAAATAGAATATTTCAGAACAACATTCTATATTGGGGGCCCTTTCGAGCCAGGGGCCCTGGGCAAAGTCCCGATTTGCCCATGCGATAATAAGGCTCTGGCGTGCCCCACAGGTTGAGAAACGCTGCACTAAAACATAATTTACATACCTTTGGACAAACATACCTTTGGACGATCACAGATCTCATATCATAGGGACGTATACCAAAAGGTCGACTCGTCAGACATTTTGGTTTATTGTTTGTATGAATGTAAAATGTTAGAAAATGTATAAATATAATAATATGAATGAAAAGAAATGCTTCGATCAAAGACTTATACACATAAACGCAAAAATAAAAGTATATTTCTAACTATTTTAACAATTAACAAAAAACACTTAAAAAGAAACTGGCCAGCCGGTGGCAGTTAATTTTCCCAAAATTTAAGAAATTTTTCGTGAGATTCATGACAGTGCAATTGGAGGACATTTTGGATTGATGAAAACGTTAAATAAAACCAGAGAGTGATTTATTGGGATCGACTCCGCGCTGACATTGAAAAATGGCGCAGAGAATGCTACCCTTGCAGAGATCGGAAAGGACCTAAAAATAATCCTAAGGTTTCGCTTGCTGCGCTATATAGTATGGGCACGCCTTTCGAAAGAGTGGCTTTAGATAATTTCCATCTCAGATCGGGAAGCTCCAACTGTAGCTAAAGAACTTGCTCCAGGATAGATCTCTTGTTGCAGTGTGCCTATGATATTACACTCGGATTAAGGTACATATTTTAATTCGGCTCTCTTTAAGGAACTTAGTAAACGATTCGGAATAACGAAGACTCGAACAGCAGCGTAACATCCCGAGTACGAAATCATTGTCAAGAGGTTTAGACGAACAGTTTTGAACCATCTGTAATTATTTCTTCCGAGTGGAATACTCATTCGCTACTATTTCTTCTGGCCCACAAAAGTGCGGTCTATGAGGTTACATGTGGTCTCCAGCAGAGATGTTCGGCCGAACGCTTTGTTTAACCAGCGATGTGGTTTTTAGACGACCGGGTGATATGCTGTTCTTAACGAATGTATGCAGGAATAATTTAGAAATCACGTTTGGAAAGAGTGCATGGGTTTGATAAGGATCGAATAAATTCTCCCAGTCATTGAATGAAGGTTCGTTATAACTCCAGAGCAAAGAATCACAATTTTAAGAAGGGTGGTCAGATTCGGCAACTTGAAGCGAGCATGTTGTAGCAAAGTCATTGAGAGGTCTGAGATCTGAGCCCTAAGCTGCAGCAGAACTGGGAAGGACCTTATGCTGTTGTCGATAAATTGAACGATATTGCCTACAGGTGCAGAGGTTGCGCAATGCCTAATCAAAAGTCATCCACATTAATTAGCTGGCTCCATATCGGGTTGCTGATTGCAGTTTTATGTGATTAAATTGCCGAGTCGTCAGTCATTGAAGAAGGGAGTAGTGCCGCGAAATTGTAATGTTGTTTTTCTCTATTTATGTGTGTGGTGGGAAAGAGCGATGTACATTCAATACTGCAAGTGAAATGAGTTTGTAACCCCTTGACCTTGATGACAAACTTGGCAAACGATTTGCCCACAAATTGGGCTGCTTTGGTGACCAAAAGCAAGTTCTCGAAAATAGTGTAATTTTGGCTGTATCTCAATGAGGAGCGAAGTTACGAGAAATATCTAGAAATATGATGTCACGTCCTTTGAGTCGTCACGTCTTGATTCGAAAATTATAAATAGAGAGTGCCTCTTGCCGTCGAGAGTTTAGCTTGACATACAGCGGACATAGAGAGTAGAGGTATACGAGTGACATTGCGATTTGAATAGTGCTATTGCTGCTGCAGTTAATGATTAACAGACAACCACTGTGAAAATTTTGTAATAGTATAATTCATAACAATAGCTAACAATAGCGTACAAAAATTCCTAACAATCAATACCTATCTATGCCGTTTAATTTTAGGACAATTAAACAATATGAAATGCTTAAATATCACTTATTTATTGTACAGCAAAGTGTTATAAAATTCACCATACGTATCTTAAACATGGCTTTAAATACTCTTCACCAGTTACTTTAACAATTTGTCATGTCTCGCAAACCGACTGTCTTCTAAGCCTAAAAGAAACAAGACGTTCCAGGAAACACTGTCGATTTTCATTTGTCATTTCGTGATTTCATTAAAATTTTTTTCGCCTGAGTATTTGTTTAATTTTTTCCCAACTCAGAAATCGTCTAGTAATCCAATTCCAGGTGTTTTCTATAGATCTCAAAATAAACCTACTGTTTTATTTCGACAGTGCTGTTTTATTTTTCTGAGTTTTACATATTGCCTGTTGAATTGTCAGGAGTTTCGCTCCCGCTCCCCTCATGTTTGAGAGAGAGAATTCGCATCCCTTTTGTTCTTATGTTGTAGCTCCTATGCCATATATTGAGTCTGTTTTAATAAAAAAATATATTTTTAAAAATATTCTTTTGATATGCTTTCTACAGGCTACATAAACATTTTACGCGAATGAAAACAAAGTATTTTTAAAAACGTGTCAAATACAAATAATAATAATAATAATAAATAAATAAATAAAAATTATTTGCTAAATGTTTTATGTAAAAGTAAACACTCACAAAAAAATCAGAATTTGCTAACGCATTATATTTTTCTTCGTTTTTGTTCTTTTCTTCTAAATATATTATAATTTCAAACGATTTTTGCAAAAGTCTGTAAGATGATAATGGTCTGTCGAAATACGTTTAAAAATTCGAAATAAATGTTCTTCAATTTTGTCGTATTTAAAAAATATAGCATGGATAATAATTATAAACATAACTAATTCAATTCCCATCTTGAAGCAACATTTTAATGCTGATATCTCTAATATTACGTTCTGTTCATTAAAAAATATTCGAAATTTTTCTAGTTTTCTGAATGCATTAGAATTTCTAATGAATCTCTTTTATACGAACAACACAATGTAAAGCACAAATAATTATGCTTTGTTCTATCGGTCTTAAAAATGGATTTCTTTCGATATTTTAAAGTAAACATTGAGAAGAGTTTATCGGCGTCCCCGTACTGTTTTCAGCAAACTAGCATATAATCTATAGAATACATGAGTGATATTATAATTAGTGACGAATGGTGAATGTAGATGACGTTGATCTTTGCTTTTTAATCACTCGTCGCCCATTCTCTCGGATAAATCCCTTTTAAACGGGACGATTTAGTGCTAATAATGTCCACAGTGTGCTATTCCCAGTTTTTTGATTTATTAGTAGACTTTCTGTGTCCATGCACTTTTATTCCCCAATCAATCATTCCCGCAAATATCGTTTTTTAAATCTCCAAACAGTGGAGTTTAGTACCAAACAGAATTTACTTCGTAATTTCTAAATCTCGCTAAACCTTCTTTAGACAGATCAATCAGTCCTATCACCAAACATAAATCCTTTATAAACCAGTGGTCTTTCGCTTCGTCCCCGTCGATTAATGTTGCATTTTAAAAAAATCATCAAACGATGCAATTTAGCGCCAATAATGGAAAACAAATTCGCAATTTCGAGTTTATAGTTTCAACATTATTTATACTACAATTGCAACAGTAACTTATAATCGAAATAAGTCTGCTTTTGCAAGTTCGTAAGTGCATTATGCAACAGGTTCTTAGACTCGTTCAGTTTAAATTTAGGATCACTCTTTCTTCATTGAAACGGCCCAAATAAAGTTTAAAATTAAAATCTGATCTTGTAGGTGAAAACCTCACTTTAGAAACCCCATAAGTCGCTAATTTTGGTGAAAATGAGTTTGAACCAAAATCCTATAATTGTGGGTAGACACATATTTAGATGAAAACCTCTTCAATTCAGGCCGCTTACGAAAATGCTCGCTCATTATTAAAAAAAAATACAATAATAAAAAATAAATCCTGGCATCTGCTGAAAACTGAAGAATATGATGAAAATGCATCATTATTGTAGAACAACTTAACAGACTGCTCAATGCTGGAAATGGCTGGTCTTCAAAGGGCTAATACAGTTGCTGCCTTACATAGGATTAATGAATTTCTCTTGGTTAGTTCCATATTGCATAATAATGTACTGTGACTGGTAAAAAATTAACTAGCCTGGTGTTATTAATTAATGGAATAAATAAATGCGCATTATTTATTCCATTCAAGCCATAACATCCGTTTCCTGTATGCGAAAATACAGAAACACTTAGCTTGAATCATACCCAGGCAATGCTTTCTAAAGCATTCAGTTGCGAAAAAATCAGCATGTTTAGGTTTTCAAGGGGAAACAATTCTTTTTCTTGGTCTGCTCAAGCATTTTAAATCGTTGTCATGGCTGGAAAAAGCTTAACTGCCTTTTAATCAAAAGGATAATTGTAGAATCGTCGCGTACCTGTCTAGTCCACATATCCCAAACCATGTCCAACCATACTTTGTGGGTTGTTTAGTTGGGTGAGTTGACTCGACCAAGTATGCCTCGAAATGGATGTATCTTGCTTTCCTAACAGTAAACATTTTGTGATTTTGTACCTACTTACACCTGTTCTTTTTTTATGCTTCCATATTATAAAATCATATAACCGGAAAAGGTTTGTTACCATGAATGCTGCGTAACTTTCGGTGAAACCTTTGCGTCTATATTCTTTTTAAACCGTATTAATGAACAATCAATCACCCAGGTGATTCATTGTTCATTAATTGTAGAAATAGTTATGGGAACTCCGTACAGAGGCCAAATGATTTTAGGCTGTCTGGCGTGGAGAGTAATGCTTCCAGTGGATACCTAGAGTCTCCTCCTTGGTGGAACCACCTAGAGAGGAGACTCTAGGTGGTTCCCATTTACCTGTCAAGACTAGGAACCTGTCAAGTCTTCTTCATCTGTCAAGAATTGTAACTGACTAACAGTCATTTGTTACTAATGAACTCACTAAACCTTATTTAGCTCAAGGATTCAGCTAGCCTTAGGGAAAGAAAAATAATCATAGAGCACTTGTTCCGATTGGCTTCCAGTACTGTCAGTCATATTATGCAAAGCGGTTTTTCGCTAATAAATACAGACGAATTTCAGGCTAACTTCACTAGGCAACCCGAAAAGAACGTGACCTTTAAAAGAGTAAAAGTAAAGCAACTGCCTTTCTACTGCGTAGAATTGTGTGTGGAGGAGAAGGAAAGAGGAGTGCGTCCCCTTTGTTAGTATTTTTGCTTTATACCTTTAACGCGCAATGTTCCTGCTCTGGGGACACCAAACTCAAACGTTTTGACTCTTGCCAGTCACGAAGAATAGATTTGCTTTCTATAAAAATAGTTGCGGGTGACATAGCTCCACGAGAATCCTTTACTTTTTAGCACGTAATTTCCCGTAAAAATATTATTTTTAACAGCACTGACATCTGCTGAAAAATGGAAGAATGCGAGAACAGCTGGGTAGATTGCCCAATGCTGAAAAAAGGGCAGCCGTTGCCATCGCTCGACTTAACTACCAGAAAGATGGCGGACGATCGAAACGTTCATCGCGTGCCAGAGATCTAGATACCCTTTTTTGAAGCAGCTGGCTGTACCAGAAAAGGGTCTCTAGATCTGTGGCACGCGATGAACGTTTCGATCGTCCGCCATCTTGCTGGTAGTTAAGTTGAGCGATGGTAACGGCTGCCTTTTTTCAGGATTGGGAAGGGGTTGCGCCTCAAAGAGTTAAATGAAATGCCTAGTTTTAGCTCTACACATACCAACTGAAAATCATCCTAGGGTTGATACGCATCGAATATTTTTTTTTTCTCTTTCAAAAGTCTTTGCTTTTTAAGGGGTCATTATTAAGAGTTAAAATGCATATTTTGTGAACTATCCGTAAGATAAAAAGAATTTCTATGATTCATATCTTCACGAAACTTTGCATAGTTATAACTGGTATCAGTGTCTATAGAATGAATTAATATTAAAAATGAAAGAGAAAAACTTTTGAAAATTTTAAAGGAAATATAAGGGGAAAAGTGCGGATCTTTTTCAAATTGCAATTTAAAATGCAATTTAAAATATCTAAATTTTAAAATTTTTCTTAAATATTAATGCATTCTATAATGTACATATTTTACTTTATTTTGCAACAAAAATTTTGTTTATATGTATAGTTTAATTTGACTTATCTTACGGATAGAGATACGCACTATTGAAAAAAAAAATACATATATACATATATATAGTAAAAATTAAAAAAAAAATTGTACCGTCTGTGGTAGTTAAAGGAGTTTCATGCTGGTTTATACTGTATTATTATATAAAAAAATTTCATTATGCTGCGACTATTATTTTGATCATAAAATGTAAAACCGCAAGTGTCTAAAGTACGTGTATATTTACTTCACAATCTTCCTAAAACCCCTTAAATACATGAATATATCTTCAGAATCTTTTTAGTGATCAGATTTCTCCAAAAATGGTTT
>JAWZYV010003956.1:0-12946 GCA_038373885.1 Cheiracanthium punctorium | reverse complement strand
ACCCGTTCTTCGCACGGGAATGAATGGACTTTTTGATATTACGATTTGTGGTGATTACTATTTATTGTAATAAAGAGATATAGCAAAATGGATATCGCTTTATATTGTGTTCAATAACCATGCATACCGAATTTCAGGCAATCGTTTGTACGGTGAAGAAGGTCATGCGCGTAGCGCAATCTAGTGGCGAGTTTAGCAAAACGGATACGGCGGAAATATTCTTCGCATTCAGATATCGATGAATACGAAATTTCAGGACGATCGGCTGGACAGCCCTGTGAAGTTCATATGTTGACGCGACATCTAGTGGCAAAGTTATAGGAAAATGGATAGCGCCAAACTCTTCCCCGTGTTCAAATATCTATGTATGCCTATTTTCATAGCGATTATTTGCACAGTCAAGAAGTGATACACTGCAGGGCATCCAGTGGTTCAATAAAGTAATGATTTGCTACAGCGCCGTCAAGTGGCGAGTTATAGCAAAATGGATAACGCCAAAATATTCTCATTGTTCAAATAGCTATGTATACTGATTTTCATAGCGACCGTGTTACTATCTATGTTACCAATTTCATAACGTCATTGCACACTCAGAAGTGATACACTGCAGGCCATCTAGTAGTTATTAAAGTAATGATTTGCTACAGCGCCGTCAAGTGCCGAGTTTACAAAATGGATAACGCAAAATATTCTCATTGTTCAAATAGCTATGTATACTGATTTTCATAGCGACCGTTTGAATGGTCAAGAATTTGGCCTGCTGCAGCGTCATCTAGTGGCGAGTTAAAATAATAATGCATTGCAGTGTCATCTAGTGGTGAGTAACATCAAAAAGAACGCAGTTAGAATATATTCTTCGTGCTCAAATGTGTAAGTATAAAAATTTTATGCCGAGTCGGTCGAACGGTATAGAAGTTGATGCGTTTCAGCGCCATTTAGCGGCAATTTACAGCAAAATGGATAATGAAAAATATTCTCCGTGTTCTAATATTCGCGTGTACCAAATTTCATCGAAATCGGTTGGATGATATTCGCATAGCAAACGGCTAAACGGAATAGAATTCGCCGTTCTGTTGCGCCACCTGGTGGCAAGTTAGAGGAAAACGGATAGCATAAAAATCTTCTCCATGATAAAAGACTTAGGTGAACCAAATTTCATGGTGCAACGGTGCTCAACGGTGCTGGAGTTTTTCAACCTCATACACTCATACCAACATTTATTTTTATCTATAACCAGTGTCATTATATATCCCAGTCTCAAATAAAATCCAGTTTCAAATCTAAGCCTCGCCAAAGTGCCAACATACGCCATTTTGCAAGCGTTTTTTCAGGAAATCATTCGAAGCATTGACTTAGCAGCAATAATATATGGGAAATGGTTCGACCGCGAAAAAGTAAAGCAAGCCTTTATTTGAAAAGTTGAATCCCTTAATACAGCCGAATTTTTTAAAATTATCAAGTATAACGTGTTTTATTCATCATTACTCCGATGTACTAAATGAGAAGATTTCAATTTTCTGAAATTTGGCGGAATTCCCCCAACTTAAATCAATGTACTCATTTGGCGAGAATTCTGGAGATAGATCAATTGAAATCCCTTAATAACTGCATTATTTCTTCACGGATCATTAAAATTTAACGCTGTATTCTAATAAAACCTTTGCACTTGTTTTCAAAAATCTATTTCCTTAAACTCTCAATAAATTGCGCCAATCCGAAATCTGTGCAAACCGCTAGAACTCACTTTCCCAAAATCGGCATTTGAGCCATTTTATTTTTTTCGAGAAACTAAAATAATTTACCTATTAGCCTCGGAAATCTTCAATTCTTATTGTTTTTGCGTGTAAAGCATTACATTCCTGCTCTGATTTCCCATGCACACGATATTATAATTTTAAAAAAAAAATAACCTTACGTATGTAAACTAACAAAAAAAATCATTATTATTCTTTTATTTTTACTTTGAGAATTTAAAACATTTTATTCGGCAAAATCGCCACACATGGCAACCACGATCCTTATTTCACGCTTTTTTCACTACAGGGGTTACAATTACGGAAAGCTTTTTGCATGAATAGCATAAAAAATCTCTTAAATTCCGGAAACGGGTGGACTTTCAAAGTTTTAAAGTGGACTACGCTTTATTCTATATTATTTTACATATCTGTGCTAAATTTCAGGCCGATAGGTTCATTTTTGTGGATTTGTATACGAACGACATTTTATTCGGCAAAATCGCCACACATGGCAACCATGATCCTTATTTCACACTTTTTTCACTACAGGGGTTACAATTACGGAAAGATTTTTGCGTGAAGAGCATAAAAAATCTCTTAAATTCCGGGAACGGGTGGACTTTCAAAGTTTTAAAGTGGACTATGAGTTATTCTATATTATTTTACATATCTGTACTAAATTTCAGGCCGATAGGTCCATTTTTGTGGATTTGTATACGAATCAAATCCACAAACAAACAAACAAACAAAACAAACAAACAAACAAACAAACAAACAAACAAACAAACAAACAAACAGAATTTCATTTTTATTTATAAGATTTAGAGTGTCAGAATTAGAGCACCAGAAATTAATATCAATACTATTAAATATATAAAATAGACTTTGTACTAGAGATGGGCGGTTCGACACATTTTACTGATTCGAATCTCGACTCACTCACTACTTCGATGATTCCAATCAGTGAATCGAATCTTGAATCAATAAAACAACTAAAGAAATTTTCCCTCTCTCTGCGCCGAAAGCCGTACTATTTAAACACCCTTCACCCATTCATCGGGTTTCTTCTCCGCTGAGTTCTCGGGCAGTTAGCATCTCTCTCTCCTTGCTCCAGTAAAACTAGTGTTTAAACTGCCCGAAATGAAAATACAGGGGAGCTTCGTATGACCCCCTGGGCCTGTAAGATTAAAAGGTTAAGTTTGGTGTCAAAGTATTCGAAATTTTATGTATCGATGGGGGTCCCAGAGGGGGGGTCGAGAATCAATAAAAACGCGCTCCGATGGATAGTTTCCGAGATATACGTTAATTAATTATGGTAATTAGACTAATTAACCATGATTGAGGCTTAAAAGGACTGCAAACATGTAGAAATTGGCTCTGGGATGGTTTCCAGACTTTGGAGTTGCCGCCGGAGGAGGCTAGTGTTTAAAATGCCCAAATTGAAAATATAGGGGAGCTTCGTATGACCCCCTGGGCCTGTAAGATTAAAAGGTTAAGTTTGGTGTCAAAGCATTCGAAATTTTAAGTATCGGTGGGGTGTTGAGTCTAGGGGTGGTCGAGAATCAATAAAAACGCGCTCCGGTGGATAGGTTCCGAGATATACGTTAATTAATTATGGTAATTAGACTAATAAACCATGGAGCTGTTTTTTCTGCGATGAGAGAAGAAGAAGCTTTCCGAGAGAAAGCAGTAGCAAAAGCATCACAAGCTGGTATTGATCTCAGGATTTTCTTATCGCCGGCCTCAGAGGCGTAGCCAAGGGGGGGGGTTAGGGGGGTCATAACCCCCCATGAGGAATTTTTTGCCATACAAAATGTATATTCTTCACTACATTATCATACACACGTATACATATATATGAGTTGCAGTAGTCATAACCCCCCCCCATAAAAAAATTCTGGCTACGCCCCTGGCCGGCCTGTATTTTTGCCCTTTATCGAATTCGAGATTTCACTGAAATGAAAATGGGAATATCGGATATTTGATGTTGAAATAAAACCGATATGTCGATTTTTGGCCCAGTCCTACTGAGGGGCTGCTGCCCCCCCCCAAAAAAAATGGGACCCTTTACTTAGCTTACAATTGAACTTTATCTTTAAATTTGATACCCAGCCCACCCCGAAATAAAATCCTGGCTACGCCACTGTCAATAACACTAACTACGCCACTGCTTTAGGCCCTATTTTGTATTTCTCTGAATTACGAAAGAAAATAAAATCATTCCCCTTAAACGAAAAACAAGGTAAAAAAAAAAAACGAAATCTGCTGCAATAAAGCGAAATGTTATTTTGCTTACTACAAAGTCCTTTTGTGAGAGCGCTTAATACCGCCCCTGTATCCTTCATTAAAAGTGACAAGCACAATCCTAACTTTATTTCATTCTATTTCCCTTCACATGAAAATCCGCCACCATGTAAACTTAACGTTCCGTTTTTTTTTTTTTTTTTTTTTTTGAGGGTGGGGGCAGGGGGACATATATTAAAGTTAAAAGTAGAAAAGGGATGTTTCATTAAATTTTAAACAAATATTAAATCAGTCAGACAAGTTGGAAGGAGGGATTTTCTTAATTTTTTTTTCGGGGGGGAGATTGACCCCTCTTGCCCTTAGGAAGTAACGCCTATGCCACCCGCCAAAAGCAAACGATGTTCGACCCACTCCACACCCACAGACAGATAAAACTTTAAAATCCGACCACCAGCCAAGAAATGAAACACCAAAGATTCGAAAAAAAAACTTCAATTAAATGAAACATCCTTTCAACTCTTTTCGACTCCTTTCGACTCTGAGTCGATAGAAGATTCGAAAAAACCCCTCCAATTAAATGAAACATCCTTTCAACTCTTTTCGGCTCCTTTCGACTCTGAGTCGATAGAAGATTCGAAAAACTAACGAATCTCAACGATAGTATACAATCACCGAAACAGAGCGAAACACTGAATCAGTAAAGATTCGTTGCTGCACCAACTCAGTGACCAACTCACCCACACCCACTCATTTACTGTTTCAAATCATCTATCGACTCAGAGTCGTAAAGAGTCGAAAGGAGCCGAAAGGAGTCGTAAAGAGTCGAAAAGAGTTGAAAGAGTAAGGGAAAATCCCTGGGAATGGCAAAGGGAAAATAAGTTTTTCTTCCCTTCGCACTTGGAATGTATTTCCCTTGAGGGCTTGAGATTCGAATCAGTAGAGAGTGAGTGTAAAGACTGAGCCACTCAGTACCAAGATTCGAATCACTGATTCGACTCATCGAATCATTGGCCATCTCTACTTTGTACTCAGAATGGTTAGACACACTGTCAAGAAAAGTTTATTAAAAACTGCGGAAGAACGCTATAGGCAGTTCTCCGCAAACTCTTTAAAATAGAGTAGCAGAATAGACCACCACGAAATGTCGATCACACACTAGTGGCACGTTATTTTCCATTGGGAATTTTTACCGTGCGGGCTAGGGCAAACATTTAATTTTTGTATTTATTGAAATTTAATTTAATCGGCTGAAAATGCGAATCGATTCCATAGAACACTCTATTTTTTTCTTCGAGCTTTGTAATCCAATATAAATGTCTATGATGAATATATACCGGGAGATCAATAAAAACCGAGGTCAATGTTTTTGGGACATGCTATATTTTTTTCCTCTTCCTTTTTTTTGGGTTTTCCGTTTAAACTGAACAGAACATCTATATGTAAAATATTGGTTTGAAAAGTGGGGAACATTCTGCCATCTCTACGGCTACGTCTCCGATGCCACACACAGTGAATTGGGACACGCCCTCCACGAGAAAACAAAGTTTCATTTGATTTTGAATAAAAAATACTCACAAACATGCCTCCCTGGAAAATTGAAGAACAATTTTCCAATGGAATATGCGGATAATTTTTGATGTTGCTGTGTTGTCATGGCAAATCTTGACGGACACAGAGTTCTTTTTGGGAGGAGCTAATTAACAGAAGGAAAGAAAAAAAGAAAATCTGAATTGACACAATGAAAATTTACAATAAAGCGATCTCTTTCCTTTAAGCATTGTGCATGATTTTTATAGCGGCTGATAAATTAAAATTAAACTCATTTCATTTAAAACAACAGATATATAGTAACGGTTTTTTTTCTTTTCTTCTCCTTTTCTACAGGACCATACATTCTTAAACATCAGGAAGAGGTTTTCGCCTCTTCCTGAGGAGTATATGAGTTATCGCTTGCTGTCAAATTCTTAAGGATGCGGATTTTAGTATTTCAGAAGAATTCAACATTACTTTCAAAAGGTCACGATGTATTATTTAAATTTTTTGTGTACTGTTTGTGAAGCTTAAAAAAAATGTGTTTCTTACCCACATTTAGAGATGCTCAATCTTGCAATTATTGTGGGCGTAAACACCAGGAGAAAGTTCCCGCCTACAAAGTGCATCCGCTTGATCTCTTAGAACAGTTCCGTTTAAAAACATTGAGCTTTAAAAAAAAAAAAATCATGCCCTGACAGCAATCTACCTGATTCTTATTAATGACCTCCTGAATCTGAATATGACTTCAATTTTGCCCCATCACTTACCATTTACGAGGGATACCACCCATTTTTATCACTTTTCAGTAACTTTTCATGATGTATTTTATTAGTAGAGGGAGAAGATATTTTAGAGATGCTCAATCTTGCAATTAATGTGGGCGTAAACACCGGGAGAAAGTTCCCGCCTACAAAGTGCATCCGCTTGCTATCCCTGCTCCACCCATAAATTTAGAACTATAATCTAATAAATTGTAATAGAGAGTAAAATCTAATAAATAGCATTATAGATGTAATTTATATAATAAAATACTTTATCTGTTAGTGGCTTTCCTCTTATATCCTGAAGAAATTTCTCGTACCACTGACGAAGAGCATTCTGACAACATGTTCGCATTGCAGTTCCCTAAAAATCTCCTCATTTAGCCAGGTACCCCAGCGCGTAATCACTGGCAATGGGGGGGGGGGAGCAAGACCTTGAGCTGTAGACTTAAAACATTCTTTCCAAAGATTGAAAAGTAAAAAGGCAGGTTGTCTAGATTTAAGAGTCTGTGTATGTCCTTTTACCGGTGCTGATGAAGGTACCTATTTTTTCGATCGAAACACGTGTACACTTTGATAAGTAGAGGAGAGGGGAGGGGGGTATTATGGAATACCATTTGCATTTCTAACTCTCCCTTTACAGGTTTTTGAATAAAATCTCCAAAATCATCATGAATACATACTATAACAAATGGTATTGTTCTTATAGAAAAAAATATTTTTTTTAAAAGGTACGAATGGATTATAATATGGAATAGGTTGTTTAAACCGTTGATAAACTAACTATACTTCATAAAATTTATTTTTAACTATAAAACCACATTTTTGCGACTATGCTCAAGTCGTTTCGTCTTCGAGTCTATGTAGATAAATGACAGTTATAATCTTCTTTCTCTTCTACGGTACAGTCACGGTAAGCTCAGAGAGAAAATCTGAAGCATTGAATCCAAATTTCACTTCATTGATCTCTGAAGAATTTTCCGGAATTTTTAGATTCATTGCACTAATACTAATTACAATAATATTCCATAATGCCCGTCACGCCATCTAAGGAAATGAACCTTTAAAAGGATGGGCAAAACACTGCCAGTTAAATATCAACCACAGTACAACAAACTACCATTCTTTTAGTGTACATTATGCGCAACATCCATGTTCAAGTCACTTGTACACTAGTACGTTAAAATGCTAGAAAACTCATCTGCAAAAACTGTTGGAAATCGCAAAACTCACCTTGTTCTGTAAAGAATGGTACGAAAACAACAAGGGGTCCACTCTCACTGCGTTGTGACACGGGAATCTTTCTTGAGCAGTTCGCGTCAATCCCATGTGACAACAGCACCTAACAGTCCATACAGCACGCATAAGTTCTCTGAACGTCTATTAACGTTCAGAGAAAGTTTTCTGAACATTTAAAGACGTTCAGAGAACCTGTGTGTGCTGTATGGGAGAGCAGAAACCTCGGTATTCCATATTTCCCGACTATTCCATACTACCCTCCTCTCCTTTTACGTGTGTTATTGTACAAACTTGTAACTGCGTTACCTTTTAAAAACCAGTTCCACTTGAGCGTTTTTTTTGTTAAGGTTGAAAAGTGTTTGAGTTCGGTTTGTCTGTCTGTCCGTTTAAACCGTCCGTCCGTGCAAACCAGGCATGTGCTCCCGTACTAACCCAGTGGTTCTGATAAATTTTAGCGATATTACTTTCATGAAACTTCTTCACATTGTTGGTAAATAAATAGTAAAAAATATGTATCTCTAGAAGGATTTATGTCTATTGATTGGCAGCTTATCATATATATTATTTCTCAAAGGTGTTTTTTTCTGGCGCGGTTAGATCTCAAAATACGTGACCAAAAAGAAATATAAAAAATACCCAGTTAAAGCTTATAATTTCTACTTTTGACGAAAACAGCGCTACCTGTTGGTGACACATGTTTTTTTATTCTCTATGAAATGCAAAAATGTACAGAAGATGGCGTTTGAATAGCCTTAATACAACCGATATATTCAACTTTAAATGTAAGAGGCGCCACCTTCGATATAGAGATCAGTGGTGCAAACTGTAAATATATATACCAATATATATATTTATATATTGATATGCAACTAACATTAAGTAGATTTACTGTATGCTTATAACTATTAACTGCTAATATTGTTTTTAAAGAGGTTTTATAAAAGAAAACAGTTAAAATAAATTTATTTCTGTTAAAATAACTTTCGTCTACTTTTGAATGATTTCCAATCAAACATGACCCGTGAAAATATTTAACAGAATATTATGTACTTATAGACACATTTATTCATTTTCACACTATAATATTTACAGTTGTAGTATTAAATACAATATTGTGCCAAAGTTTCGCACGGGTCAGCTTGTTTTGATGTATTTTCTCTCATTTGTTTCTGGAGAAAATAATTTCAAATGTGAGATAATCACCGCTGAATTTCAACCATTGTTTTTTTCATTTGTTGATATGTCACTTACTTGTACTATCCACAGTACTACAGTAGAACCTCGATCTATCGTTTTTCAAGGGGTTCGTAGAAAAAAACGATGCATGCGGGAAAACGACGAATGCGGGTTAGGACAAAATACGAAGAAACAATTGTTGATGAATGCACACAATGTATTCATACCAAAAATAATAATTTCTTACCAAACTATAAAAGAAACAACTTGAAGAATATTAAGTGATATTTATTTCTGAAAAATCAGTAACTTTACACTGGGTTTTTCCTTAATTTTTTTTAATTAACCGAAAAATTTAAAGATTTACAATATTTTTCTTGCCTTTTCTGTGTTTTCATGTTTGTATATAAAAGTTGATACAATTTCAAAAAATGTAATTGTGTTCGATAAACTTAACACTAGTGTAGGCTGTCTCATCCACATGAATATTATTCTCCGCTTCTTCTCCATTATTTTTATATTTTACATCACCACACATTTCTTCCATTCTTAAGATACGTCGCTACGTCTATATTAAAAGAAATATAATCACTAAATTTCACACATGCTCTGCATCATGTAACAACTCTTCATCTACACCATCATCAACCCAAGAAGTCATACCAGAAAATAAATAAGTTTGTAATCGATATGGATACATCTGAATTTCGATTTCATTTCGGTCAGGAGAAATATTTTACAACGATGAACGCGGGAAAAGGATTTTTTGACAAACGATAAATGCGGGTTTCGTTAACGTTATTTAAATACAACTTGTGCAGGGACCATATAAATTAAACGATCAATACGGGAAAACGATGAATGCGGGAACGATAGATCGGGGTTCCACTGTACTATGCACACAATTGTACTATGCATATGCATTTTGTATGTTATGCATATTGTTGCAGAAATACTCTGCTTGTTTCCTGGGTTCGGCGTTTTATAGGGCCTCACCATGGCACAGTGGCTATGTCACTGGAAATGGTAGACGGCCGAAGTGTGAAGGTCCCGGGTTTGGGTCCCATCGCGCTACCGTCGACCTAACCATTCGGAGTTTCCCGTGGTTCTCTCCGAAACTTAGCGTAAATACGGGTTAGGACCCCTTAGAAAGACCCCCCAAGTAGGGCACCCCATCCATAGGCCTAGATCCCTCGTGCAGATAATGGGCCTTAATCCCACAACTCGTCGTTCTGTAGTCCAGTAGGTGTAGAAAGTTCTAGTAAAGAGTCCACTTATCGGGATGGAACACGAACTTTGCGGCTTCTAGAACTTTGTCGAACGATCAGCTGTACAAAATCCACAAGCTCTATCAGCTAGTATAACGTATTATAACAATACGCTTAGTACAAAAGCGTTCACAAAATAAACACTTCTTCGGGCAAAAATTCACTGGAAATATACGAGGTATTTCGTAAACAGTCCCTCAAGACTCAGCGATGAAGAATTTACCCGCAGCACTTAAAAACAAGGCTTCAAAAAGGCAAGCGAAAATACCGCTTCTATAGCACGATACAATTGACAGCGTAATACAGCGAATACACTCAACGAATGCTCGATGAGAAACTGAAACTGGGGGGGGGGGGTCTGTCATGCCTGTATTTATAGGTAAGAAAGAAACTACATGGAGCTTCCAGAAGAATCTATCTCTCGAAGATTCCACGTAAAGCTTGATTACGTCATAGAAGATAAATATTAGGTTATTATGCATGATAATGCAGAAAAACTAACTTTACAAGCAACTTGATCTTCGTTGAAATGAGTCCAATCATTTCGACAACACTGCACTCATCATAAAGAACAGTAAGGTATAGGGCGGCGAAGCTGGCCGCCCCTCGGCGGCTCGTTTTTACAGATTACACAACAAACTTACCGTTTGCTGTATTGCTCTATCGATCTTTGTTTTGGGGATTTTTAATTTTGAAGTCAGGGTGCTATTTGTGCCGGACATCATAGCCTTATTATCGCATGGGCAAATTGGGACTTTGCCCAGGGCTCCCGGCTCGAAAGGGCCCCCAATTTCAAATATTGTTCTGAAATATATTTTTTAAATCAAAATTTTATGAAAAATAAAACAAATTTCATTGATGCCCCCTTCCCAGATTCATGGATGCCCGGGGCCCCCATTGTTCATAATCAGGCTCTGCGGGACACCCTGTAGGATCTTTCACATTTCCTGCTTTTTCCTGGGGAGAGGGTGGGGTGGTCGTTTCTCCTTTAATTCCTGTGACATGCCCAAAACAACCGATGAACGACAGTAACCACCATCGAATAAAGTGTTCCAAGAAGGACACGTGACATAACCGTTCTCCGGGCAGTATTATTTCATTCTGGATCCTTCCATTCTCAACAAGCCTTTTGTGTCATCGTCAACTCATGAAGCGCGGAGAACGAGAGATATCGTGTCATTTCCCGGGAAACAGACCGAGTTAACACGTCCCGCGAAAAGAGAAGAAAAGAGAAAGAGGTCTTGGGAATTTTTGCTCTTCGCGCTCGCCTGATTTATTTGTGAATGAGTGACACAAACAGCGTCCGAATTAGGATATATGCGTACTGCTGTCTTGCGGGTCCTTAATTGGCCCGGGTGTATATAAACGGCGGGCGTGTCCGAGATGCGAGGCATCCGTACGAACATCAGTGAGCCTTCTTCCCCACAGGCGAAGTAAGTGTCACTGTTTTTCTTCTCTTTCGTCTTGAAAACCTCTAAGCGAACTTCAGGGAGGGAGGGGGGAGGGGGTCTGGCCTCGACTGACCAGGTCGGATGGTCGGCGAAGATCGAGACCCCCTCTAAAAATGGATAGACAACTTTATAATTAGAGTAACTGGATTATTTACTTATCAGTAATCTTAAGACTTTATGCAGTGGCGCAGCGAAGAAGTCCAGAAACCCCCCAACTCTCGGGGACCCTAGAAGAATCAGCCCCCCCCCAAAAAAAAATCACTAAAATAGTTCAATATGGTTTTAAACACCTAAACCTAATGTGTCGGACCTCTATTAAACAAAGTCACTCAATCCCGGAAAAGAGTTCGCTCTATGGAAAATTCGTTCAATAGAGATTTACCTTTTAAATGCTTTAAACACCATACAACTGATTTTAAATTTATAAAGGCTAAATATTATTGAAAAAAACTAGTTATTCACAATTTAAAAAAATAAATAATAGCAATTTGCGGGCTTTTTTTTTTTTTACTTTTCAAAAAGAAATCTGCAAGGAGAAACAAAAAACGCAAAAGGAAGTCTGAAATGACGCCGCATTTTTGGTTTAAAGTCAATCATTTTACGATGAGATCAATGAATATTAATGTCATTATCGTATTCATTATAATAAGTAAATTATAAATACATTGCTCGCATTCGTACATGTACACATTTTTCGTTCATAATCATGTATAAAAATATAGTAAACAATCTGCGCTCCTTTAAAAATCTAAAAATGCAGCCGTTCCCTCCGTTTTGGGCGATTTTTCGCTTTTTTCACTTTTATTTTATTTCCGAGAGTCCAAAAAGTGAATCATTTGAGTCACAAAATGGGGTGTCGCAATGGGCATGGACGTTTTTTAAGTCACGGTCATCAGGCTTTGGAAGGAAAATGGCGAATCCCAATCGTTTAAAATAGTTTTTCCATTATACACAGCTTAATTTATTTTTCACCAATAAAATGGTTTCCTCTGCTCAATGCCGCGCCGACCATAGCCAGCGCTTGTGTGCAAAAAAAAAAAAAAAAAAGAATAAAGCGCCTCTCAGGGTTTACTACTTACCCACCTACTTTCCTGAAAAAACTGAAACTGCCATTTACCGTTATTACAAAAGTACGAGAATTTAAGATTTTGCCATGACCATAGTTTTTGCAGTTAGCTTATAAAAGCTCATAGCATTTTTTGCTGCCAGCTTTCAAATTTCATTTTGAGCCCTGATTTGAAGTATACTACTTTTATTAAAAGTATAGAGGCACTTAGTCTCCATATTAGAGTCAGAGTCAGACTTATATACATGTTCTTTTAATTCTCCCTTCTTATCTGTGCACTTTTCTTACCACTTAGTGCTATTAATTTCTGACCAAAATTTTGTCTTACCCGTCGAAGCGGCGAGGTTAGTGAAATGTTAAAAGTCGCCAAGATTAGCCCTTTTTGGTAATTTATTGCCAAGTTGCTACCAAAATATAAGTCCCCAAAACTGAGCCTAGCTTGGC
Organism: Cheiracanthium punctorium; assembly: GCA_038373885.1. NCBI lineage: Eukaryota > Metazoa > Arthropoda > Arachnida > Araneae > Cheiracanthiidae > Cheiracanthium > Cheiracanthium punctorium. The sequence continues at coordinate 28 of JAWZYV010003956.1, read as the reverse complement.
AATATGTATTTCGCGAGAAATTGCAAAC
>JAWZYV010003955.1:0-12179 GCA_038373885.1 Cheiracanthium punctorium | reverse complement strand
AAAAAAGGGCAGCCGTTGCCGTCGCTCGACTTAACTACCAGAAAGATGGCGGACGATCGAAACGTTCATCGCGTGCCACAGATCTAGAGACCTCTTTTTTGACGCAGCGATGGCAACGGCTGCCCTTTTTTCAGCATTTGGCAATCTATCCAGCTGTTCTCGCATTCTTCCATTTTTTCAGCAGCCAGCTGCGTCAAAAAAGAGGTCTCTAGATCTGTGGCACGCGATGAACGTGTCGATCGTCCTTCATCTTGCTGGTAGTTAAGTCGAGCGATGGCAACGGCTGCCCTTTTTTCAGCATTGGGAAAGGGTTGCGCCTCAAAGGGTTAATTCAGTGATAATTTTAGTTTTGATAAACATAATTTAATTCTTTTTACATTATCATTATTTAGAAAATGTTGAAAATAGTCGCCACCATTTCCAATGTAAACATGAAAATGTCGAACCAAGGTTTTTTTTTTTTTTTTTTTTTTTTTTGGACACACTTTGCAACATTGTTGGTGTTATTGACTTCTTCAGTCATGGCTTGTTTTAATTCATCGAAGTCAGCAGGACTTTTCTGGAAAACCCTATCTGTGAAATAACACCACACACACGCACAAACACATACACATAAAATGTAACGGGGTGAAGAATAATTAATAACGGAATGATAATGTAAAAAATTTGAATTAAATTATGTTTTTCAAAAATAAAATTATTACAGGATTAAATAACGTTGTGCCTTTCCCGTTTTAACTCCTTTTCCGTTTTACCTCACAAATAAAGTTGTAACCAGTGATCGATCTAGGATTTTTTCAGAAGAGTAAAAATACTCCTTAACCTTTTTAGAAAGAGTATTTTCTTTTCCAAAGGAGTAATTAAAGCAACGAACAATTATACTAAATATTCAAATACATAATTAAATTGCATTTGACACGTAAATAATAACTGGTTATACGTCTAGGCACATAAATGGCAGTTCAACAAAAACTAGTGCAATAATTGGATTTTTTAAATTTAAAATCAGCAAATCATAATTATTTATCAAAATATACCTACTTTTATATGGAAAAGCAATGCGTAAAAATAGGCATTCCGAAATTTTTAAGGCGTATTCTGAATTTCTAAAGCGTGAAATACGCATCTAGAGGCGTTATCGCGATCACTGGTTGTAACAGTCCAGCCGTGCTGGAAATTGTCTCCCACTCTTACAAAAAAGTTCGAACAATTATATTTTAGTGTCAGAATAGTTGGCACATCCGTCGGATTTAAGGGTCATATAAGAAATACCAACGGGTACTCTTTTAAATTTGATCACCCTGTAGAATAGGGATTTTTTTACAGGTTTAAATATTTGCAATAACCATTTACAAGTTACGCAACAAATAGTAATGTAAAAAAGATAAGTAATAAAATATGATGGTCACTAGACTTTTTTCAGTCTCAAAGTGGGCAGTGATTGAAATAAGCTTGAGATACCGTAGGATTAGAATATGAAAGAATTTTGCTATTGAAGGATTCTCGGCAAAAAGAGCACTTGTCCAAAATTCAAAGTACCCAGGAGAAAATAAATATTTCTGGAGAAGTATTTTTTCTGTAGAACTTTCTCGAGTTGTGCTAAATATATTTTTCGATGAATTGGTTTCTGGGCGTTGAGGTCCCACTATGGCCGAGTGGATAAGACGCTGGACATGGAAGATGGCTGAAGTGTAAAGCTTCCGCGTTCGGGTTTACCGCACGGCTGTAGATCAAACGGTCTGGAGCTTTAGCCAGAAGCGCAGAGAGCCAATTTGGGGCCCCGGGGATAAAATCTTTGGGGTCCCTTTGCTATCCAGAAATCTCTTTGATGTCATATTAGATCAATCATTTATTCCTTATTAAAATTATTAATCATTTAAATTAATAGTAATTGGCAATTAATTAATAGAATTAAAATTATTAATTTAAAAGAGTATTATTCTTTAATAAACATTCATGCTCTAAAAAATACCAACATTTTGTTTTGAAGGTTTCCTCCCCTCCATAGAGAAACAGTATTTGAAACGTTAACATTTTTGCATAGCATGTTTCCTCAGAATTGAAACAAATAATATTTTTATTCGTACTTCCATGCAAGCAGGCAGCAAAAAAATTTCAGAACGCCAAAAAAGTGGAAATTTCAAAATTTCGGAGGTTGGTTGATCCCCATAGTCTCTCCTCTGGCTAAACCCTTTCTTCCACTATTTAATAATGTGTCTCGAAAAAAAAAACAATTTCTTGTTAAATAAATCTTTTCTACTTTATTCATGGCAAACCGTTGAATAATACCGTCAATCTCTACCTTTCTTGCAAAAAAAAAAGACTCAATCAGAAACACTTCTCGTTTTTGTCAAGTTAGTGGTTTTTGCTCTAGCTGGCTTTTTGTAATTTCATTCAAAAATTAATTTGAAGCATACGGATAATCTAAATTTGGACTTTTTTTTATTTTACAAAATTGACAACACACAATTAAGTATCATATAAACAGCAAAAGGGGGCCCCCTTCACAAGCTGAGGCCCAGGGGATTTTTCCCCTGCTCCCCTCCCTCTCCGCGCCACTGGCTTTAGCCCTTTATCTACTGAATTCAGAACTGCCAAGAATAACAACTTCAGTCTATTTCAGTTTTCTCTTGCTATAGTTAGGTAATGAATGGTGAATGCTGATTAATGTAAGGAAAAAGAAAATTACGAAACAAATTAATAAGAATAAGCTATACGTGTGATAACTGGCTTTATAAACAGTTTGTTTGTTTGTGGGATTACGGCGGATTAGCTACACGTGGGCTCTAGGCCGATGGGTGGAGTGCTCTCCGTGGGTGTCTTTCTAAGGGGTCCTAACACGTATTTACGCTAAGTTTCGGAGAAAACCACGGAAAACTCCGAACGGTTAAGTCGACGGACGTGCGATGGGATCCGAACTCGGGACCTTCACACTTCGACCATTTCCAGTGACATAACCACTGTGCCAGGGTGAGGCTATAAACAGTGAACGAGTCTTCGTCAAAAGAGTATAGGACCGACCCATCTGAAGGAGTTGAGTGATTCTTTGTCGGACACACTTTTAGAAAATCTAATCCTTTAATCATAAAACAGACGTCTGAAAATTCACTAGTGCTCTCTTTTTGGGGAGCAGGGGGGCTCGACATGATCAGGAAGTGAGAGGAAAGCTGTCTCTTTAAAACAATCTACTCTAATAGAACATGCAATCGTGATGTGAGCTGATTCAGTGAAGTACTGGGTAATGATTTTTCAAAGGAATGGTTACAATGAGTAGATTTTTCTTTTTTTTTTTTACAATTTTAATTTAACGGTATTTCTAAGTACCGGGGGGGGGGAGGATAAGGAAAAACATTAGGATTATCCATTATTCATTCAATTAAATTATAGTATTTTTTTTCTATTTTTAATAAGGCGTTAACACACGACTTGCACACTCTGAGAAAACGCCACTGAGGGGAATCATTACCGTCTGTTCTTTGCAGCGATAGGAACGAGCTTGCTAACTATGCGGTAAGAGGTAGCACATGCTCAGATGAGAATGGAAAATGTTTTGTAATCGATGCTTTGGAATAATGACTACGAAACATAGCACATTTTTAAATTTTTCCTTTTCTTTTTTTAGACCTGAAAGTATGGGCCGTTTGTTAGCGTTCTGGTTTTTGCTTGGCTGTTTTGTATTGTCCGCAAAGTCTCACTCCGGTCATCACGATGACCACCACGATACTCCGATCCAGGAGCCAAAGCAACCGGCACACATATCAGACCACAGGTTTTTCTTGCACGAGATATTCACGAAGTATGGACACAACGGTCAGATGACCTTCGAAGGTAAGTCTGGTTTCTGTTCTCAACGGACATAGTAGGGTCATTTTCAAAAGTGGGTGCCATTTGGAAATTTAAGAAGCAAAAATACAATTTCAAAAAATCAGTAGTTTTTTTTTTTCCATAATATCAGACATACTTTGTTTTTGAACATTATTTGAGTATTATTCATGCATTTTTACTTTCCGAACATGTACCATGTAAGGAAAGTATTGTAATCATGAAAAAATTCGAATTCGAGATTTTGGTGTTTTTACACGTTTTGAGAGCGTCTGAATCCATTTATGCTATTTTTACGAGATGTATGTATGTATGTGTGTATGTGTGTGTGTGTGTATGTGTGTTTGTGTGTACGTGAGTGAACACGATAGCTCCTAAACGAGGCATTCGATTGAGCTCAAATTGGGTATATATGTTATAAACCACCGTCGCAAGACCGGTATTGATTTTGGTGTGTATAGGACTGATAGTTTTTCTACAGGGCTGCGACAAAGATTTCTTTTACATTATGGCCTATGGGAGGAAATTCTTGAAAGTGCGCTAGCGTTTAAACGGTAGATCCGATTGAGCTCAAATTGGGTATACATGTTATAAACCACTATCGTAAGACCGGCATCGATTTTGGTGTATATAGGACTTATAGTTTTTCTACAGGGCTACGACAAAGATTTCTTTTACATTATGGCTTATTGGGGGGAATTATTGAAAGTGCGCTAGCGTTTAAACGGCGCATTCAATTGAGCTTCAGTTTGGTATATATGTTTGAATGATTCATCGATTAAAATTTATTAAAATGCTTGGTAATGATCTTAATTGTAAGTGTTCGGAAAGTCGAGTGGAGTCACTCCAGATTTTTTCTTTTATTTAATTTTTTTGGATTTTCCATTATCAGACTTGAAAAAAAAAAAAAAAATCTGGAGTGACTCCACTCGATTTTCCGAACACTTACGATTAACATCATTACCAAGCATTTAAATAAATTTTAATCGATGAATAATTCAAACATATATACCAAATTAAAGCTCAATCGAATGCATCGTTTAAACTCTAACACACTTTCAAGAATTTCTCCCCATAGGCCATAATGTAAAAGGAATCTTTGTCCTAGCCCTGTAGAAAAACTACAAGTCCTATACACATCAAAATCAATACCAGTCTTGCGACGGTAGTTTATAACATATATACCCAATTTGAGCTCAATCGAATGTACCGTGTAAACGCTAGCCCACTTTCAAGAATTTCCCCCCATAGGCCATAATGTAAAAGAAATCTTTGTCCTAGCCCTGTAAATAAACTATAAGTCCTATACGCACCAGAATCAATACCGGTCTTGTGAAGGTGGTTTATGACATATATACCCAATTTGAGCTCAATCGGATGCCCCGTTTAGGAGCTATCCTGTTCACTCAACACACACACACTCTCTCTCTCACGCACACACACATCTCGTAAAAATAGCATAAATGAATTCAGAAGACCTCAAAACGTGTCAATACACCAAAATCTCGAAGTTGAATTTTTTCATGATTACTATACTTTCCTTACATGATACATGTTCGGAAAGTAAAAATCATGTGTCTAAATATTCCATAAGAACATAAAAAGGGACATTAATTTAGACTAAAAATCTAATTATCTAAATTAATCAATTTAATTAAAAAATAAATAGATATATTTTACACAACTAAAATTAAGGTCCAACTAAAATTAAGGACATGACATGCAATAAAACTATTTATCGCAAAGAGGCTTTTGCCTTTACAGTCAAATGCCAAAAACACAAGATGTCTGTTTATATTTCAATCACGGCAACGCTCTAATGGTAAAGAGGTGTCGCTATTCCAAAATTTCAATTTTGTTGTTTAAAAAGTTGAAAATAATGTATGGTAACAGACATGACATCAATGTCCAGACAGCTATATTTAATTATCAAAAATCTATTACTTTTTCTAAAAACCTTTTCATAGTGTTGCTTAAACTGTATTTCAAGATGTTAAAGCATGTCAGGGCAGAAATTTTAGTATTTGGGCTGCGATTCTGTGTTAACACGGTTTATGTTCTATGATTTGGACAACTAATTTCGGTATCCTCTCTATTCATTTCTTCTTTTTTTTTAATTTTTGTTAAATAGTATGTTTTTTAATCTATTGTTTTGCCACTGAGAACTGGCTAATAAATCATTATAAAAAGAAAAATCATTTAAATTTTCTCATACCTTGAAAAAAAAAAATATTTTACACGCGGACAGAAAATGGCACCAAATTTTGAAAATGGCCCAGTGGCTTGATGTGTTGCTTCAGCGCTGACGATTGCGCATTGTTCAGAGAAATTCACAAAAGTGATTTTACAGCATTTTATTGCAAATATGACAGTTGGCCAAAAGGGCTACGCCTTGAAATGGAACAAGTGGTAAAAGTTATTCCTGAAAGAGTGAGATAGTTCCAACTAGCAGAAAAATATTATGATCAATTCGATTCTGTTATTATGTAATTTCAAATCGATCATAAAATGTAGTAAGCACAAGAGCTGTTATACAGAAAGTTGGTAACATACTTTACTGTCCCAGAAAGTTGGTAACATACTTTAACTTTTTATCTATAACAGATAAGTGCACTATGTAAATTGAAAACAATTTCAAAATAAGGAAGGAAAAGGTACTATGTAAAGAAAAAAATTCAGCTCGTAAATTTTTAAAAAGTTACACTTTTTAAATTTTTATACGACCATCGTACAAAAAGATTTCCAATTTTTCATGAATAGCGATTGATTATCTTTTTTTAAATATATTTACGAGACGTTTTATGATGGAAGATTGAAATTTTGTGCATCACCCCATCAGTGTGTGTGACACATTTTACTAACTGGGATTTTTGAAGTAAAACTTCTTTAGGCGCAACTAGTGAGTAACTCAGATTTTTTTTTTCTGACGAAAGTAACGCTCAGTAAAGGAAGTGACGTATCTTTTTCCCCTTTGCTTCTTCATTTGCGGAACAGCTCTCGGGCGTTCGTTCCTGCGAACGTCGACTGTGTTCCCTGCGCGTCGACATTACTCCCTACCTGTTTTGAAGCAAGATCTTGTCTGATGACTGTTCAGTGGATAAATGGATCGGCTCTTGTCAGAGCCACTGTGGGAAGCCTTTAGCTGAACAGGCGGCGATCCAGCTGACTGTCTCTCACTGTTGTTACAGGCGGCGACACAACCCGTCACCTCCGATAAACAAGGTCTACGCACCGAATACAGAAAGTGGCACAATGGTGTATTCTGTGGTCCAAGCTCTGTTGCTTTACTCACATGTTTTCAATGGCATTATTACAATATTTAATGGAATTATGAGTTAAAACTTGACATGATAGATAAATATTGTTTGTCTGTACTTTAATACTATATAATCTTTTAATATTGCTCATGTGTTTTTGAGTTATTTATAATAATGAGCCAAATGTAAATTTTTAAACAGAATAATACTTCGAGCAAAACCAGCAGAGAAAAACAAAGGTTTAAGAACACTGTCATAGAAAAACGCAATAATAGACCCTACGTGCATTCGATACCAACCGACAGAAGAAAACACCAGTTTAGGAACACACTTAAAGAAAAATACCACAACATAGATATTCTCTCGATTCAAATCCAACGGGAAGACGTTTTAAGAAAACAGTGAAAGAATAATAGTTCAACACGGACACTTCCTGGATGCTAACTCAATATCCAGACGGAACAACGGTTTAAAAACACGGGTATGTAACACCACAAAGAAACAAACACTGGCTGAAAAGGGTTTAAGAAAACAGTGAAATAATAATAGTTCAACACGGACACTTCCTGGATGCTAACTCAATATCCAGACGGAACAACGGTTTAAGAACACGGGTATGTAACACCACAAAGAAACAAACACTGGCTGAAAAGGGTTTAAGAACAAAATAAAAGAATAACAAATGCACACTCCGTGGATTCTAACCCAACCTCAAGACGGAGCAACGCTTTAACACGGGGATGAAACACCACAAAGAAATGGACCCTGGCTGCAATCAATCCCAAACAATAGACAGAACCTGCAGTTTAAAAACACGGATACAGGATAATAATTCGAAACCTAGCAGCAGACGAAATCAACGCTTAAGAACACTGTGATAGAAAAACACACAAAAAAAAAAAAATAAATAAATAAAAGTTTACACTACCTGCATTCGAACCCAAGAAACAGAGGGAAACATCAGTTAAAGTATAATACTAGACTATGGATATTCCCCCATTCAAACCCAAACTCCAGACGGAACAATGGTATAAGAAAACAGTTAAAGAATAATACTACAACATGGACACTTCCTGGATTCTAAATAATTATCATGAATTACCGATGATTCTTACTGGAGATTTTAATGTTAATTTTCGCTCTCAAGAATCTCAGCCGTCAGTGATTTTTTAAAAGAAAAATTTGATCTAACTATGAATACTTCTCGACTTCAATCAGCAACGCGTTTCGGTACAACGATAGATGCTGTATTTTCAAGAAAATTAGCAAATTTAGAGAGTAAAATATATGTTTCACATTACACTTACCACAAACCTATAATTTCATATATAAAAAATTATGATGACATTCAAGTACCTATTTCCAATGAATAATATGAATATAACATTTATATAATCTTTGTAAAGTACATGAATAATAAATACAATTAAATTATAATATGATATTTCTTTTAAGTTTAATCATTTCAGTGATATGTGTCATAAACGTCAAAGAAGTTTTACTTCAATCGCGCGTAAAAATTACACGCACACACTTTTTTTTTTGTACGGGGACTGTATACTAATTTAAAAAGTGTAACTTTTGAAAAATAAACGAAGGGAACTTTTTCTTAGCAGTAGTCCTTTTCCCTACCTTATTTTGGACCTTTTTCAATTTACATTGCCCAATTGTCTCTAATAAATAAAGAATTAAAGTGTGTTACCATTTTATGGGGGTTACCCTGTGTAATAATTCTAAATACTACCTGCATCTGGTAGTTTTCTCCTGACTTCTCGCCACCCTCCTCTTATCAGGTTTCAGTAAATCAGATCTTTTAGACGAGCATTATTTATTTCTTGATTTCTGTAATGTGACATTTACATACTATTAAAGATTGTAAAGTCATGAGGGGAAAGACCTCGGTCAACAATTCAGATCTTATTGAAGCCTCCTGGGTTGGAGCATCTGAAAAAGAAAAATGAAGTTATATTTTAAAGTTCACAGCGTTCCGTTATGGTGAAGGTAAGTGAATGTACTACTGAAGCAGACTAACTTACCTTCAGCTAGTAAGAGTCTATACTAGTACACTGTAAAAAAAAATAAAAAATCCAAAACGTTCCTCGAAAATAATGGGCAGCTGAGGTGCCCTAGAATTACAAGGAACTTGAAAATCTTGAAATGAAAATACCAGGAACTTAACTATTCATACTTAACTATACATTTCAGTGGAACCTTCGCGAATTATTCAGTAAATTTTTTGGTATTTTCGTGTAAAGCTTCTTAGAAGTCTAGGGTACCTCAGCTGTCTCTTATTTTCAAGGAATGTTTATCGATTTTTTTACAAAGTATTCAACTAAATAGGTGAACAAGCGCGGAGGGATAGTAACGGGGCGGATTATCCGTTATGCTCAGTAAGCTGTATCCTATAGCTATAGCTAACATTTTTTTAAAGTCCCTAAGACAGATGAAAGGGGCAGAAAATATTGCAACTTTGCAAAAATACGTAAATATTAGGGATTGTCCTATACCGGATTTTAACCGATACTCGATACCTTTATACAAGAGGTTGTTGAGGAGAGAAGGCTTTGATAATTTTAGAAAGGAATCTCAGAAGTTTTTAAAATCTGGAGGCCCCTGTAGAACTTAATAAGGCTCTGAATAATAGAGATGGTATCAGTATTTAATCGTTTATACAGTTTAGGAAAAAATATTTTGTAGAGTAATTATTGTGACGCTTCCCACAGTAATTTCGGTTAACAGAAGACACTTTTTGCATCCTTTTTCTGTATAGAAATAAAAAAAATATAGAAAGTAGGTATGAGTAGTTATTATTTTCACGAGCCCGTTTTTTTATGAGCACCCGGTTATAACGAGCAAATATCGCGGTTCCTTTGCGCTCGTTATAAGCAAGTTCCACGGTATTTGCTAATTGGTGGACCACTTTGCATCCACGAAGATATATTATTTTAGCATCCGAAATCCTGACAAGTTCGATGATGATAATCAATACGTTGCAAAATTTTGCTCAACAAAGACAATTGTAATGGAAAGTATCTGGCAATTGATGTTCTTGGTGATGATTTATTTTTTGTGTCTTTCCTTCCCCCTCAAGGATTCGAGCATCTCCTGGAGAGGTTGGGTTTGGGCAACATCATCATCACGGACCACGATGTTTCCGCCCACAAAGAGGACTCCTTCCAGAGCACTCACGACAGTCACGACCATTTGAAGAAGGACGCCAGGCCCTCACAGGGGGTGGACCACGGGGAAGATAAGCACTCCACGGTTACCCATCATCCACCGACCAAGACGACCTCAGGTAAAGGTTCATTTCTAAAAAAAAAAGGAAGTTGCATATCCTGTTTCCTTGCATTCAATGACATTTGAGATTTTGTTTTGTTCTTTTATTGATGCTTTTACAGATTTTCGGTTTGTTCTGCATTCCAGAGGTAAAAATTAGTCTAAAATTCGTATTCTACGCGTCAAAGAATTAAAATTTGCTTTTTGTTGCATCAAAATCGTTTAACTAGAACACGAGATAGGGAGTGTTCGTATATCCCCATTAGTTAACATAGGGTTTTCAAGAAATCTCGAGAAATATTGGTGCTAGGGCTTAGTTGACCTCACTTTTGGGGACTTATTTTTGACGCCAAATTGAGTGATATTTCGCCAGAAAGTTGCCTTGCATGGTGGCATTTGAGATATTTTGCGAGTTTTTATCAACTTGGGCCTGTAATGTTTGTTTCCCTTCATTAGTATTACGCAATAGCCTAGTATTACTCATTTACATTTTTATGACGTAATCAAAATTCGCGCTTTATCGGGATTCTCCAGGAAATGGCTCTTTCTGGATATTTCGCCTGACTTCTACGACACCTATAGGTAGTAGGCAGAATAGACCGAAGAGTTAGTTGTCACCGAACGCTAAATTGAGTTAGTTCCCTGCATTATGCTGTGAATTGTGCTATTGAAAGCGATATTTTGCTTGTTTAGAAGCTTGTTTTTGAAAGCTGTGTTTGAATTCTTCATTGCTGAGTCCTGAGGAACTGTTTACGAATTCTCTCGTGAGTTTCCACTGATATTCAGCCTGTGGAAATGTTTTATTTTGTGTGTGAAACGCAGCATCTGTGAAAGCTTCTGTATTAAGTGGACTGTTAGAAGCAAGTTACAGGCCGTTAGTGCCTGTGAGTTTTGTACTGCAGATTGTTCGACGAAATTCTAGAACCAATAAAATTTGTGTTTCATCCAGACAAATGGACTGTTTATTCGAACTTCCGACATACACTGGCCTTTTAAAGGACGAACTCAAATGCACATTGATGCACTTTGAGAATTACGTAGAGTTTTTTGCAACAATACTTTGATAAACACTGATGCACTTTGAGAAAAACCTAGTAAAACATAACACAATGAACTAATGATGATGGTGGTGTCAAATCACCGATGAAACTTAAAATGAACTAATGACGATGTCGTGCCAGCGATGAATCTTAACCCTCTGACTGATCAATTTGTGGACCAAAATCACTTCAAAAATTGTGTAATTTTTTTTTTTCATATTTCGAATCTATATACATTGGAGAAGTGAATTGTGCATTTTTTCTTTCTAGAAAAGATTTTTTTATATAGATTAATATTATGAAAAACTAGTGTTTAACTCACTTTACTGGTTAAACGGTGAAACCGCGGGATGCTCTCCTCAATACAGGAAGAAAAACACCTGCCCTCGAGAATCGCGGGATGAGCAAATTTTGATACATTTGAGTTGCCCGTGGAAATCGCGGGATGATCAGCCTGAGGGTTAATCAAAAAGTGTCAAGGAGAAAAGATGAAAGCCCTGGCAATCTGCTCAAAATTGTTGTCCAAGTGGTAACTTATTGAAATTAAGGTCCTAGTTATTTTTTGCTGATGAACCAAGATTGTCGGCCAATCAAAAATGTGGGATGTTGACATTTGTAACATATCAATCTCTATTTTTTTTTCTATCGAGAAAAAGAGTACGATCTGGGTTTCAAAATGGGCATGTATGTGCAACTAGTGGGTTCCATCAGCTAGAGGGAGGATAGGTAACCGTATTTGTTTATTTGCAGTTGTTTAAGTCTTTGGCTTTTCTGCAATTTA
>JAWZYV010003954.1:0-28022 GCA_038373885.1 Cheiracanthium punctorium | reverse complement strand
GTTTGGTGGGTATAGTTGTTATGGGGTGGGTTGGGGATGGGAGGGGGATGGAGTTTGTTGTGTTTGTTGGGGTAGGAGATGTGGGTTGGAGTTTGATTTGAGGTTGTATGTTTTAGGTTTTAGGGTTGGGGGGAATGGGGGATGAGGTAGTTGGTTTTTGTAGGGGGATGATAGTGGGATTAGGGTGGTGGTAAATTTCTTTTGTTTGAGATGGGGGTTGTTCTAGGAGGATGTGTTTGACGGTTGATATGGTGAGGGGAGTTTTAGGGGGTGGAGACGTATGTCAGGGTCTTGTTAGGTGGTTGTATAGTGTATGGGGGAGTTGGGATGAGGGACGACAGGTGGGGGGATTTGTTTGTGGTTTTGGTTAGCGTTGGATTGGGTTGGACGTTCGTTGTGGTTTTGTTTGTTAGTGGTATTTGTGTATTTTGAAAAGGTTAGGGTCGGGTGGTGGTTTTAGGTTTTATGTAAGTTGGTTTTGGGGGGGGTTGTTGTGTGGTTTTTGGTTTTTGGGGGTGGGTGGGGTTGTTTTTGGTGGGTGTGGGGGGTATTTGTGGGGGGTATGAGGTTGTTTGGGGTGGGTGGGGGAGTTTTGTGGTGGAGGTGTTTGGTTGTGGTGGTTTTTGGGGTTTTTGGGTGTGGGGTGGGGGGTTGGCGGGACTAGTGTTGTGTGGTGGGTTGTTTTGTGGGGTTTTTGTTTTGGGGATGTTTTGGGTGGTGTTAGGGTTGGGGTTTATTGTTGTCTAGGGTGACTTTGTGTGTGTTGTGGTGGGGGTGGGGGGGGTTTGTGGGGGTTTGGGGGCTGGGTGTTGTTGTGTGGGGTGGGTTAGAGACAGTGGTTTCTTTGGGGTTGCGTTGGTTGAAAGTTTTGGTGCGTTTGTCGCGTGTGAGGGCGGGGGGTTTTGTTTGTCGTGTTGGGGGTGTGGGTTCTGGGTAGGGTTTTAGGTGGGTGTGGAGTGGGTTGGTGGTGTTGGGTTGTTGGGTGGGGTTGGGGGAGAGTAGGTGGTGAGGGTGGTGTGTTGTGGGGGTTGTGGTGGGGGGGGTTTTTGGTGTGGTTTGGGGGGGTGGTGGGGGGGGAATGGGTGGGAGTGGGGGAGGGGTTGTTTTGGGGGTTTGGAGATTTGGTTTTTGTTTTTGTTGTTGTTGGTGGGGGGGGTGGGGTGGGTGTGGAGGTTGGGGGTGGGGGGGGTGTTTGGTGTTGTGAGGGGGATGGGGTTTGAGTGATGGTTGGTTTGGGGGGGTGTAGATTTTATTGTTGTTGGGTTTGGGAAGGGGAGTTGTGGGGTTTTGGGGGGTGGGGGGAGTTTTTGTTTTGGGAGATTTGTGAAGGGTGTTTGGGTGGGAGTGGGGGGGATATGGGGAGGAGGGGGAGATTGGGTGGTGTGTGAGGTTGGTTTGGTGTGGGGGGTTTTATTGGGATTTGGGGGTGGTGTTGTATGAGGTTTGGGGTTGGTTAAGGGGTTGTTTGTTGGATGGTGTGGTTGGGTGGGATTGAGTGAGTGTAGGATGTTGGAGAGAATTGGTGGATGGGTGGGGTGGGGGGGGTTGGAAGAATTTGGGATGTGTTGGGGTTTGAGGAGATGTGTGTATGAGGTGGTTAGTGGTTGTTTTATGGGTGTGGGGTGTTGGGTTTTTGTGGAGGGTGGTTGGGTGGAATAGGGGATTTGTTTGGAGTAGGGAGGTTTGGAATTGGAATTGGGGGTGGGAGGAGTTGGATTGGAGGAGGGTTGGTGGAAAGGTTTTTTAGAGGGATTTTGGGAGGTGGGGGGGATAGGGTGGGGTGGGAGGTGTGGGGTTTAGGTGGGGTGTGGGGTTAGGGGGTGAGTGTGGTTGTTTTATTGGGGGGTTTAGGGTGGGAGGGGTGGGGAGGGGGAGAGAGGTGAGAGATTTAGGGGGTGAGTTGTAAGTAATTTGGGGGGTTAGGTTTGGAGAATGTATGGGAAATATATAAGAGTTGAGTGGGGGGGATTTTGGAGTTAGTGGGTGTTTGTGATGTTTTTAGTGAGATTTTGGAGTTGGGGGGAGGGAGAATGGGAGTGTGGGTTAAAATATGGGATGTTTGAGTATTGGTTTGTGAGTGGTGGGAATATGAGGATGGGATGGTTTGTGGATTAGAGGGTTGTTTTTGTTTTTTGTTGTTGTGGGGGGGTGGGGGTAGTGTGGTGGGGTTGGGGGGGGTTTGTTTTGTGAGTGGGATTGGGTTTGATGTGAGGTTTGTTGGTTGGTGTAGATTTTTGTTTTTGTGTTGGGGGTTTGGGGAAGTTTTGTTTGGGATTAGGGGTTGGGAGTTTTTGTTTTGGGTGGTGGGAGTGGGGGGTGTGGAGTTAAGGGGAGAGTGGGTGAGGTTGGGTTGTGGGGAGATTGGGGGGTGTTTGTATAAGGAAGTGTTGGGGGGTTTGGGGATGGATGGGGGTTGGGGGATGGGGGAGGTGATGAGGGGAGGATGAGTTGGTGGTATGAATTTTTTTGTGGGTGTTTGTGATTGGGGTTGGGGGGGTTGATATAGATGGTTGTTGTGTATAGGGAATTAGGTTGTTTTTGGTTAGTTTTGTGGTTGTAAATGGTGGTGTTAGAGGGGGTGTGTGTATAGGGTGGGAGTGGGTTTTTGAGGTTTGGGGATTGGGGAGTGTGGAGTGAGAGGGAGATTGGGTTGGTTGGGTGGGGGTTTTTATTGAGGTGGGTGAGGTGTTTGTTTTTGGTTTGGAGGGGGGATTGGGGGGTGGGGGGTGTGTATTGGAATATTTTTGGTAAGGATGAAGTTTGGGGTATATGTGTGGTTTTGTTGTGTTTGTTTGGTGTGGAATAGGGTTTTAGGGGTTTAGAATAGGTTTTAGGGGAAGAAGTTGGGAAGGTTGGGAAGGAAAGTTGGGTTGTTGGGGGTGGGGAGAATAGATGTTTGAGGGTAGGTTGTGGTTAAAAGGGTGGTTTTTTGGGGGGTTTGTTGATGAGGGGGGAATGGGGGAGTGGGGGAAGGTTGTTTTGGGGGTTTGGAGGTTTGGTTTTTGTTTTGTTGTTGTTGTGGGGGGGTGGGGTGGGGGGTGGGTGGGGGGGTTGGTGTTGTGAGGGGAGATGTTGTTTGTGTGATGTTGTTTGGGGGTGTAGATTTTATTGGTGTGAGTTGTGTGAAGTGTAGTTGTGGGTTGGGGGGGTGGGGGGAGTTTTTGTTTTGGAGGTGTGAAGTGGGGGTGTGTGGGTGGGAGTGAGGGGGATATGGGGTGGAGGGGGGGAGATTGGGTAGGTTGAGGTTGGTTGTGATGGGGGGTTTTATTGGGTGTGGGGGAGGTGTTGTATGATGGTTTGGGGTTAGTGAAGGATGTTTGTTGGATGGGTGGTGGATGGGATTGAGTGGGTGAGGATTTGGAGAGAATTGGGTGGTATGGGTGGGTTAGGGGGTTTGAAGAATTTGGGATGTTTTGGGTTTGAGGAGATGGGTGTATGAGTGGTTAGTGGTTGTTTTATGGGTGTGGGGTGTTGGGTTTTTTGGAGGAGGGTGGTTGGTGGAATAGGGGATTTGTTTGGAAGGAGGAGTTAATGGGAAATGGGGGTGGGAGGAGTTGATTGGAGGAGTTGGTGGAAAGTTTTTTAGAGGGATTTTGGGAGGTGAGGGATAGGGGGAGTAGGTGTGGGGTTTAGGTGGGGTAGGGTGTAGGGTGTGTAGTGTTGTTTAGGGGTGTGTGTTTTTGGTTGGGGGGTGGGGGTGTGGGGTTTTTAGAATGATAAGGGGGATAAGTGATAATGGTTTGGGGGGATAAGTTGAGGGGTGATGGTGTTGGGGGGTGGAGTGAAGGGGAAGAGTTAGGGGATAGTGGGAGATGATGTTAGGAGTTGGAGTGGAAGGGTGTAAGGGGAGTGGATTGTGAGGAATTAATTGGGAGGTGTTTGGGGTATAGAGTTGTGGTGTTATAGGTGTTGTGGGGGATAGTGAATGGGGGAAGGGTTAGGTAAGGGAGTTTGTGGAGAGGGGGATTTAGATGATTCTTCGATTCGTTCGAAGGGATCGGCCTGAGGATTTTTGGGGTGGTGAGTCACATTGGTTGAGACGTAGGTTTTTTGAGTTCTATGCGCGGTAGGTGTTGGTGTAGCATACACTAGATGGGGACTAGGCAATGCATTATTATTTTAACTCGCCACTAGATGACGCTGCAGCAGGCCAAATTTTTGACCATATCAAACGGTGGCTATGAAAATCATGTTATCATAGCTATTTGAACAATGAGAATATTTTGGCGTTATCACATTTTGCTATAACTCGCCACATGACGGGCGTGTAGCAATTTCGTATTCATCGATATCTGAATGCGAAGGAATATTTTCGCCGTATCCGTTTTGCTAAAACTCGCCACTAATTGTGCTACGCCGCATCGCCTTCTGCACCGTAAAAACGATTGCCTTGAAATTCAGTATCATGATTATTGAACACAATATAACGCGATATCCATTTTGCTATATCTCTTTATAACAAGATAACTCCGTGGTTCCACCGCTATCCCCCCCAACACTCTCTAAACCTCCCCCCGCCTTCACTTCCCAAACCACCCACGATCCCCTAACCAACCTCGAACCCAATCCATCCCGAAACTGAAACCACAACCCCTAAGGCCGTTTCCCTATATTGTCCACAAAACAAACAACAACTAAACCCAATACCCTAGGATCCCCCCTAGACTCCTGCAAAAATTCTATACATACACAACCATCTTCATACCAACAGCCTAGCCGATGTTGTTGGTTTGTCCTTTTCACAGTTAGAGCTATAAAAGTTCGCCAGTACAATCCAATGGACGTCATTTTTATGGAGTTGCGTGAGTATGTCACTGAATGATTAATTCAAATGATCTACATCGGATTGCTTGAAGATTATTACAACGGTATTTTTTTAGTTCGATATTAACATGCCTTCGCAATTTGTGTTGCCACCGTGGGAGCAAGACAGTTGTTGCCAAAAAATTCTCTGTAAATACTATCAGCAAATCCTATAATTCTTAATTAAAATATCCATATGTTGAAAATTTAAGCATTATACAATATTGGATACAAACCCATCCCAAAGTGATTGCGAACACCGCCACACATCACCCCAAAAACCAAACCTCCTTTAAAACCCCCCAATTTGCCTGCCGAACACAACTAAAAACAGAACCCCCCCCCCACAAAACAAACCGCCCCCTACGCAATTCCAAAAAAAGTTCTACTGCTAAAAGCCCTCACCCTAAGCATCGCCCCCCATACCCCCTGATAACCCCCCCCCTCTGGGGCCCCCATCCTAACCCAACCGATGTATCCCACCCAAACGCCTCCCACCATCCAAACATCCAAAACCAGGTAATTTCCAAATCTGCCACAAAAACAAAATCGCGCACCAACCACGTACAACCCAGCTGTTACCACAATGGACCCCACCGAGGCCCGATCCCCCCCCAACCCCATCCAAACACGCCATCTCTAAACCCTACTACTCCCCCATCTCCCACCCGGCCTATAAAAACCACAGAGATGCACCAAATAAACAACCTTTTTCCGACCAACACATTATATGAGTGCCCATACCTAAATCAAGTGGTCAGAATAAACAATGATCCCCAAATACCCTATCTCGTCAACACAATTTATTTGGCCTGCTTGCTGTTCTGCAACGTGTACCCGGGGCTATGGACCCAAAAGCCTGTGCAATAGATCAGGGTTGTGCATTTATTCAGAACAAGCACAGTAAATTATTTTGGACACTGTTTTTTGATATAGGTCTATTAATATATTTGCATACTTTACAGTTGTAAGCTTATTATTATTTTGTAATTGTTAAGCATCTTATTGAACCAAAATTAATCTTGGAAATTTTGAACCAAATATTTAGTTATGTTCTTGACTAAAATTGAGACCCAAAAGTTATACTCAAGTTGCTAAAGATAAAAAAATGTGAGGAAATCTTGTAATATGCAAATTTTATTTTTCAAAAGAATAGATTTAACCCCACTACTATTAAAGGCCCCCAAAACTTAAGTGAAATCCCCTACAATTTACCCCCCGTTTTAAATAGTCCACATCACTAACCTGCCCCTCTCCCCGCCCTCCACCCATGAAGCCGGTTGCCGGAACCAAGGTTCTTGTGGAGGGGTGCCGATTTCCCCCGTTCATGGGCGATAGTCCCAATCTCTGATTATAATCTCTTAAAATTTATTATGACGTATAATGAAAATATAAGTATCCTTTTCCTAATGGGTTTATGGCTGTGTACCTGACTCCCAGTCCTTTATAAAGCATATGCTCAACAAAAGTCACTCAAAACAACCACATGCACCTACCAAACCAACCTAATTACCCTTTTCAACCAACACAATCCCGAACCCTCCCATCTAAAGTGACGCAAACCGACCCTCTTTCCATGACGCCCGTTTTAAAACAGAACCCCCACGCCCCCAGCTTGAGTAATTTCTTTCAGGCAGCCAGCCCCTGATCAATTTTCACAAAACTTGTCCAAGCTTCCGACGTGGTCTCTGTGATCCTCGGGGGGCCAATTCCTGAAGATGGCTGGCGGGCTGAGCAAGGGCCGAACGGCGGCTTGACGAAAAAGACTTGGAGGTGTTTTTGTTTTCCGAATATATTAAACTGATTTATTAGGTGGCTTTTAACTGTTTTTAACGTAAGCTATGGTATTTTTAACAGTTTTTTAAATAAATATGAATGTTTATTGCTGTAAGCATATGTAGTATTTGAGTATTAATCCCAACAATCCTAACTCCTATCAAACCCCACCATAGCAACCCCTAAATTCGTGAACCACACAAGACCCCCTCCAGTAACTCAAAAAAATTATAAGCCCACATCTTATTATCTTATAAAGATCACAATACAGTCATCACCCCCCCACCCTCACACCATACTGCAAAAGCAAAAAGTCCCCCAAGGACAGCATGCCTACACACCCTTTCCACCACCACTCAACATGCCCGTTACTTACCCCAAAAACAGGCAGGAAACCAATTGGAGGAGCGGTGTGTGTCGATCACCCCCGACGCGATCAGTTGCTAGGAAGCCGCACAAATCTGTTATAAATCTGTTAAAATATATTATGAACTGCCAGTGCCCTACACCATCCCCTTACATCCCTCCAATAACACCGAGTTATGTACAATGCTTTACCCCACCAAATACGCCATACCAATATCAACACAGTCTCTCGAAGTTAAATTAGATATAACACACCACCTCCTACCAACCGAACCCAACCAATTACACTCAATCGCCCTACACCACCAACCAACACACCTATAAATGCCTCCCAACATCTTTATTACCCGTCTCCTTCGCCACTCTGTTTTACCCGGGTACACAAAAGCCCCGTTCCAATTAGTCATTCTGGTATCCCGCCCCTTAACGCTTGTTTGGTTTGGCAAAACATTTGCGAGATTTTGAGGGATTTGACGTAGTATTTTTGTATTAAAAGTTTTTTTTTTTTAAAATGTGTGTGCGCGCGTGTTTTAGACCTTGAGTATTTGTTAATTTGTTTTGATATATAAACAATAGATCTTTAGCAGTGTAATGCTTTGTATAGTATTATTTCAT
The DNA here is from genome assembly GCA_038373885.1 of Cheiracanthium punctorium. Taxonomy (NCBI): domain Eukaryota; kingdom Metazoa; phylum Arthropoda; class Arachnida; order Araneae; family Cheiracanthiidae; genus Cheiracanthium; species Cheiracanthium punctorium. The sequence continues at coordinate 20,462 of JAWZYV010003954.1, read as the reverse complement.
TAATTAATTCAAAATAATTTCACATACATAGACAAAATTTTCATGGTAAAATCAAATACAAAGTTATATAACCCGCCCCAACTCAGCAACCCACACCACTAACGATCGTCGAAAATCCCAAAAATACTCCCTACCCCCCTTCCCAACCGCCCACCCCCCGCCCCAATAAATAGCGAATCGAATTGTCCACCTAAATTCACCTAACTTCAAAGCACCCCCAAACCACAACACCCAAACCATAATCACAAACCCCTTGTGTAGCCTCCCCCCAAATACACCACAACTAGCCGTTACGTTCCCCCACAAACTTCTCGAGAGAACCGACACCAGCATCACACCACACGCAATCAAAAACCCCGCCCCCCTCACTAATCTACCTGTGTCACAAATACAATTACCAATCATTAGGCCTGCCCCATTCACCTGTCTTGTGTTTATGATAAACTCCCCTCTGTATCAAACCAAACCATAGCAATTATAAAAATCCCCCCAGCCCCCACCTCAAAACTATCCCCCCACGCTTAAAATTAAACCACCTCAAGGCTGGTATACAGTACCGTCCACATTTTTGTGACGACTCCCGCCCCTTAACCTCCAGGACCATACACCACCTGAAAAAATCCACTATCCCGAATTGTAATCATTCTTATCCCGACTAATCCAAATTATCCCTAAAAGAATTCGGGACAAATTTTAGTTATAACATTTATTTTTTCCATTTTTAAAAAAATCAATCATATTTCACTCATTTCATTTCATGAATGCTTAGCTTATATTTATTTAGCTAAAGCATCATTAATTGGGGTAAGCTTTAAATTTCTAAAATGTCCCCAAACTTTTTCTGAATTTGGGGCAGGGGCACCACAAAGATTTGTCTCTGCAGTTCTTTCTTCAAAAATCTGGTCACCAGCCACCCGGGTGGTGTAGTGGCTATCGCACTATTCTACCACCCTTTTGCGTCTGGGTTCTATTCTCAGCTTGGGATTGGTTGTTTGTGATCACCCTAATATTCTACTGTAAAAAATAATGTAAACTTTAAAATAAATAAAGAACTTGTAATTAGGACCAACTGAGTTTGTGACAAGAAAAGGGGCAGAGAGTTACAATAAATGTGACATCACATATTTTGGTCAAAATAAAACATTTTAAATTTAAAAAGTTATTTTGAACAAGCAGAATTTGAAGGTATTTTTTTAATAGTGGTGTGATTTTTCATGCGACAAATGAGATGGCAATTCCATTCTAGTTAAATCAACAGTTAGGTTTGTTTTTGTTTCTATTTTTGTTCCGGAGTATGGAGAATTGTGATACTTTCTGATAAAGGGGAGAGAGTATCAAAATTAATGAAGAAATGTAAGAAATCAAATAGAATATCTCCGGTAGCAGAAACCGTGCGACATGGCGACGCCTGTCGCAGATTCTTGAGGTCTGCAGACTATTTCAAGAGTTCATATCGAACGATATTGCCGTCGACTGCACGCAGTGATTTTATATCAAATCTTTCTCCATCCTTTTTTGTGAATAATCGTATTTTTGTTCATTGCAAGCCATTATTCTAGCTTTTGTATCAACAGTTAAAATTACTACATATTTTTGATAAATAATGATTGTTTTCGCCAAAATATTTCTTAATCTTTTGGGTGAGTTTTTATTTTTCAACCAAATTTCGAAAATTTGTTGCATTAAAATATAAAACGTGTTTATAAAATTCATTAAAATGCTGTTTGAAAAAAGTGAATTGGCAGAAGAGATTTGTTGGCCAGTACTTCACAGAAAATGAGATCCTAGTGAAAAAAAAAGTTGTTTCTTGAGTTGGCTAATAACCGTGTAAAATTTTTTTGAAATTTGTCAATATCTTCAGGTGTCGCCAGCGTCTTTTAAATCAGAAATTTTGGGCCAAAATAGGTTTTTCCCGAAAACACAATTATTCTTGCAAATTTTCAAAATCAATATCAGCCAAGTGCAAAAACATTGTTTCTTGGGTTGGTTAATAAGTGGTAACGATTTTTTTTTGAAGTTGGACAGTATTTTCTGGTAGTGCCAGCACTTTTAAAATAGGGTATTTTGACAAAAGAAAAAATCGTTAACAGCTGTGAAATTGAAAATCGTTAACAGCTGTGAGGTAAAGTTGCTTTTCATCTTTAGAGTGAATCATATAAAGAACATTTCAGCACTCAGAACACTGCTGATATTGATTTCAAAAATTGTGTGTTTATTTATTTATTTATTTATTAATTTTTGGTGGGGGGGGGGTCTATTTGGACCCAAATTTTCAATTTCAAAGATTCCATTGACACCTGGAGATATTGTCAGATTTTAAAAATATTTTACGCTATTATTAACCTACCCAAAAGACAAATTTTCTTCACTCGGCTGATATCAATTTCAAAAATCTGCAAAAATTGCGTTTTGGCAGGAATTTGGATTTGTCTATTTTGAACCAAATTCCTCATTTTAAAGATGCTGGTGCCACCTAAAGATTCCTCCGATTCCGAAAAATTTTTTTATGGTTGGTTACTAACCAACACCAGGAACAGCTTTTTCGCTTTGGCTCTTATCAATTTCAAAAATTGGTGCAGTTTCAGCCTGCCCTAATGTTAGGGTGTCCCAAAAACTCTGGCCTTAGCTTTTATTAATATTGATCATATACTATACATTTCAAAGTTACGTTAAAAAAAGTTCAGATATCAGTTAACTTTCCTTAATTCAAATTCATTTAATTAATTCAAAAAATTTTCAAGATTAAATCTAAATAAATCAATGTAACATTTAACTTTTTATATGACACCATATGTTAATGAGGTGGTATGTGTAGAACTTGAACATTTTATCTTAAAAGTGTCAGAAACATGAAAATAATTTTATACTGACTAAAGCCATTTTTATAACCTTTCAGGACTCATAATACATGTTGTATTATTAAAAAATCAATCTCTTTATAGTCTGTGGAAGTATTCCAGGCTGACGTTCTTGGTATTACTGATTGTCTTACGATAAATATTAGAAAAGACTACCGTGGTAAGTTGATTCTGATTTTTAGTGACTGTCAAGCAGCCTTAAAGGCTCTTACCTCTTTTCAAGTTAAATTAAAGATTCGTCTGGAATCTACAAAACCTTCTGAGAGAACTAGAAATAAAGTAACTCTTTTATAGGTACAACGACGTAAGAGAATTGAAGATACAATCAACTCCGGTTATAGTGAATCTCTGGACACCGGAAAATTTCATTCACTAAAACCAATGTTTTCCCTACTGAACAAGGCACCTTAACTAATAAATAGTACTTTATACAAATACTAAATGTTTATTAAGTAAATCAAAACACAATGGATCACATTTATGGTTCTAGAACTATTGTTAAGTAAAATGAGCACAATTAATTATATTTAATAATGGTCATTCCATTCAGTTGGCAAAAAGTGCTGTCATTTTTAATCTGTGGTATTGCATTGAGAATGGAAAATGACAGCTTCCAAGATCGAGTGAAATTTCGTCTTTTGATTCCCTTTCAAAACTACTCTGTTTTTCTTAATATGTTTAAAGACTAGAATGCCTTACAGGAATGAAAAAAAAAATATGACCCCTCCCCCCCTCCCTCTTGTTTAGTATAAGTATGTTGGACCAGACACGGGCAATTCGTCTGCATTTGGGGACAGGTGGTTGATAATCTTTCTCTCTACTCGAACACAAGCGACACTTTTTATAGGAATCACCTCTGCCATCCAGAAATTTTTAAGTTCACTAAAACCGAAAAATGCTATGTGCATCTCCTAAGTACGTTAATTGGGACTAATAAGATGCATTCACTATATCCGAAGTTGACTGTAATGAAAAGATAGATGAACTGGCTAAAGAAAGTCGTGTTTTAATCCTATTGGTGTAGAACCTTTTTGTAGAATAGATGTGAAAACAATGAAAGGCATCCCCCTTAAATAGAAAGACAAGAGACTAATAAAACTTGGTGTAATTTTTCTGGACAAAAATACACTAAAAGCATAATCCGCCCAAACTCTGGACCATTAGATTGGTAGCTGGACAGTATGTCGGAAGCTGGGACCTTCATGCTTCAGCCATCTGCTATAATCAGTGGTTATTGACTTAACCATAGTGGGGTAACAAATGCAGGGTTTCTAAAGATCTGGAAAGTCAGGAAAATGAGTTTTGGTCAGGGATTTGGGAAAAAAAGTCGGGGAAATTCAAATAAATTGAAGAAGGGTCAAGGAAACACAAGAAAAATTGAATTTTGTGTCAAAATCAAGAAAATATTTACCATTTGAACCTAATTCTAAAAATTGTTTTATTTTCATTTTCTTATTTAACCTTATAACATACCTGTCGACTCTACTGGATTTGGGGGGTTTCTACTGGTCTCCTGATTTTACATTAAAATATCCTGGTTTTTTGACGTTTTGAAGCTTTTAATAATCGGCACATTTATTTCCTTAGCAGTTCTGAAAGATTACCGCTTTCAGGGTATATTCATTCAATATACCATGGTATTTTGGTCCAGTAATAAAGAGAGGTCCAGACTCAATTGTGCCCACAAATGAGTGTGCTCACTCATTTGTGAAGAATTCTTGGAAATTTCAAAATTAGATGAGAGATCTTTTAGTTGTAACATTTGTGAGTTCAAAGCCCCAAAATTTTACAACTTTTTAAAATTTTTTTGTACATTTAAGAAAATACTTTTGTGGTGACCTTAAAAAACATCGAAGTTTTGTTTATTTCATGTAAAAGAATTCTTTCTGAGTTCTTTTACTAATTCTATTTTTAACATCATGACCTTATGTGATACTAAAATTTCAAACATAAATGTTTAAAAAAAAGCAAAGTGTTAATTTTAAACACCATAGCAGTGTGTCAAGTCAACTTACATTTAAAAAATGATGCATAAAATAGATGGTGAAATTTACTGGGTGAAAAAATGTCGAAGCATGTTTTGTAGTGCAGATAAGTAATTATAACTTTAAGATAGTGATACCACATAAATCTACTGGATTTTCTTCACGTGATGTTGGCAGGTATGTTATAAATTTTAAAATGTATCCTTTATGAACATATTTTAGTTGAAATATGCTTAGGTTTATACTGATTATTAGGTTTATTATCAAACATGGTTTTTGTTAGAATCCAGGAATGTCAAATAAAATTCTTGTATATATTAATTTTATTATTATTATTATTATTTGTAGAAAAAAATGCAAAATATATATAAAGTTATTAAAAAAAGGAAGTAATATTAAAAATAGGAATGTGAAATTCGTGAAAGCACACTAGATAAAAAGTCAGGGAAGATCATGATAAATGTCAGGAAAAGTCGGGGAAGCAAAAGCTGTGAAATCTGTAAAAGCTCTGAAATGTTGTTAGCAAAACTTTCAGAAACTGCAGATGCATTTTCTGACTCCACCACTGAAATTCCTGTGGGACAATCTCTCAAATAAATTATATGGTTAATAAATTCTCAAAACTGTTATGCCCGTGATACTAATAAAATTAGATATGTTTGCTGTGTCATATACTGTGCTGTAATACTAATAAAGTAATTAGGAAAATAATTTTTAAAATATAATTTTAATTATGAGCACTCATTCTACATTTTCCTATTTTAAAAGAAAAATATGACTGCTTTTTGATGTTATTGTTAAAGGATTTTCAAATGTTCTTGAAAAATTTATGTTGATGGAAAGAGCTTGAATTAATTTTTTTTTTTTTTTGCGATATAAAGCATACCAAACAAAGCTGGGCCCAGTATGAGCTGAATATTAATATTTATCATAGTTGCAGGGTTAGCAGAGGATGACTAAAATCCATATATACATTTCTTGTGAGCATTCATAATACTTTGTATAATTATTGTTTTTTTTTTTTTTAACAGGATGTTCCTTGGAATAAATCTTGAGAAAGGAACCAAATCAAAGAAATATCTATATGTAAACCATGACGTTGGCAAATAAATCATTTTGTAATTTTTTTAAGTAAATATGCATTTTGATGTTGAATATATGTTATAGAAATTAAAATTTTGCATTCAGTATATATTGTGTATGTGTTTTTGTTGCTGTGTGTGCATGTGTAAGCACTTGATTAGAAATTAATTCATTGTAAAATTTAAGTTTTTTTCTCATTACTGTTATTGTATTCAGTGCAATAAAATAAATAACAATGAAGCAATTTTAAGAATTGAAAGCAAAAATCCACTTATTTATATGCATTACTTTTATATTGTGGTTAAAAGGAAGCATAATGATAAGAAGTTATCGATTGCCTCAGATCAATACTTTGTTGAAATAATTTTTTCCCCCTTCATAAATAGAAAATATATTTAAAAAAAATTCGATTATAAAAATCTAAGCTTATTATTGTTTTATTTCTTAGTTTTTACAGTTTTCATCTCAATTTTCAAAATTCCTTAATTTTTTTTCCCCTTCTATTGGAATATACTATTAATGTTTTAGCATTGGAGTGTACAACTATTATGTTGTAGATTTCCCTGCATAATAGTCACACCTAGACTTTCACCATGAAAAATTAGAAAACAGAAGGTGTGACTATTATGCAAGTAAACACGGCACTCCTCTTCAATTAAATAATATGAGGCCATACTTTTATCGGTAATGTGGGTATGTCTTTTCTGATTTTGAAAAAGTGAATAGTTTAGTTTTAGATAAAATTTTGCTTGTTTTATTTGCAAATAATACTTGCATTTATACATTTTAACCTCTGTACTACCATTCGCTTTATTAGAGTTAACATTGTTATAGACTGTCAGTTTAAAAAGTGATTTATGCTGTTGACTTCTTCAAAATGCATTGATTAAACAAAATACTCTTTGGACACACACACACACACAAAATTTAAAAAGTGGAGTCCTGCTTTTTCAAACAGAGTTCAGAAAAAATAAGGATTTTCTAAACCTAAAAACACAGGAGCAAATAAAAAGACGTTTGTGGGGAAAACCTGTCCTGAAGGCAGATTAAAATGAAAGCTGGTCACTTAAGAGTACAGGCCGGCTCCATTTATACAATCCCTGCACTTAATTTATGCCTTAACAAGTCAACTTATTGATATTTATGAAATTGCCTATTCTGAATTCCCACTAAAACGAACTGTTTGGTCTCAATTTGTTCAGAATTGCGGGACTCTACTCTACTGCTGTATACAGGTTTATTGTTATACACATGGATCATTATACACAGGTTTCACTGCAGTCCATGCAGCAGTGAAATTATTTTAAAAAGAGACTCAGTACCAAAAACCAAGTTACACTAGCCAAAGGATGCACAACCTTTCTTAGAGGATAGTCAGTGCCTGTCACAGAAATATCAAGGGTCTGTATTTGGTAAATAATAATTGTTTAAATTTTAAATCTTGAAGAAAAGGTCTGTCAAAGTATTTATCAAGACACTTATTAACGAGTAAAATTGAGTGGTTATGTATTTAACATAAAAAATTCTAGTTTAATTGCCTGTGCAATCCCCATTTTTTATTAAACGCCTCAATCTTCAGTGAAATTTATGAAGAATTTCCAGCCTTGCCGTGCCACAATTAACTATTGAGGATTACATATTTAAAAAAAAAAAAACTTGTAAAGTTTGAAATAATACACACACAAACAAACAAAAAACTAATAATCACTTGTATTTGGGTTAATCCTGGTCCAGACCAAAAGGCAGTCCTCAATATAGGTTAGTAAAAAATGTATGTTACAGGTCATCCAAAATGTTTGCCTTTCTTAGTTTGCAGAAACATAATCAAATTTTCTGTTTGTGTGTCGGTTGATGTTTTTGGCAGGTAATAAGGGTGAACCTTTTGTATGACCTGAAACATAAGTTTTTGTACTATTTTGTATTGAGGGCTTTTCGTATGTCAATGCCTTTGTTGTACGAAAAATTTGGCCTCGAACAGATTATGCCCCAATATGAACTGATCATCATAATAGCAATTTTACGAATAGACAGTCAATTTAACATTGAATAATAATTAAAGAATAAGGTCTAAATACTTAATAATAAAAAAAACTACCTTAAACACCTATAAGGTTAAAATATTGTGCAGAAGTGCTTTTCAATCATATGTGATCATAGTTGTCTCCTGCCCATAGAACTTAGAAGGTAGTTTTTATCATTAAATGATATAACGTTTTCTTGGCTGTAGCTGGAGTGTATTTTTATAATAAATGCCCGACAGCCTATACTGTGAAACCTTCATAAATTTACGGTAAATCCTCAACAACGTATAGTGTAAGGCATTCATAAAATTACGGTCAGTACTCGACAAACTAGTGTGAGACATTCATAAAATTACGGTCAATACTCGACAACCTATGTCATAATCCATTGTCAAATTACGATCAAATCTCGACAAACTATAGTGTGAGACATTCATAAAATTACGGTCAATACTCGACAACCTATATAGTAATCCATTGTCAAATTACGGTCAATACTCGACAACCTATGTTGTAATGCATTATCAAATTACGGTCAAATCTCGATAACCTATGAATGTCTGACACAATCAAATTACGGTCAACACTCGATAACTTATGGGTATTGTGATTTTGCGGGCGCACGTAGTTTGACGAGATTCTCTTGGAATTTTTTGCTGCCGAGAATTGCCCGTAATCTAACAGTATTTTTTTTCACAGTGCATTGTCCCCTATCAGGGGCACTCATGACAGTCTTCAGATACGACATAAATCCCACACCTCAAATTAAATAGCAATCTCATAATTGCTTTTTAAAAACCTATTACGCTTAAAAAAGACAAGTATAAAGCGTATTTTCAGTGATTTTCCGAATAAAACCCTAATTCTCAATCTCCTTTTCAATAGTATAAAGTAGTTATCACCCATAAACGAAGAGTATCAAGATACTATTAAAGCTAAATGATGTCCTAAAAAGCTCTTTTCAGCTATATAAATTTCGAAAAAAGATTAAAAAATCCGCAAATTCAACTTAGGAAATTTCAATAACATTTTGTATTCTTTTAATTATTTAAACGGCAAAAAAATTAATAAATAATAATGTGTGCGTCAGTGGGCAGAATTTACACATTCACATGAGTTAAAATTATCCGACGAAAAACGGAGGAGATTCTAGAGTCGATGCGTATATATATATATATATATTGTTTTAATGTATGATATTATGCTTGTGTTATGTATGATGGAAAGGGTATACCCCGAAGTTGGTCCCATATAAATTTGGAAAAAAAATATTCCAAACCTAAGGGTAGGAAAACAGGGAATAATTGATTTTTCACTCACTGATTGTAATGTATGAACACGCATAACTTTTTACAGAGTAGTCCGATTTGGATAATTCTTTTTTTATTGGATAGGGTATATCTCGAAGTTGGTCCCCTATAAATTTGAAAAAAAATTCCTACCCTAAGGATGGGAAAATAGGGGTGATTTATTGTTCACTCACAGATTTTAATGCTGAGTTGTGTATTACAAAGTAGACCTCTCAATCTCTGCGTTTCTGCTAAAGCTCGTTCATCGTGAGCGACGCGCGGAGAGCGCATTTTTTGGAATGTTAATGTTTATAGCTGGAGATTTATAGCCAGAAAATGTTATAAAATAAAAACTTTTTAACAAAAAAATTAAACCGCCGAAAAACTAAAAGCAAAAAGTTATAAACCTTTTTAAATTAACCTTAATAACTAAGTTCTTAAACTAATGTAAGTATACCTAAGTAATTTTGAGTCGGTGTCAAACAATCAATGAACAAGGATCACTAAATTACCTTAAATTTAAAGAAATAACCAAATCAAATTAACAATGCAACGTGAAATCTCCAGCGATAAACAATAACATTCCAAAAAATGCGCTCTCCGCACGTCGCTCACGATCAACGAGCTTTATAAGAAATGCAGACATTGAGAGGTCTACTTTGTAATACAGAACTCAGCATTAAAATCTGTGTGTGTAGAATAAATTACCCCTATTAACAATTTAGATTTAGGCAATTTAATGATCTTTGTTCATTGATTGTTTGGCACCGACTAAAAATTACTTAGGTATACTTACATTAGTTTAAGAACTTAGTTATTAAGGTTAATTAAAAAAGGTTTATTATTTTTTGCTTTTTAGTTTTTCGGCGGTTTAATTTTTTTGTTAAAAAGTTTTTATTCAAAATTAAAGCATCCACGCGTATGTACGTCCGTTCAGAACTACAAAAAAAAAACCTTTTAGGATTGTTTTTCTTAGTGGAAACGCGAAATTTCATATATGTGGACCTCTGGAGTGAACAGGATATATCATTGGTATAGTGAACATTTTAAAGGATACTGACCTTTTTTACGGTTTCTAAGTGCTAAAATTTTTGAAAATACTCATATTGGTGTCCCCCCCCCTTTTTTCCTACACTCAAACTTCGGAACTTCTGTAATCCTTACAAAATGGTCTCATTTACAAATGTTACAGAATTGTTTTTAACAAAATTCATTATTTTTTAACTGTGTCTTTTAAGATCAATTCATGAAGGTAGTTTCCATTAAAATCAATATCACGGTTTATTAATTTATTTTTTATTATTTAATATTAACTAATTACAATTATTTAAAAATCCGGCAGTGTTCTTGATCAGTATCGATATGAGTTCTTGTAGATTTGTTTACTGTTTGCATCTGTACTCGGCCAATGTCCGTATCACTTCTTCACATTAAAAACATAAGTGCTCGAAAGGATACACACTAATGTTCTAGAAAGCGCCACTTGTTGTGCGATAGCAGCACATTCATTACAACTGATTGTGGAATCTTGCGAAGGAGACATTTGATTAATAACAATGCTGATGTCCCATGGGAAAGAATCGTTACATTAATTGCCTACATTTGTCACCTTCCCTACTGCGGTCACTGTCTAAATGATGCCCCATGGCGGTATACAGCTACCCAAGCGTGGCATCCCATCCCTGTGTGTATAATAGCTGCTATTTAGAACTGATTTTTTAGAAAGGAAGACTCAGCGAGATTCTATTTTGCATGAATACATGTATTTTCTCCCAAATTCTTTTTACACTGCAAAAAATAAACTCGGCAGATAAGAGCACAGACGATGTGAATGTAAAGTACTGAAAATTTCAAAAACTGTATAGAGTAGTTTTTGCAATAGCGGTTTTGTAAATAGATGGCATTTAATTATTTTTCCAAACACCTGTATAAATTTACAATACTGTGTCGTAAAATTACAGCACTTGATTTTTCAAGGACTTTAAGGTAATTTTAAAATACTTGAATTTTCACGCATTATGTTGTGGTTTTCACCTTCTAGTTTATTTAAGCGTATGTTGCAATTTTTTTTGTACGCATATACTTTTTCAACGGCACGGGACTCAATGTACACGATTTCTCTTCCACACAGTTTTTTAAAAAGTTTTTTTTTCATGCTGTTTTGGCTGTTACTTTAATTGTTTAGTTAATGTATCTTCTTTTATGGATTCCTGATTAAGTGGTGTCGGTAAACGCGAATTGAATTTTTTGTGATTCAAGTCATGTTAATGGATGAATTCACGATTTCCTCGCATAACTTTTTACAAATCAATTCAATATTTTTTTCACTTTTAAATAGTAAAATTCTTACAAGAGAGAGATTATTCTCTCAAAGTTTGACCGAGTACTTGGTAGATCTCTAGTATATTTAGTTAAATAAAATGTTTACTAAAATTGTCCTTTTAAAATGAAAATTCTGATTAAAAAGTATTTTAAAAGTAGTGTTGCTTATTTGACTTTTTTTCTTTTTTTTTTCTTTTAAGAAATCTATGCTTAAGATACAATCCTTCAAGAGGAGAAAAAACGAAAAAGCTTTAATTGTTATAATTTCATTTTAAAAAATTCTCATATCTGGTTCAAGTCCCCTAGTTATATTCCTTGTTAACTTTAAAATGTAATTTAAATCAAGTTATATATATGTAATAAATACACAATTAAACTTTTTGATTGCAGAGTATTTTAATATGACAAATAAATTTGATTAAAACTGTGTTATTTAATAGTTATTGGTGTTTAACCTCTTTCTACACAGAAGTCCACTTATTTCGAGCTTTTTCTTTCCACTTTTAAAACAATTTTCCGAGATTTTTTGTAATTCTAAATTGATGTTTTTTATGTGTTCAATGCTTTAACTTTGAATAAATGATTTGAATGCATGTAAATGTGTAACTCCTACACACTGACACACAGATTCTATTTTTGTTTGCTGTTACACAAAAGAATATTTGAATGTTATCGAAAATTTTAAAGTTGAATTTGCCATTATTATAGTTATTATCAGGTTGTAACGAAAGTTTTCCGCCAAATCTGCCTGAAAAACTCACTTCTAACTCCTTAGATAACGGTTTATGAACTTGTAGCTGACTTTTTGCAACACAACTGGAAGTAAATGATGGTTCTAATCTCTAGAGGGATAGTGTCATTTGAGACACCTTGTACTTAATGATAACTATATTTTTTACAGATTTCACACCATAGTGTTATAAAGTAAGTCTCTTTCTTCCAAATGCCAAAAATCGTTTGACAAAATATGAGCAAATACGCCAACGCGAACTGTGTGCTGACGATGTTTGAGGTGGCGGGAAACTTTCTTTACAACCTAATACTATTATTTATTTATTTATTTTGAAATTCATGTAGCTGCAAAAAATTTGTAGGACATTTTTTACCTTTATATTTATCTTGACTGTCTTCCTTTATGGGCAATAACAACATTTTACTACTGAAACAGATTGGGAATTAGGCTTTTATTAAAAAAATATTTAAAAATACTATTTCTACTTGTTCTTCAATGTAATAGGTATTTAAAAATAATTTTGAGATTGTTCTTTAATATGAGATGCGGGATTGTCGAGGTGAGAAGAGGTTATAATTATGTTAATTATCCAAAATTTATAAATTGTATGCTAATGTTAATGCAAAATCTAAAATGAGGTAAAAATTTCTTTTAATGTTCTGTTTTTCTAAATTTAAATTATGTTGGAACCGCTAATTCGTATTATAATGTTTTTTAATTGTATACAGTTCTAATTTCTTTTAATCACTGTAGATAAATACTATTACACAATATGCTATTCTTTTTAAATTAAAATTTAATGCCATGTGTATAACATTAAAATATAGACTGACCCCTCAAATAGAAACAATTAAAGAAAGATATCAATACTTATTACAATGTTTTGGTGAATGAAGCCATCCCATGTTGGATTTTAAATTAATTTGGGAGTACTACAACCAGTATCCATATTTTGCTACAAGAATTTATTGAATTGAAAGATAATTTTGAAAATTAAAGCAAATGTTTATGTTAAATTTGCAAAATGTACAAATACTTGAAAACAACTATGTCTTATTAGCACGTATAGCCAACCAATTATTTTTAGCTTTGCGAAGTTCTTACTTGGTTGATACAAGATTTAGACATGCTAACTTAATAATAAAAAGACAAAAAAAAAAGTAGAACTTCAGTGAATATTAAATATATGTGATTACATTTGTTATTGGCGAATTTTATACCTAATATGGGTAAGTATATGGATATACCTAATATGGATAAGCGTTAACTGCAACTTAATATATGACTCTATGCAGTATCATCATAATAAAAAATTAAGTGTCGTTAAAAAAAAGAAGTTTTTTTTTGTAGTCAAAGTATTAGAAAGGTTGGATAGATGAGTTAAAATATGTGGGTGAAGCGTTAAAAAAAAACCTCACTTAAATTTGTTTGGAGATGCTCCTGGGATACCTTGCAGAGAATATGAATTTGATGAAATGTGTATGTGAAGAAGCTGCATATAAAATAAGGTGCTTTAAGATGATAAACTGAATAACTCACATAAAATAGAAATGTGGTGAAAAAATTGTGTATGAAATATTTTGCGTAGAACAATTTCAATAAAAAATTTTGGAACTTTGTTTACTTTTCATTTTATTTATATGCTCAAGTTTAGAGTGCTATTTATACTTAAATGTTTTATGCGTTGAGTGCAGATAAAAAAAATTGATTTACTCTACTTGTTTATAGTTTATTATCATTTTCGGAATTAAAGGGGGAAAATGCACAAATTTGCAAGTAGCGAAATTTATATTTAAAGTAAAAATATTTTTAAAAACAGCTGTAGACTTTTATCACACAAAATAGTGTTTAATTTTGTAAATTTTTATTATTTATTATATTTTTTGAAGCATTAGGATACCCAAGTAGCACGCTTCCGTTTTTAAATCGTTGCTAACACTTAATCGCCTACCGTTGCATAAACGTCAAGATGAAACGCAATGAAATGGCAAATGTGTGATCGCTTTCCACCGATTTAACACCCATTCTTTCCCACGTTTTATAAATGTTTACCAAAACGAATAAAAGGCGATAGTTCATCTAATTAGCCACCATTTTCAAACGCTTTAAAACCTTAAAATGGACGCACTAAGCTATCATTTTACAGAGTTTTAAAACCGTTGCAGAAATGATAGTGTGACTTTAAAGCAACCATTTTCGAACATTTTTAAACTGATGCAGAAATGTTAATAAACCTATTTATCGACCATTTCTCACCGATTTAAATGCGTTTATATGACGACAATTCACCACCATTTTTCAGCGCTTTAGATAGGTTGCAATAACAAAAAGAAATCCATGATACTTTCATATTTACAACACATTTTACCACATTTTAGACAGTATGCACAAATAGCTTTATTTTGAAATTTTCTAATGAATCATGAACGTTTTTTATAAACTTAAGTCACCATAACAAATTAGAATTTTCAGAAACATTTCTTCTAAATCAAAACTTTCCTTAATTTTTTTCTTTGAAACAGTAACCCCCCCCCAACAAAAATACTTGATTAAAATCTAAAAAGATATTCCAATATTGGAAATATGTGAGTGGGGTATCTCTCTATTGTAAAAAAAAAAAAAAAAAAAGTACAGGCTGCTGGCGCTGTCAAAGCTTGTTGGCATATCTCCTCCTATAAAACCGTGGGGATTTAAGTTTCGACTAAGGTGCCCACAGATTCGAAAAATTCCGAGGAACCTGATAAGCTGACTTAAATTTCGAAAATCGAATTATTTTAGAAGATATTAATAAAAAACTGACAAAATAAACTGAATGGTTGCCAGATTTGGCATAAAATTATTCATACCTTTGCAACAAAGCGTTTCCAAGTATGTAGTGTCACGTGAAATTGTCAAACATGAAGTAGAAGTGCACCTATTTTACGCCAAAATAAAAACTATATGAAATAAGTAACTCAAAATGTGTTACACAAAGTTGACAATTTTCAAATAGTAAGTTCGCTTAGACAACAGGAGATTAGAATTAGCGATTATTCGTTTTTCCAAAACAGAATAACTAATATCTTGAAAATGAAAAATAATTAAAATGCAGATTATTTTAAAGCCGGTTCGGTCCAGCTGGATTATTTGTTACCAGTAGAAATATTTGGCGGCGTCAACTATGCCATTATAGCAGTCATTGTACACTTTGGATATTTGCTAGCGTGAGGAGATGGTATAATTCGTGGTGCTAAGTACGCCAATCTGCAAACGATTATGTAAATGAAAATATGGATAACGGTTTTCCGGTAACCTTAAATGAACACTAATTATAGGTTGTGAGCGTGTGTAAATCGCCAAATAATGAAAAATCGCCACTAGTGGCAAGCTATCCTATCTGTTCAGTAGCTTTTATTAAATTTACATGTACGCAAGTCGCCAAATAATGAAAAATCGCCCTGGGTGGCAAATTCGCAAGGTGTCCAATAGGTTTTACATTATTAAAAATACAGCTGAAACAGATGTTCTGATTTTATTACGCTTTAGCTCCTAATTAATATAACTTTTGAATGGCAACATTAAATATCATTGTGTTTCTGAGGAGTGCAAATAATTTTAACAGCGAATATAAGCGGAGTCCGCACTCCAGGTGGAGTATAGCTCAGGACCCGTACAACACGGATTCCCATAACAAAATATCTTCCGTGTTATGATGGGAAGGGGATCTACTGTAGTGTGAAGTTTAAATTTTTATGTACCAATCAACATGCAAGAACCAAACAATGTGTAGCTCAGTAACATTCTATCTGATCCAATCTTCGGGTTTTGCCTGGTGAAATTATGTCTTTTTTACGAATAAGCCTTATTGGGGCCGAATGCCTCATACGAAAAGCGGGCGTAGCGAGTCTGGGGGCCTTGGCCCCTAGTTTATATAAATATATAATATAGAGTAAGTACTATATATACATATACATTTATATAAATACCCTGCCACCCATATTTGGAATATTTAGATTTTAAAGTAATAAACCGTTTTGGTTAGAGAGGGACTTTAAAAAAAATAAGGAAGGATTTTCATTAAGAAAAAATATTTCTGAAAATTCTAATTTATTATGGCGACTTAAGTTTATAAAATATAGTTCATGATTTGTTAGAAATTTCACGATAAAACTGTTTATGCATAATATCTAAAATGTAGTAAAATATTTGCAAATATGAAAGCATGACCGATTTCTTTTCGTTATTGCAACCTATCTAATGAGCTAAAAAATGGTATACTTATCAAGTGTATTCACAATGATTTTTAGACTGAAAATTCTAACGAGTTAAAGTGACCTAAATGTAGAGAAAATGTTTCTATAATGGTTTGAATTTACAAATATGCGAGAAACAAAGCCCTATCGGTTTTGGGCCGATACCCCCATGCCGATGCAGCATACACCGGGGCGACATCGCTCAGGAGACACCGTTTATAACACTTTTAGGTGCGCTCGCCGAGCTTATGGGTCATAAGTATGCTTGTCAGACGTCCCGGTTTGACCGGGACAGTCCCGGTTTGCAGACAAAATCCCGGTGCCCGGCCGGTTTACTTCACGTCCCGGTAAAAATTAAATTGGATTATAGATGACCAAAAACGTCTAAAAATAATTAACTGTAGAGGATTTTTAAGGATAATTACTTTGTCATTTGTTTCACTGTACTGTATAAAAAGTGAGAACTATCGAAGAGTGGTGGTGTGCTAATAAGTATTGTTCAAATTTTTATTCCTCATTCAAAGTGTTTCTTTTTACCTAAGCAACTTATAAATATTAACATGTAAGAAATAAAATGTTTAAATTTATATGCTTGTGTCATTTATTAATACTCCTGGTTCAGGTTCTTAATCAGTAACCATTTATTCATAGCATTGAGAATAAACTATCCTCTAAAACACTCCAAAAACCTGCCAAAAGTGTGTACCCTTGAGGGGAAAATGTAAATGTAGTGTTACGGCAATATTGCGCAGGAATCTGGACCGAGGGGAGGAGATTGTCCTCCGTGGGGACTTTCTGAGGGATCCTAACCCGTATTGACGCGAAGTTTCGTAGAAAACCACTGGAAACTCCGAATGGTTAGGTCGGCAGACTGGTTTAGAACCAGGCATCTTCCGTCTCCCAGTTGAGAGAGCTAACGCGTTCAGCCACAGGTCGGGCAAATGTACCCTTGAATACCCGTGACACTGGGGGCATTCCGGTGTCCCGGTTGAATATTTCAGAAACCTGGCAAGCCTAGTCATAAGTAAGGGGTGGTTTCGATCGGTGTCCGTTAAAACGACAACGGCGTGCGACACAGCCCTATGCCACCTTTGAACCAAAGCCATAACGTTTTTTGGTGTGGTATCGGCCACAACAAAATATCGAAAACGGCCAGCACCTTATTGATTTCCAAAATACTGTAATTAGTTTCATAATTAGTTCTCTTGAATACAGACTTGCCAAGTTTTCAAAATTGAAAAGCCTCCTGCTTTTCTAAGTCAAAAATCCTCATATTTTTATGCAGACATTTTCCGATTAAAATGCACATATAATGAATACTTACATAGTTTGTTTCTTTTTTTAAATGCGATTTACGTCAGTATATGAACAGCACTATTTTATTGCTTGATTTTTACAATCTAAATAAATTTCAAAATTGATAAAAATTTCAGAAAATATAGATTATTATAAAAATGCATACAAGAAACTATGGAACAGCTTTAGTATGGTCCCTTTTTGGCGATTTTTTGATTTGGCGACAAAATCTTGTCGCCAACCCAAGTTTGCCTTGCCGATGCCAATTGTAAACAATATGGCGGATCGGATGGCGCTGGTTCCGAGATAATTGATCGTCGCCGTTAATTTTGCTATGATTTATTTTAATGGCTTTTAAATATTTTTATGAAAAAAAAATTAAACAGATAACAAGCTTACATGTACATATAGATTCGGTTTAATAAAATTTAATAACTTTTCTTTTTGTGTGAGGGGGGGCTGTGCCCCCCCTCAACCCCCCCTTTCTCTTTTTAGTAGATTAAATTAAACAATGCAAACAAATAATATTCTAAAGGCAATACCTCACAAAAATAACAAATAAAAAAGACAAAAAAATTAAAATACATTTTAGCATTCTGACAAAAGACTACGTAAGCAAAATAAAGAACTAATTCAAATCATAACGAACAATGCTTATCTCATACCTTAATTAAAATCGCTAAATTGTTTCAGTATTGAAATAATAAAATCAAAATATCAAATATTATATTAATAACGGAATTATTTGTTGCTCCTACCATTAACAATTAACAAAGGTAATAATAACAAATAAAAACAAACAATGCTTATCACATACCTTGATTAAAAATCTCTAAATTATTGCAAATATGGAAATAATAAAATCAAAATATCTAAAATTATTTCACTGTATTAAATAATTAATAACGTAATTATTTGTTGCTTCTACCCTTAGCAAATAAAACAATCGAGAACGAAATTATCCTGAAACGTACTATCAAAAGAATGTTTATTCATATAAAAACTGTATACTAAATAGTTAGTATGAACTTGAACATCCATTTTAAATTTCAAAAATAATTAAATAATAATAAAATTTAATGGTAAAATAAAGCCATTAAAATAAAAACTATAAAGCATATTGTAATGGCGGATTCACTGCACTCAAACCTCGCGGGCTAAGATATAACGAGAGGCTGGGCAGGCCGGATTAAAGTGCTCTCTGGCGATTTGGCGTGCATCCTTTGGCAAGAGTCGTTTCTCCCGCTGTTACACACTGCACGCTAGGGGTTGCCGCCCGCATGAAATTTTATCTCGCAGCTATGACAATGTTTTGACTGGTGTTGATAAGTGATTTTTAAGAGATATTAAACTTTAAAATTGGAACACATTTTAAGAAAGGCTGATCTATGCAAACGAAATAGTTTTTCTGCTCTTTTCGATTTATAAATAGAGCCGCTCAACGTTGCCTTACGCTGAGGCCTGTGGGGTGATTATGGATTGATGCAATTTATGGGATCTGCATCAGTTATGTTTCATCAATTTTTCATTTCAAATAATTGCATTGCTTCCGCACTTTAGCATTGAAAGACTAAAGTTAGGAAGCAACGCTGGACGCATAAGGGGACTAGTCAATTTAAACATCCTAACTATCCTAATTTAAACATTGTAAAGTAGAGAGCCTGCAGGTCATGACTTGTAAAGTTCATTTGCATGTAAACTAGATCTCTTTTTTCATTTGTGTATTACATGAAGTGTGCTTTTAAAAAAATTACAAGCAAAAAATATTCATTAGAAAAGTGTGTTTAAAATATCGGTTCTCCATCCTCTAAACCTAGCTGTGGGAATTTTCGATTAGAATAGAACGACCTCAGAATTGCTAACATTAAGATACTGTATAGGATAATTTAGGATTTTGTTTGTTTAAAAAGAAACATACAAAATATAGCAATTTTAAAAGCCAAAGTAAGGGGGAAATAAGAACGAATGAATTTTAAAAGAACAGATAATTAAGACAAAAAAATTAAAAAAATTATAATGCAATATATGGGATCTGCATCAATTATATTTCATCAATTCATTTCAAATGATGCTTTTTAACTGTCCACTGTTTCTTTTTTATTTCCGTAACATATTACCTTCAAATCTAAAATTGTAATTTTAGACTGCAATTTTAAATGCATTAAAATATATATTTAGAACAATTAATAAAAAAAAAAAATATATTGCTGTTTTTCGCGGATCAACTTGCGGTGCGGGCGGCAACACCTAGCGTGGAGTGTATAACAGCAGGAGAAACCACTCTTGCCAAAGGATGCACGCCAAATCGCCAGAGAGCACTTTAATCCGGCCTGCCCAGCCTCTCGTGTGTACAAGTATTATGTTCACATAACGGGGGGTTTTACAGCAGGCGAGCTAATACAGAGAATGTAGGGGGTGGTTGGTTGGCCCAAGGGCAATTCTGAGAAAAGATTCCAACGCTAACGCTGTGGAATTAACTCATAAAAAGAAGGGGAATATATTTCAAACAATTGTATTTTATATAGTTGATTCAGATTATAAATTACAAAAGTAACGGTTCTGTAACTTCATTAATAGCATTTGGAAAATTCTGTAAGAGACTGACTATTTTCCCAGTTACTAATCAAAGAAAATAGTTAAAAA
>JAWZYV010003953.1:0-24560 GCA_038373885.1 Cheiracanthium punctorium | reverse complement strand
ATGCCCATAAAGGGAATTGACTTTAATTAAATGTCACACTACTTTAAGACAGAGCACATTTAAATTACATTTCTTTGGGAACTTTTTACAGATTACATTTAAAATTATATTAAAAAAAAAAAAAAAAAAAACAACGAAGTAATAAATATCTCCTTTTCCTGTATTAAAACAAACCAAACAGATATACAAACTGTCATACAAAGTCCTCTCTTCTAAACATACATATATTAAACGGATTTCTGTAATTTTAATTGTAAAAACCAAAAAAATAAATTAAAATAAAATAAAATATACTTTTAAATTCATTCTCATGGTATTTGTACAGCAGGAACAAAATTAATTTTTCAATAATTAATAATTATCATCCTTGTTAACATTTTAAAATGATTTAACAAAGAAATTCAAGTGCAACGATATATCAAAATTTAAGAGTCTACATTATTTTAGATATTCATAAACATGTTAATACTGAACAATTTCATTTTATATTAAACTAAGAATACTCCTATCATCTTTCAATAATATTAAAAATGAAAACAAAATGACATGTTGAAATGTGCTATTATTCCAATTATCTGCGCAAGGGATCTAGGCTCTAGGCTGAGGGGGGAGGGGATTGCATTCCGTGGGGGACTTGGCATAGACTCTACATATAAAAACTCTTGCACTTTAAATCACACTTCTTTTTGGAAAATCGTTCCAGATTACCTTAACAATTACCAAAAAAAGTTAAACTAACACACAAGCAATTGGAAAGTTAGAGACGCTCCTGGCTAAATGGACACATAGTATTCATTTTATAAACTAAAACCATAATGAATTATGTTATTTGAAATTTATTTTGATGATATTTGTGCAACAATATATGAAAATTAATTTTTATTCAGTATGAAAAAAAGTTGTATAAAATATAATCCTGTTTTACATTTAAAAGTGGAATAACATAGAAACAGATATGGAATGCCAAAGTTATCACTCTAAATTATTATAGATATTTACAGACAATTTTAAAAAATACTCAACATTTTCACTGTACATTGAAATAAGAATACTCAAAAAATGGAAACAAAATGAATGAAACCCAAATCGAAATCAAAGTCTATGTCATATTACTTTTAAACGATTTTTATTTTCATGCACCTTGCAATTATAAAGAGAAATTGGTTCAAAACAATGAGTCTTCTTAAAGATGTAAAAATTTATGGTTTTCAAATGTTCGTTTCTAAATTTTCGTATTTATGGGTAAACTTACTAAAGTCTTTGAAAATTGTAGGGGGGGGGGCTGGAAGACTGCTCGGTAGCGCTCACCCCACACAGCCCGCCACCTCTGGTTATGCCCCTGGTTGGTAGAGTTTTAGATGTAAAAACAGACAATAAGAGAAAACATTTAATTAAAAGTAGTAAGAAGGACTTGCATTAAAATATTAAAAGGTTAAAACTACACAAATAAAATCCCTTGTTAGCAGCTTTCGGTGACAACCACCACCTTCCTCAGCCATCGGCGTTTCTTGTTTGCACTGATCTCTTCCTCAATGCCTCGCCCCATCCCGGATCGATCTGCGCATGTGTCATGCCATTAATGGCGCCATCTGTAGTTAAGATTTGAAGTGCTTCCAATGTTAAGTGCATAGTTGTTCTTGGGCTATTTTTGAGAGAGATGTGCTGGGTTTATTGAATTTAATTTTGTTAAAGCGTTCTTTTTTTTCTTTCTTTAATTTTCCTTTTAGTCATTCCTATATAGCACCCAGATTTATTTGATTTATTAAAGGTAAAATTTATTTTATAGATTCCGGCTGATTCATTTTTATCTATTGAGTCTTGATCACTACGTATTCGTTTGACGATAGTTTGATTAGGCTTTATAGGAATTTTGATATTTTTCTTGGTGGCTTCATTGGTTATTTTTATTGCTGCCCCCTGCAGTAGGGTACAGCTTTAGTAAACAACGGTTTCTCTTTTTGATGGCTGCTAATGTGTTCAAGTTTTTTAATTCTATTTTTAAAGAGGTTCTTGACAAGGGATTTTGGCAGCAAGGGTGCAGAAAAATGTTTAGGGCTCAATATTTCCCCAGAACACAATTTGTTCTATCTAAAATTCCCCCCAAACTGAAGCATATTTTCATTTTAGTTTAAGTGAATATCTATAGCTAGCTTCTTATGATAACAACTGCATCTCGGCACCCTCCCCCCCCCCCTTGGCAGATCGCCCTAGTGTAGCGTTGCCATAATCATACACAATACTATAAAAAATCAATTCTTTTTTTTTTTCTTCCCTTTTTTAAAAATATACTTGGGAGAAAAATTTTCCCCGAATCTCGTTCGGGCATTCGAACATATTCTGCACCCCTGATTAGCAGTAGCCGGATATTACAAATATCTAGCAGTACATCCGGCCTAAAATTATATAGAGAAATAACATAAATAAACATAATAAATGAATAAATTCTAAAACCTGCAATAATAAAAAATGCAAAAAAAAAAGTTTTGTGAAAATATTTTGTTTTCAATACTTTTTAGAATATATTTTTTTCATGAGAAAAAAGGGAAAAAATAAGTACTTCTATCTTTTTTTAAGATTGGAGTAAATTATTACTGGAAGAAATTAGTGTACAAAAACACTGTTTTTCAATCTTTGTAAGATTTTGGTTACCTTTTTTCCCCACTATAAATTGAATAGTGTACTTGCTGTAGTATAGCCTGCTGTGAAAATGTCCCCATCTACCAGGCACGTATCCAGAAAAACAATTTTTTGGAGGTGGGAGGGGGGGGGTCACTGACCCCCTGGACAGTTGAATGAAAATGTCTCTTTCAAGAACTGATCTTTTAAGATATTTATCAAACTCTTGAGGGAGAACATTCATGACATTGTTATTTGTCATGACTTTAATTGCAGTCAAACTGGTACTAAATTCATGGAAACAATCCCAAAAGGATTTGATTTTTGAATTAAATCATTTGAAACTAATGAGAAAATTTAAAGAAAAAAGGGAACAATACTGTTACCAGGGGCAGGTCACCAAGTATGAAGCTTCGCCAAACTGTGAAGAAGGGTAAACATATTTACGATGGTGTCATGTTCTCAAGTAACCCTTATAAGGAGTTGAGGTGTAGTTGAGTTCTGTTGTTGTTTCATGATGTGATTAGAAATTATGTTATTGGTCAAAGAAATTAACTTAAGAAATTTGATTTTTGAATTAAATCATTTGAAACTAATGAGAAAATTTATCGAAAAAAGGGAGTAATACCGTTACCGGGGGCAGATCACCAAGTATGAAACTTCGCCAAATTGTGAAGAAGGGTAAACATGTTTACGATGGTGTCATGTTCTCAAGTAACCCATATAAGGAGTTGAGGTGTAGTTGAGTTCTGTTGTTGTTTCATGATGTGATTAGAAATTATGTGATTGGTCAAAGAAATTAACTGGGAATAAAGTTTGAAGGAATTATGTGATTGGTTGTAAGAATTTATCTGTAACCGAACCTGAAATGAACCGTTGAACACGCTTGTTTGTTGTGATTCGTTGGTGGAAAAGTGCACAGTTATTTATTATCATGTTTCAGAAGTGAAATTTCATTTTTTTTTTCTATTAAATGAAGATAAGTTGTCTAAAACTGTAATGAATTTGCTTTATGTTAAGATGTGTCGTGTATGAATTATGTATGTGGTTGTATATGAAAATTTGAAAATGTTTGTTGAGCAGAATATTTAATGTATCCACGGTAGGCTTAAATTTTGCTTATTTGGGCGCTTTTTGATGCATCAAGGCCATTACATAAGGAATTAAATAGAAGATTTGAGGTATGTGCTTTTGTTTATTTAAATATTCATTGTATGATTTACTGTATTGGTTTACGGTTGAGATTATTGCTTTCTATTGTATCATATTTATATAAAGGTTATCGTATGCTGTGTTAGGAGATAATACCGTAAGCGGGTGTCCATCGCCAAGGGAGATGCGTTGCCAAAGCTCACTATATGTAGTAAACAATCCTGGCAGCGTTGCCAATCGAGATTACCTATTCGGCAACCTTTCCGGCGGAGTTGTGTTGTTTTATGTTGTCATGAGAAACTAAGCTGTTCGAAGGAATTATGTGATTGGTTGAACGAATTTCAAGGAGTTTAACTGGCAAAATAACTGAACTTGAATTTGCCGGGAATGGAAGTTATGTCGTCTGCTGAAGTTTTGTATTTTATAATGGTTATTTTTGAAAAGTGGAATGTTTGTTTGGTTTTATAATAAATGTAGATAATTTGTGTAGAGCTGTAATGAAATCGGTTCCTTTATATGCTGAGTTGTTTCTTATTTCTTTATCAAGTGAATTTTGACAAAAATTTGAAAATGTTTGTTGCGAGTTGTGAAGAATATGTATATAGCGTGTGTTGAGGTATAGTTGTCATGCTTATTTGAATGCTTGTAATGGCTTTATTTTGTGATGAACGCACGTTGTTCATGAATAAAATTACAGGTATGTGGTGCTTTTATTTATTTAAATGTTTATTCCTTGCTTTACGGGACAGCAGTGTATAGCTGAGAATATTTATGGTGTTATGTTTTCATAATTATGTTAGGTTTTTACTATGTTATTCTTTGTGAATTGGGATGAAAAAATAAAAAAATTTAAAGGTTTTAAGAGGGATGGTTAATTTTATCTGTTATATGGGTTTGCTCATGATTTACAGAATTCCCGTACAATTTTTAGGTTTAATATGAATAAATATATAAGGATTTTTGAGTTGTTTGTGATCAGATTTGATTCTATTCTGATTAATAGTGTAAATGTTGTGTGTTTTGCCGGTATTAAATTGCAAAAATCACGTGGGGGAGGAAGTAGTCTGTTTATTCTAGTGGTTTTCTGTTAAAGAGTGTTTTTTAACATTTTATGAAAATATTTGCAGTATATTTTTCTTGAAATCACGTGCACTATTCACGTTAAATATGATTTAATATATGTATTTTTGAGTTGTTTGTGGGAAGTTGTGTGTGTGGGGGGGAGAGGTAGTGGGTTTATTTGATGTTTTTCTATTAATTTAAAACTGTTATTTTTATTTAAATTATTACTATTAATTATTATTACTATTAATTTAAAACATTCATTTTGTTAGTTATGTGTCAACGTATATTTATGTTTTGTTTGGCGTGAAAAAAAAGTCACCAAGGTTAGCCGCTGGCGACAAAAAAAAGTCACCAACTCAACCGACACCCGCTTACCGTATTCCCCTGTGTTATTTTAATTTTATGTGAATTGCTGAATAATTATTCGTGATGGAGATTTTTAGTGTTTTAAGAAAGGTGGATAATTTTATTAGATATATGGGTTTACTTACACGGATTTGCAGAAAACAGGTACAATACTTAGGTTTAATATGAATTAATGTATAAGGATTTTGGGGTTGTTTGTGGTGAGTTTTGATTTTATTCTGTTTTTAGTAATGTAACAGGGTTTCTACAGATTTCACAGCTTTTGCTTCCCTGACTTTTCCCTGACATCTATCACGCTCTTCCCTGACTTTATCTAGCGTGCTTTCCCGAATTTTTTTGTTTCTATTTGTAACATTACATCCTTTAAATAATTTTTTATATATTTTGCACCTTTTTTTTTACAAATAATAATAGTAATAAAATTAATATATACAAGAATCGGGGATTCTTCGGTTACCGGGTGTCGTCGCCAAGCGGTGATGAGTCGCCAAGATTGGAGTTTGGTCGAAAGTTTGTTTACTTTAGCTTTAGAGTCCGATGTCCGTTGTAACCTGTGTGGATTGAGTTGAGGTGTTGGATGATGCTGTTGTTTGGAAGAAATTGGTTGGTTGTTGCGTTGAACACTGTGATGTTTGTTAAGGGAATTTTGTGATTGGCTGACGGTTTTTAACTGTAACCGGTGATCGGAACTTTTAAAAGGGGGATGCTTTGAGCTTGTTTCGTCATTTTTAGTTTAGTTTGCTGTGGGGTACGTGAGTTATTTGTCCGGAACATTTTACGAAATTTTGACATATTAAAGAACCTCGTCTGCTTTTTAGAATTTTAGTGAATGGTTTTAATGTTTTGGATTGTGTGGTTTTAAAATTTTTATGATGCATCCGTTGTTGGTAAATTTTAGTATTTTTAGCATGTTTTTGATTTTAGAAAGTGATGAAAACGTATTGGATTTTTTAATTGATGTGGGCTTAATCCCGGCAAGGACGAGTGTTTTTTTTTTTTTTTTTGTGATTTGTGTGGTTCGGAAATGGCTTGTTGGAATGATAGTGGAAGGAAGGTGGGCTATCGATTTGTTTGCAAGAATAGAAAAAAGAGTAAGTGTTCCGGAACTTTAGATCCCTTAAGTAATACTTTTTTTTGAGAAAACTCGCATTAGTATAAGAGATATATTGGCTATTATTTTTTGCTTTGTTATGAAACTTCCGATTTTGTTCACATTAACTGAAATTAATTCATGACGTGCAAGGAGGGGGGAAAAGGGTATGTCGTCAGGTACGGCCACTGATTATTACCATAAATGATATCGAGAACGAAAATAAGCATTTAAAAAATCTGTTAAAAGTAAGGAGGCCCAAAAACACCCTTTTTCAGTTTATGGCATTATATTTTTATAGACGTACCCAACTTAATAAATTTTCAACAAACGGAGAAAAAATATTTCAATTTTTGAGTGACATAAAGAGGGTATATCCAGGACCCAGGAAAGAAGGATTGAAAATGAGAAAATTTATTGTTCCAACGGTAAAATCGGAAAATATAGAAGGAGTAATTACTGCAGGTTGTAGTAAGGATCCTGAAATTGATGTAGAAGAAATTGAAGAAAGTGATTGGGAACAGTACTGAAATTTTTGGTGGATGGGGGGGTTTAGTTTGCTAAATTTGTATTTTGAGGGGGGGTTTTTGTACGAAGAATGTGCTTTTGATGTTAGTTTTTGTAAGTTTAAAAGGTAATTTAAGTAGTTGTTTAGCGTAGTTTCGTTGTTTGAATATTACGTTTTGTGAGTTTATTTTGGAGTGGGAAAGGAACTCATGTACCCCACAGCCAATTTTTTTTTTTTTTTTTTTTTTTTTTTTTTTTTTTTGTATGCATTTACTGGAATATTTGAATCAGTGTTTTGGATATGTGAAGGTGAGTGAATATTTTATGTATTTATTGTTTAGTAAAACTGTGTTTCGCTCGCGGAAAAATTTGGCGACCAAAAAAAAACCACGCCAAATTACGGGAGTTGGCGAAAAAAAAAATCGCCAAAAAAATAGCCGACACCCGCTAACCGAATTACTCCCCAAGAATCTTATTTGACATCACTGGATTCTAACAAAAACCATGTTTGATAATAATTTAGGATAAAATTAAGCATATTTCAACTGCACAAGATATGCTCATAAAGAAAACATTTTAAAATTATTTATAAGGTTGAATGAGAAAATGAAAATAAAACAATTTCTATACTTAGGTTCAAACAGCAAATATTTCCTTGATTTTACTGCAAAATTCAATTTTTCTTGCATTTCCCTGACCTTTCTTTAATTTTTGCTAATTTCCCTGACTTTTTTTCCCAAATCCCTGACTTTCCAGGTCTGTAGAAACCCTGTGTAAATTTTGTGTGTTTTGAAGATATTAAAATTGAATGAATCTTGGGAGGGGGGGGGGGGAGGTAGTCTGTTTATTTGAGTGTTTTTCTATTAATTTTAAACTGTGATTTTAACATTTTAAGGGAAATTTTGTTGAATATTTTTCTGCAGAAACATATTTTAGTATTTTGCCTCTTTTGAACGTTTTATATTATTTTTATTTTAACGTACCCATAGCCCAGAGGTAGTGCTTTGTTTATGTTCATTTTGTTTGTAATTGGATTTAAGTAAGTCTACAAATGTTTTAATAAGGTGTTTAGATAAGTGTATTGTAGTTTTGGGGTTTATTTTTCCTTATATAACTACATATGTTTATGTTATGTTTGGCGAGAAAGCAAAGTCGCCAAGGTTAGACGCGACAAATAAAAGGTCGCCAACTCAACCTGCCCCTGCTTACGGTATTATTCCCCCCCCCCCAAAAAAAAGTAAATAGTAAAAGAAACAAATTTATACAATGCATGAATAACTTATCAGGCCTAAAAATATGAACACTATGTATACATATCATAAACAAATGGCTGAGTAAGTATGCCTGTTACATAATTTTTATGTAGATAAATAAGAATGAAAATTTGGGCAATGTTTTCATAATTAGAACTAATAATAACAATAAATAGATGGTACTGCATTGCATATAGATGTGTTTTCTTCTTTTTTCGTTTTATTTGCACTAGTTTTCTTAGATCATTGAGCTATTACTTTTTCCGGTAAAATCATACAAGCCGGTGCGCACCCGATGTAAACACGACGACAGTCACTGGAGCTTTTGGTGGCTGTCGCCAACCATTTTGCACGATCAGCAAAGTATTTTAACACATTTTTTTAAAAATTTACATATATTCCACTAACAAAAACATTAAAACAAAATACACCATGCATATTTAACCTAAAAAACGTCAGCAAATTCAGTAACAGGCAATTTAAAATGAGCAAACAGTGGACTGTTTTCAACTCAAAAAACATCAGTGGATTAAACAACCTAGCTGTACACCTCATATAAAGTCAGTATGATTAGAATAGCACATAAATAACACTTATGACAACATAAAAACATCAAATATCAATGTAAAATTCACATTAAAAACCTTAAACATCGCAAAGATTCGTTAAAACAAAGCACTTACCTTTATTTTTTTTTTAATTAACCGCTCAGAAATGTCCCTAACACACACCAGCTTATAACATAAAACCAGCATCCTTTCTTTTATTTACTTTTATATTGACACTGCATTTCTAACACACAACATTTTGACTACTAGGTGTGCCACCGAATATATTGAAGATTTGAAATTGCAGTTTCAATTTTTCTAGAAGAATGTTAATGTTAAAGTTTATACTGAAATCTCAAGAGACGAAGCCAAAGGGGTTGTGTTTGGTCCTCCCAACAAAATATTAAATGTAAAACCTGTCTTTAAATGGGTGCTAAGCTGAAAGTTTCTTTAGGTCAAACCTGTTTTTATTAAGTCATGTTTATGAGTTACTACCAGGGGTTTAGTGGGACCAGAATGACGTTCCGGTACTTTTTTGTGAGCCAGAACGATGTTCTGGAACCCAGATAAAATTCTGTTATATGATCCATGATTTCGGCGAGATTTCCCCTTAAAAATGATTTTTATTTACAGTCAACTCTGAAATCTAAAATAACTTTTAATGTAAACAGTGAAATTTACAGTTAACACTAACAGTGTACATAGATTGTGTAACAGTTATTATGTATGATTGATGTGTTAAATGCAATTTCCGTTGCTTTAATTATTCCTGTGGACAGGAAAATACTCCTTCTAAAAAGGTTAAGGAGTACTTCTACTCTTCTGCAAAAACCTTAGATTGTTTGTTTGTGGAATTACGGCCGATTAGCTACGCGTGGGCTCTAGGCCGATGGGTGGGGTGCCCTCCGTGGGGGTCTTTCTAAGGGGTCCTAACCCGTATTTACGCTAAGTTCCGGAGAAAACCACGGAAAACTCCGAACGGTTAGGTCGACGGGCGCGCGATGGGACCCGAACTCGAGACCTTCACACTTCGCCCGTCTACCATTTCCAGTGGCATAACCACTGTGCCATGGTGAGGCCCCCTTAGATTGATCACTGGTTAACATGAGCTCTGTAATATTGTGATTATAACTCAACTTTGCTTTTTTCGCCCCTTGTGCAGTAAAAATGTACTTCGTTTTGCCTATTACAGGTATTTCAAGCAACAATGATCAATAAAAATTTGAAAATATAGTACAGCTTTACAGTAGTGGATCCAGGGGAGGGGCTAGGGGGGCTTCAGCCCCCCCCCCCAAAAAGATTGCTAAAGGGTAACATTCTGCTTTATTATACACTTTAAGTAGATAAAATGATCTTTTTTTTATAACTTAGCCCCTCCCAAAATGTTTTACATTACTTTATACTAAAATTTTGCTTCATCGTACATTTTGTTTGGGTGAAATAAGCTTTTTTCAAAGTTTAGCCCCTCCCAAAAATAATTTCTGGATCCGCTACTGCAGCTTTAGTATCCTTTTGGTGCACTTTTGTTTTGGCGACTTTTTCTTGCCGTGAAAAAGGAAGCCTTTATGGTAATCCTGCCCTTTGAGGATCTGAAGTTAAGACACGGTAATCCTAAAGCCGGCTTTTTATTTCTGAAAATAGCTACCTGCTAATGATGACGATGTGTTTTATGATTTTATTTTAATGGCTTTATTTTAAATTGAATTTTATTGTTTAATTATTTTTTAAATTTAAAATGGATGTTTAGGTTCACACTGACTGTTTATTTACAGTTTAGTATGAATTAACATTCTTTTGATAGTAATTTTTTTTTAGGTTAATATTTTTGTTTTCCTTTTTTTATTTGTAAAGGGTAGAAGCAACAAATAATTATGTTAAATTAATATTTTACACCGTGAAATAATATTAGATATTTTGCTTTTATAATTAATATAAACAAATAATACTTAATTAGTTAGATTTTAAACAAAATATTAAATTTCATATGGTATAAAACATGACAAATTAAAATATTGGAAAATTTAATATCCAAATGTTTTATTTAATATATTATTAAAATCTTTTTAAATATTTGTGAAAAGATAATTTTTGTTTACGCACATATTTTATTTTTAAAAAATAGCAGTTAATTCATTTTGCATGTTTATGAAAACTTAAAATGAGTTTGTTTTTTTTCCTGGTTACCGTTTCATATTTGACCCAGCAAGATGTGCACCTGGTCTTTCAGGCCAGGGAGATTAAAAAATTACTGTAAAAAATAAACCATCTGGTGAATATTTTTTAGATTTCGTGTAGCTGTATAAGCCTTTATTTTTCAACGAAGATTACCTTGCAGACTATTTTTGTATTTTTAAATCTGCATTGCAGACTGATGTAGATAATTCTGCTACTAAGATTATATTTAAAAAAAAGCAATAAACATACACCATAATTAAAAGCATATCTAATGCCGGATATCCATATATGCCAGTCAAAAGACCTTCGGATATATCCAATATTCGGCAAATCATTATCCGGATCATCCCTAGCGTAAAACATAAAAGGATTTTTTAATCACGCCATAAAATTACTCTTTTGTCTGACAACGCTTCAGCTGATTGACAATTTATGACTTGGCCTTGAATATCTCAAAACTTGCCCTTTTAGTTTTCCTTCATTTTTTATATTTTAATCACCTATTACTGCTTTATAAGGCCGCGTTCAGACTGCCACTTTTGAGTAACTCGAGTTACTCGTGAAAAACCCAAGCCGTTCACGATGCCGGATTTGAGCTTTTCGGGGAGATAAACAAAGCGTTCAGACTGCCAAGTTGAGTAGCTCGAGTTTTTCCCAACTCCCCAAGGATTTTCCTTGGGAAGTTGGGGAGATAGGTCACGTGAGTTTTGTTTATTGTTATTGTTCGCTCCCATTGGCTCCACAGGTTAGTAAATACGTGCCGCCCCTTTTTTTCCTATTAAATACCCAAAACCGTTCACGATGTCAATCTCCCCGAGTAAAACTCGAGCAGTTCGTGTTTTACCCGAAAGTGGCAGTCTGAACACGCCCTAAGATTGCAAAATTTTAAACTGGCAAGGCTTTTTAAGTTATGAATTTTTAAAGAAATAACATTCGGATCTATGTGCAATGCAGTACTATCTATTTATTGTTATTATTAGTTCTAATTATGAAAACATTGCCCAAATTTTCATGCACTGTATAAATTAGTTTTGTTTCCTATTTACTTTTTTTTGCATACCGAATGTCATTGATTTAGTGTCTTTAGCTGAAAATGTATAAGTTCTTTCTGTAACAGGGCTTACGTGAATTTTTTTTAATATGTTGCTTCTAGGTACAGTCAGGGCACAGGGCAGACTGCCCTCCTCATGGGAGTAAATGGGCATGCAACATTGGGGAAAAGGAAGGGGTGTTTCCTATTATAGAAAATACTGTTTTCAAACAAGTGATATCTAAATTTTCTTGAATTTTAGGGGGGCAGTTGTCCCTCTTGCCCTTATTAAGTCTATATCCCTCCCTCCTTATTACAGGCATGAAAGCACAAAACGGCTAAAAAGACTGAACTTTGCTGAGAATCATACAGAACAAATAAATTATTATGCATTTCACACATTATCTGTTATTCTTTTATATGTGTTCATTATTAAATTAACTAATATTCATTATAAAACTGTATTCAGGATAACTAAATTCATTAACCTAATTTAAATACTACATCTCAAATGCATCAATGATGTTGTCAAAGACTGAAAACTTTCATGCTTGTTATTAGTCTGCCACTAATATTTGTGATAATACAAACTTAAGTATACAATCTTATATATAAAGTAAACAAAATAATAAATACAATACAAACAGACAAAAGTAAACAAAATAATCAAATACAATACAAACAGACAAAAATAATCAAATACAATACAAACAGTTTCCAAGGGGTCTTACGGTATAAGTAAACAACACCGTCGATTATTAGGGTTAACGTACCCGCAATTACGAGTTGAAGCATGACAAACAGAAGTATTCAGTAATGTAATATAATTTATTAGCCGACCCATTTTAAATATATATCGTTTCAATTTCAAAAACTATCAAGCTGTTATTCGTGACCATTTGCCAAAATAATATTATAATTGATTCATTTTGTGTCATCAGTGGATCGCGTATGATTAGGGTTAGGCCATGCCCATCACCATGGCATATGTGTGGATATCTTAATATTTTCACTTATTCAAAAACTATTATACATTGTTCATAGACTTAATTGATTCAAAATGAGAAAAAATTAACACTTTTCTTACCTTTACGGAATCCCCTCTATCCTACGCGAGCGAGCAGCGTGGGCAGCCATATTGTTTTGGTTGGTTTCACCGAAAATTCGACTTTTCGTATATCGAACCTAAAATTCCGATAATTCGGTTCGACCTGGGTTAGAATTTTTCAGGAATTTTCAAATGAACCACAAAAGCGGTTAAAAGCTTATGACATTGCTTGTAGCTCTCTGTTTTCACCGGTTATTTGGTGAAAGGTTGAACTTATATTTATAACAGTGTATATAAGATAAAATCACTTATTTTTCTCATATATCCATAAAATAATAATAATAATAATAAGGTGCTTTTTTTTGGTGGGGGGAGGGATTTATATGCTAGATGAATATAATATAAAGAATTTACTGGGGGAAAACGCAACATGATTTTGAGTTCTACCATGATGGGCCGCCAATAAAAGTAGATCAGTGAACAACGTGAGATCATAATTATTGTGATTATTATTTTACAATTCTTTTATTATTATTATTATTATTATTATTATTTTGCTTTCAATAATTTGAGTGAGATATTGGAAGCATTTGACATCATTTTGATATTGCGAGTTTAAAAAAGCATTGGAAAGCCAAAGATTAGCAGACTTTCATGCAAAAACTATATGCTAATATTAGAGTGGGAGACTTAATTTTCACGAGTTTAAAAAATCACTTTAATGATCAATTTAAATTAATAATATCTGACATAAAAGTTACATCACAAGCAAAATAATTAAAAGAAAAAATTAATTAAAAGTAACGTATGTTCTATGTACAGCATTTTTTTCCTTGAGATTTTGTTGCCTTATATTTGCTGCAAAATTCCAAAAAGGTAACTTCATATTTTAAAAAATCACTACATATAATTTTACTCACATTGGTCCATCGTAAAATGTAACGTAATCAGCTTCATCACGTCGTTCAGAAAATTCTATGCAATTTTTGAAAGTATCATTCCATCTTTTTATAGCATTGTCAACTGCTGTTTTTAAAACATAGGCTGCAAGAAATAAAAAAGGGGATTTTACACATAAGTAGTAGATAAACGAGAGTTCACCTCAAGCGGTACCATGTTAATTCTGCGGTACGCCGTACAGGTGCTTTCCCTAGGCTGAGCGGGGAAGGGGGGCGTGGTCGGACCGGATGTGGGGAGCGGATGCTAAGACCGGATGTTCAAAGGGTTGATAAGAATTTTTTTTCCTTTTTTTTCAAATAAGGGGACTTGAAATTTTTTCAGACTTTAACAAATTTTTCAAATAAGGGGACTTGGAAAAAAATTTCAAATTTGAACGCGCAACCTACAAAAGAATTCATAGGCTAATGATTGTTGTCTTAAACCATTAGGCCGAGAATCCTTCAGGTATAAAATTGTAGGTGTATTGTGCTATACTTTAGTTTTGAAAATGAATTGGGACTTTGATTAATTTTTTGAAGTTTATTTTTTTTTATTTAATTAGTTTTCTTTACCATTTAGTAATAGAACCAATGCAAATTGAATAAATGCTGCTTAATACATACTTCTAATTTTTGTATACCGTTTAAGATTATAGCATATATTTAATAAGTAACAGTTTACTAGAATATTAAAGTAGGGTTTAGGATACCCATACATTTTCTACAAATTTCTTCTACTGTTAGGGAAGTGAGAAAATTATACCATAGAACAATTTTAGTACCTATAGTTTTTACAAATAATGATTTAGATAGTGTATGAACTTTTTTATCTAAACATTTTTTTTTCTTAAGAGATTTTTACCCAAGTTTTAATTTTAAGTTAAATAAGTAATTTTACAACAAATATTTTTTTAACCAACAGTTTTAATTTTAAGTTAAATAATTTTACAACAAATATTTTTTTAATTAATTTTACAACAAATATTTTTTTTTAATCAAGAGTTAATTTATTTTTTAACCAAGTTTTAATTTTAAGTTAAATAATTTTACAACAAATACATTTCTAAATTTATTTTTTTAACCAAGTTTTAATTTTAAGTAAATAATTAATTTTACAACAAATATTTTTTTAATCAAATGTTTTTAATTTATCAAGAAAAAAAAATTAATCAAGAGTTTTAATTTTTTGTATACCGTATTTTTGTTAAGTAGCCGTTTAACATTAAAGTAAGGTTTAGGATACCCATACATTTTCTACAAATTTAATCTACTGTTAGGCAAGTGAGAAAATTATACCATAGAAAGATTTTTACAAATAATGATATAGTCTTATATTCTATTGCGAGAAAACCACTTTAGCCATATATCCCCCAAAACTCAAGTTTTTGTATACGAAATGTATGAATACGCGTTAGATCCCCTTAGAAAGTCCTCCTACCAAGGCACCCCTCATCCTAAGCAGATACCCCCGCGTGCAGGTTTGCCTTAAAACACAAACAAACAAAGTATTTATCTAAACATTTTTTCTTACCCACACATTTTTGATAAATCTTAGGCAGCGATTATACTAGTTTATATTTTCTATAGATCAATTAGAGAAAAAATTACATTTTTAGTAATCCTACAAAACTTTTCTACTGTATATCCCAAGTAGAGTAACTTGATTTATAGAATTTCAATACGATACGAGTTAGATTGTTTATGTGCGACACTCATTTCAGTTTTACTATGAAAGCATAATTTTATACATGAATCAACCTTTTGAGTGGTATGCACTTAACCTATTTTATAGAAAGGCGGGTATAACTAGCACAAACTTTTAGACTAGATAGTACTATTGTTAGAAAGTTGAACTATTGGAAATAAAAATTGAAGATCCGTTTTAGCACAATTGCATGCACAGTTTTATACTGCATGTACATAAATATCTTTCAATACTTAGATAAAATGTCAGTTTAAATCGCAAATCATTACTTAAACTAAAAAATACAAGGTTTTTACTTACGTGAAGGGACATCGTTCTAAATCTTCTAGTCTCTGGACAAAGTACCAACATCTATACGGCTAGCAAGACCGGAACATAGAGTAATGATTTAAAATACATTATCCCTAATTCCCGGTCCAACTAGCACATTTTCATTAATTTTTGTCTTCATATGCTGAAATAGGTATATTATTTTGACACTAAAAACAAAACACATTTGAAGATATTAAACGCTTTAAAAGTAATTTTTTTTCTTATAACAATTTACCAGATTCACAATACTATTTTATGTAGGATAAAATTAGTTAGCAAGCGAAAATTTAATCTTAGTTAGAATTTACTGAAATACAAATACTATGCATGCCTTATTTTCTATTAGGAGAAAGCCCTCAAACCCCAGTTTTTGTATACAAACTGCATAAAGTACTTCTACCGATAATGCTATTAATATTAATTACACTGGATTACCCACTTAAAATTTTGCAAAACACCAAAATACAGAAAAACATACATTAACAAAAAAATCACACTTAAAAGTACAACACATCAAAAGTGCAACTATAAGAACCACATAATTATTTTCAATTAGAATTACGGTATCAACTTATATGTAACTAAAATAAAAGAAAATATTACACTTACCCTGTACTTGTACACGCGAGAGGCGAAAATAATAAAAATATTCGCAAATATATCCACAGCATAAGTAGAACACGTGCACGCCATATCCCTAGTACAGCTGATAAGAAATTTAGAGATAAGAAAGTGCCTTGAGGCTCTACAGAGCCGGTACAATAAGAGTTGGCCAGTTTGCCGATAAGATAAAACCAGGGAGGGTGCTAGGGGAATACCGAATTGTGGGGACACGTGTTTCATTCTACGTTCAAAAATGGGGACTTATGGATTAAGATGTTTACTACTTAAAAACATAATCTAATTTTTACAAACGCATTGGAACTTTGTATAGGATATCTATTGAACACGTATTAAATACATTATGATTATTCTTCTGCTTGACATTATATCCTAAATTGAAATATCAAAGTTAAGCTACAACGATTAATATATTTTACGTAGTTTAGGAAAATAATGAATCATTAAATTAATTTCTGTGAAACAATTAGCAAAGATCATTGTACTAAAGCAAATTATTTTTGTTAAGTTTTGATAAATAACAGTAATAAATTATAGGCATTGCAGATGAATGAGTATTCACGTATAAAATAGGTATTAAAATTATTGTTTAAAACAATTTTTAGAATAATAAACTAAAATTTTTATTTAATAAAGTCATAAACTAAAATTATTAATTAAAACTTGTTAATAAATTAAACATATCAAAATTTTTACACTCAATTTTTTTTTATAGACTTAAATTTTACATAGACATCCTTTTAATAAATGCATAAACTAAACTTATTGTTTAAAACAATTTTTTACAATAATAAACTAAAATTTTTATTTAATAAATTCATAAACTAAAACAATTTTTACAATAATAAACTAAATTTTTTTAAATAAAGTCATAAACTGAAATTATTAATGAAAACCTGTTAATAAATTAAACTGATTACTCTAAAAGATAGCTAATCACAACATATATCAGAAAAAATATAAGCAATTATAATACCTGAAAAATACCGGACAACACTCTTGTTGCATGCGGACAAAACATCTGTTTGCACGTCTAAAGAATTCTTAGGTATCCGTTGCAGGAGAACTTACCTACGCCCAACCTACAAACTCTACAAATTTAACGGCAACTGGTTTTGTCTTATCAGGTATCACAGATCAGATAAGAGATAAGGAAGTGACATGCGCAGAAGACACGTGATAGTGACGTGTGCAAATCTGTGTTGATTGAATATCCGGTAGGTTTCTGGCAGGATGTACATTGAGTGGCAACTCTCTGTAACAGGCTAAGACAAGTTAGATGATGCAATATCTACTGGGTTGAGAAAGTTTTAAGGTAGAGGGCGCTTGGGTAATCACGTGATTTTTTAAAGAATCAGTATAGAGACATTTTAGTTAGATAAAATGGCCAGGTGTGTGTTGCGAGACTTCCTTTGCACTGTGTGCGCCTATACTTAACACGTGTGTTTTAATTGATTTTTCGCCGAGTTTCAAAAATGTCTTTGCTTGAATCGATCGAAAATAACTTTAACATTGAATACACTCCCGAGTTTTATACTCAAAGTGATGCTGATGTGTTGCTGCAAGAAATAATACAATTGCCTTTAGATGTAAAGCCTCTGCAAAGTATTGAAAAGAAAATTTCCCCCGAGTTTTATACTGAAAGTGATGTTGACGTGCTACAGCAAGAATTGTTTCAATTACCCCTGCAAAGTAGTGAAAAGAAAATTTCCTCGGCCCGTAAAGTAATTACTTTTGCTGATGAAGGAATCAATTACAGTTTACCTGGAGCAACAGTCTATGTTTACTCTTGGATACCCATTTTGCAAAAAATACGTGAAGATCTACAGAAAGTGACAAATTATGAATTTAATATGGTGCAAGTGAACTTTGGCTCTGAAGAACAACCTAAAATTGAAGACGGCAACTACGAAGATTTTAATCTAGACCTATCATCAGGTGTATGCATTTTAAGTTTTGGATCTAAACGAACTTTGGATTTTAAACCAGCGAACTGTGAAACCGCTACCATTAAATTAGAACATGGCTCAATGTGTAAGATATATCCCCCAACCAACAAACTTTTAACGCATGGTATTCCTTCTGAACCTTATGTGACAGACCCGCACATTAACCTAACATTTGCCAAAATGTACATTTATGAGCCTTCCCCGAAAAGGGCAAAGTTGGACGATTGGACGGATCATCTTTACCATAGCTTATATGCTTCTGTAAATAGTACATGGCACTTGGAAAGACTTATCTACGTTTCACTTCACG
This sequence comes from Cheiracanthium punctorium, assembly GCA_038373885.1. Lineage (NCBI taxonomy): Eukaryota > Metazoa > Arthropoda > Arachnida > Araneae > Cheiracanthiidae > Cheiracanthium > Cheiracanthium punctorium. The sequence continues at coordinate 5,875 of JAWZYV010003953.1, read as the reverse complement.
ATGAAAGAACTGACTTGAAGATCCATATTAGACAATTTATTCAGAATGCCCAATTAGACTATATACCAACCGGTCAGGGAGTCGTGATGAACCCTTCCACATGGATCGAATTTATTGTAAAACTATTAGATTTTAATATAGGTCATAGCAATAGCTCTTTTATTTGTAATAATCAATTATCTGTATTTAATGATGATGGAAAATGCATCTTACAACAAATTTACAAAACCGCAGATTCATTCACGTTAAATCCAATTTCCTTAACACTTTTAAATGATCAAGTAAAAAAACTTTGCGAAATGAGAAATGAAATATTGGAATGCATTTTAAAAACGCTATATACGACGACCCTGCCTCATTTAATTTTAAAATTAAAGCCGCAAAAATGTAACCGCGAACCCCATTGTAATTACGATGAAGCTAAACAACAATTAATGGATATAGTACATCAGGAAATTTTTAAAAACATAGGCCGGGTTCAAGATCATTCTTCGCATAGGATACATGCCTGTTCGAATAGATCACATATTGATGAGCGAGAGGGTCTTATAAGTAGTAAAGCATGGTTTACGGTTGACATGCCGTATATTGCAAGAGAGATATGCGAGAAAAAATGCACTTGTCATTATGACGGAGAATTTTTTTCAAACATTTTCATTGAAGACTATATGAAGTATCTTCAAAATGAGCTATTTAATTCATTTTTTCAACCGTTTTCAGATTTTGCGAATTCCAAGGATGACAAAACATGTGTAATTATGTGATGTTATTGGTGTATAACTAGTATTGCGATTGTAAAAAATATATTAAAACCATTGTGATTATGTAGAAAAAGTTTGCTTGCTTCTACAACAGTAAGATTTTACTGATTTGTGCATGATTAATTGTGGATTACACTTTGAAAAGTTATTATTTTCTTAATTGTGTAAATAGTTTGTGTAATTTAAAATATGTTTTTGTAAATAAATAAGTTTAAACATGAAAACTTTTCTGTGTTTTCTTTATGTGTATGTGCTTGTTGATTACTTGCAAAATAAAAATCTATTAAATAAAAAGTGATAAAGTTAGCATACTTGGTCACGATTTAAGGTTCTCGTTTTATACTTATCTTTTAGACACTACAAGGTAGGAAGTTAGAAATTTAACAAAATTTATTGAAGCATGTACTATGGAAAAATTAATCTACTACATAGAATTAAAATGTTTTGATTAAAATCATAAACTTAAGTGTGATAGGTAAATTGTGTTACACGAGAATTCCCAAAGTACTAATTTTTTATAAAATGAACTTAGCTAAAAAAGTTAATTTCCATAATTTTATAACTTAATCGACTTTACAGGTTTTTCAAAAATAAAGTTAAGTGAGATAAAGAAACTTAGTATTTTTAAATAAAGATTTTTTAGGTGTTCTTTAATGTAAAGATCTTACCATATTTTACTTGAAGTAACAGAATATTTAAAATCATACACTATGTTTTTAAAACATTAGAGTATTACCTTGGCATATTTTTATAATTTTTATTAAGTAATGGGCTTGAATATTTTTATGAGAAATATCAGCTAAGTGCACATGTTACACATTTTACTGATTGAGATGGTTATGCTTACAAATTTTAAATAAATATGCTCTTACTTTTATACATGTTACTTCTTCAAACTAAGTATACTTTTGATTTGTATACGTTTATGAGTTCTCATAAGTTATGAAATTATTTCTCGAAAGGAACTTAGCTATTAGAACTTTGTAAATTTCGTAGAAGTAGTATGCTTAACATGTTTTTGATAAAATAGATTTAAATGTGGTACAGAAATGATCAGCTATTTTAGCATAGATGTATAAACTTATCTTTATGTAAACCTTAACTAAATAAAAGTAATATAATTTATGTCTGTACAAAGTGAGGGACTTAGGCTATTTTTCAGAATTATCAAGTAAAGGGTTTTACAAAATACTTAGTAAACTGCATTAATAGATTGTAAGGTGTAATTTTTTCTTTTAGAAGTTTTGCACATTGGTATATTTTATGTTCTGATAAGTCGTTGAATATGTTCTTGAAATAAACTAACATATCTGTACTTTGAAAATTTTATAGAAGTGACGAACTTTGGTATTTTTAGAATGTTACGAACTTGATACATTTTTTCTGAAGTGCTAGATATGTGAAATTGTCTTTTTAGAAACATTGAATTATTCATATTAGTGCATTTCAGTTACTCTTTCAAGATAACGGACTTAGAATTTTTTACAAATAGCAAGCTAGTAACTTGCTAAACATGCTTGCTAAACTTGCTAAACTTGCTAAACAAAATCACAGTGTCTACTTAATTTATTATATTTTAATTTGTTTATTTCTTTTAGTAGTTACAACTTTGATAATTTTTAAGAACGGTATTTAAAAATATTTGCAAGAAGCATGTTTAGCAAGTTACTAGCTTGCTATTTGTAAAAAATTCTAAGTCCGTTATCTTGAAAGAGTAACTGAAATGCACTAATATGAATAATTCAATGTTTCTAAAAAGACAATTTCACATATCTAGCACTTCAGAAAAAATGTATCAAGTTCGTAACATTCTAAAAATACCAAAGTTCGTCACTTCTATAAAATTTTCAAAGTACAGATATGTTAGTTTATTTCAAGAACATATTCAACGACTTATCAGAACATAAAATATACCAATGTGCAAAACTTCTAAAAGAAAAAATTACACCTTACAATCTATTAATGCAGTTTACTAAGTATTTTGTAAAACCCTTTACTTGATAATTCTGAAAAATAGCCTAAGTCCCTCACTTTGTACAGACATAAATTATATTACTTTTATTTAGTTAAGGTTTACATAAAGATAAGTTTATACATCTATGCTAAAATAGCTGATCATTTCTGTACCACATTTAAATCTATTTTATCAAAAACATGTTAAGCATACTACTTCTACGAAATTTACAAAGTTCTAATAGCTAAGTTCCTTTCGAGAAATAATTTCATAACTTATGAGAACTCATAAACGTATACAAATCAAAAGTATACTTAGTTTGAAGAAGTAACATGTATAAAAGTAAGAGCATATTTATTTAAAATTTGTAAGCATAACCATCTCAATCAGTAAAATGTGTAACATGTGCACTTAGCTGATATTTCTCATAAAAATATTCAAGCCCATTACTTAATAAAAATTATAAAAATATGCCAAGGTAATACTCTAATGTTTTAAAAACATAGTGTATGATTTTAAATATTCTGTTACTTCAAGTAAAATATGGTAAGATCTTTACATTAAAGAACACCTAAAAAATCTTTATTTAAAAATACTAAGTTTCTTTATCTCACTTAACTTTATTTTTGAAAAACCTGTAAAGTCGATTAAGTTATAAAATTATGGAAATTAACTTTTTTAGCTAAGTTCATTTTATAAAAAATTAGTACTTTGGGAATTCTCGTGTAACACAATTTACCTATCACACTTAAGTTTATGATTTTAATCAAAACATTTTAATTCTATGTAGTAGATTAATTTTTCCATAGTACATGCTTCAATAAATTTTGTTAAATTTCTAACTTCCTACCTTGTAGTGTCTAAAAGATAAGTATAAAACGAGAACCTTAAATCGTGACCAAGTATGCTAACTTTATCACTTTTTATTTAATAGATTTTTATTTTGCAAGTAATCAACAAGCACATACACATAAAGAAAACACAGAAAAGTTTTCATGTTTAAACTTATTTATTTACAAAAACATATTTTAAATTACACAAACTATTTACACAATTAAGAAAATAATAACTTTTCAAAGTGTAATCCACAATTAATCATGCACAAATCAGTAAAATCTTACTGTTGTAGAAGCAAGCAAACTTTTTCTACATAATCACAATGGTTTTAATATATTTTTTACAATCGCAATACTAGTTATACACCAATAACATCACATAATTACACATGTTTTGTCATCCTTGGAATTCGCAAAATCTGAAAACGGTTGAAAAAATGAATTAAATAGCTCATTTTGAAGATACTTCATATAGTCTTCAATGAAAATGTTTGAAAAAAATTCTCCGTCATAATGACAAGTGCATTTTTTCTCGCATATCTCTCTTGCAATATACGGCATGTCAACCGTAAACCATGCTTTACTACTTATAAGACCCTCTCGCTCATCAATATGTGATCTATTCGAACAGGCATGTATCCTATGCGAAGAATGATCTTGAACCCGGCCTATGTTTTTAAAAATTTCCTGATGTACTATATCCATTAATTGTTGTTTAGCTTCATCGTAATTACAATGGGGTTCGCGGTTACATTTTTGCGGCTTTAATTTTAAAATTAAATGAGGCAGGGTCGTCGTATATAGCGTTTTTAAAATGCATTCCAATATTTCATTTCTCATTTCGCAAAGTTTTTTTACTTGATCATTTAAAAGTGTTAAGGAAATTGGATTTAACGTGAATGAATCTGCGGTTTTGTAAATTTGTTGTAAGATGCATTTTCCATCATCATTAAATACAGATAATTGATTATTACAAATAAAAGAGCTATTGCTATGACCTATATTAAAATCTATAGTTTTACAATAAATTCGATCCATGTGGAAGGGTTCATCACGACTCCCTGACCGGTTGGTATATAGTCTAATTGGGCATTCTGAATAAATTGTCTAATATGGATCTTCAAGTCAGTTCTTTCATCGTGAAGTGAAACGTAGATAAGTCTTTCCAAGTGCCATGTACTATTTACAGAAGCATATAAGCTATGGTAAAGATGATCCGTCCAATCGTCCAACTTTGCCCTTTTCGGGGAAGGCTCATAAATGTACATTTTGGCAAATGTTAGGTTAATGTGCGGGTCTGTCACATAAGGTTCAGAAGGAATACCATGCGTTAAAAGTTTGTTGGTTGGGGGATATATCTTACACATTGAGCCATGTTCTAATTTAATGGTAGCGGTTTCACAGTTCGCTGGTTTAAAATCCAAAGTTCGTTTAGATCCAAAACTTAAAATGCATACACCTGATGATAGGTCTAGATTAAAATCTTCGTAGTTGCCGTCTTCAATTTTAGGTTGTTCTTCAGAGCCAAAGTTCACTTGCACCATATTAAATTCATAATTTGTCACTTTCTGTAGATCTTCACGTATTTTTTGCAAAATGGGTATCCAAGAGTAAACATAGACTGTTGCTCCAGGTAAACTGTAATTGATTCCTTCATCAGCAAAAGTAATTACTTTACGGGTCGAGGAAATTTTCTTTTCACTACTTTGCAGGGGTAATTGAAACAATTCTTGCTGTAGCACGTCAACATCACTTTCAGTATAAAACTCGGGGGAAATTTTCTTTTCAATACTTTGCAGAGGCTTTACATCTAAAGGCAATTGTATTATTTCTTGCAGCAACACATCAGCATCACTTTGAGTATAAAACTCGGGAGTGTATTCAATGTTAAAGTTATTTTCGATCGATTCAAGCAAAGACATTTTTGAAACTCGGCGAAAAATCAATTAAAACACACGTGTTAAGTATAGGCGCACACAGTGCAAAGGAAGTCTCGCAACACACACCTGGCCATTTTATCTAACTAAAATGTCTCTATACTGATTCTTTAAAAAATCACGTGATTACCCAAGCGCCCTCTACCTTAAAACTTTCTCAACCCAGTAGATATTGCATCATCTAACTTGTCTTAGCCTGTTACAGAGAGTTGCCACTCAATGTACATCCTGCCAGAAACCTACCGGATATTCAATCAACACAGATTTGCACACGTCACTATCACGTGTCTTCTGCGCATGTCACTTCCTTATCTCTTATCTGATCTGTGATACCTGATAAGACAAAACCAGTTGCCGTTAAATTTGTAGAGTTTGTAGGTTGGGCGT
>JAWZYV010003952.1:0-11489 GCA_038373885.1 Cheiracanthium punctorium | reverse complement strand
GGGTTAAGAACGTGAAATTACCTTAGCATTAAAAATACATTATTATTATTAATATTATGTATATGTGTATACAGTACACACGCGTAATGCTCTTATACCAATTTAAATAATAAGTGAAATATTCAGGAGACTACAATTTGCGTATTTATTAAAAATTACATAAACCGTTGACACTAATAAACATCTACTTGAAAATAATAATTTTATGATGATTTAACAAATTTAATACTTACAGTGGTTTCTATACCGAAATTTCCAGAGGCTTGAATCAAGAGCGTTTTAGAGGATTCTACTGCTACGTCCTCAGATGATAGAACTACATCTTTTTGGGGACTAACAAAGTGGCAATCTGAAACATAAAAGTGATCATCCATTACAATGAATTTTTTACATAAAATACATCATTAAATTATGAAAATTCAAATAAAATTGACTGCATAAATTTTCCACCTACATAGCTTATAGAAATTGAATTCCATTCTTATTCACATGCACAGACATAAAAACGCTTGTGAGATGTTAATTGCAATCGGAAATGTTGAACAATATGGCTACTGTTGAGGTTTTAACCCTCCAAGCGGCTGAGACGTAAAATCCCGTCATCTGTAAACGTTGTTCAAAGCGGCTGAGACATAATTTTCTGCTCCTTCTTTTCTGCTTCGAAAGCGGCTGTGACATAAAATCCCGTTACTGCTTACCCCCACTCGCCAAAACACCTGTGACACTTAGATTGATGGGTTGCAAAGGAGGGGAGAGAGCACAATGGCCAAGACACGCCTGCGATACTTTAATTGCAGCTTTCAACCCCCCAGAAAATTATTTACAGATGTGGTGATCATACGTTTTCTAACTAAAGAAGAGAGAGGCCGAATGATTTCGGTATTTTTTCAGACAAGTAATCGTTTGAACCGGAGTCCCTTCTAAGCATGTCGGCCTAGAGCCCACGAGCAGCTAATCGGCCGTAATCCCACAAACCAAACCAAACCCTTCTAAGCATGGTCGGTCACGGGAAATAAGTTTGAATATTTCGTAGTTTTCAAAGATCTCCAGGATACTTTTTCATTTACAATAATTTTAAATGTTTAATGAAAATAAGAAATTTTGAGTAAATATTTTACTTCTTTCAAATTTTACCTGAAAAGGAAAAGCTGTTGCCTCGAATACAACAAAACAGTTGGCATATAAAAAAATAAAAATAAAAAAAAACATATTTTATTAGAAGAGACCGATTTAACATATATGGAGTCTTGGGCACACATGCTTACGGATGAAGAGGGGCTTTAAAGAAATGTAGTGCATATTATTATTTAAATTAATACAAATTTACATGTCATAAAATACTCCTGTATAAATATTAACTCTGTAATTATCCTATTATATAGTTACGCTGATCCGTGATTCACTCTCTAACAAATCCGGTCCCGCCACTTCCAAGCAGAACTTTTACCGTCATTAATCCAATCAGATTAAAAAGTTACTGTGTAAAACTTTAATGAAATTCATACAGTTCGTGCGATCGGCTTGAAAAATTTCATGATTATGTAATATATATATATATATATATATATATAAACGATCTGCACTATTTTAAAAATCTGCAAATCCACCTTCTCTCTCATTTTTAAGCGATTTTCAGCTTTATTTTATTGCGCATTTAATCGCGTTAAGTTTCCAGTAAAATCAAAATCAAACGTCAATAACAGAGCTTGATCCGTGATTAAGTTACAAGACAGTCGGAACACGTACTCAACTTCCCTCACTATTTTTAGGAGAGTCCAATGTCACTTAGGTTAAATGTTTATCTTACATTTCATTGTTTACATCAATAATACTATAAGGACGTTTTGGCAACCAACTATGTTTCAAGAATATTATTTTTCCCATTCCAATTTTAATGAACTAACGCATTATGTAGTAGCTATCTGGTGTTATAAAATAAAGTAAAGACAACTTCTACATAATGCGTTAGTTCATTAAAATTGGAATGATAAAAATAATATTCTTGAAACATTAGAAGCCAAAAAGTCCTTATAGTATTTTTCATGTAAACAATGAAATGTAAGGTAAATATTTAATCAAAGTGACATTGGGCCCTCCTAAAAATAGTGAGGAAATTTGAGTATGTGTCCAGACTGTATTGCTGTAAACTAGGCCTCAGTCATTGATGTTTGAGTTTGATTTTACTGGAAAATTAACTCGATTAAATGCGCGATCAAATTTATCAGTAAAGCTCTATTCCGTCCTAAAGATTAAAACAAAATTAAAATAACTAGTTGAAAAGAACAGTTGTCTAAGATAAAATAAAATTAAATCCCAGTTGGATTCAGTGGTGATGATTCCCCTTCTATGATCTGTGGGCCTCCCACCATGGCCCAGTACAAAAGGGGCTGAAAATGGTAGATGGCTGAAGAGTAAAAGTCTAGAGTTCTGGGCTACCGCGCGGCTGTCGATCTAACGGTCTGGGGTTTCGGGCGGTTTCGCTGGATGTCTATCGTGAATACGCGGAAGAACACCTGAAAAAGTCCTCCGACCAAGGGATTCCGACTTGGCAGATACCCTGAGTGCAGGCTTGCAATAAATGCACTACACTACTCTCTATGATCTGTGAGGTTTCCCTGCTCACCTAGGTCTTTGAATAATCTGCCGGTTTAGCGGAGTGTTCAAAGATCCACGGTAAGAAATTACACATGTAAGAGAAGAGGAATCTTCTCAAAATCGCCTTTTCAGTAATGAATGATGAGAGCAACCATCCTAAACCTGGTTTCAGACGATAAGTATTATTTAATCAAAATTTTAAATTTAAAAAGATCCATTTTTCTTACAAAATTTCTCGCATATTGCCTCCTGCCGTTGAAACTTTTCAGGATCCTCCACTGTCTTAGTTTTACCCTAACTACAACATCTTTCCAGAAAAATTAACTTCCCACAATGAACTGCAAAATTTTTGTTTGTTGATTTTGTGTTATGTGTGTGTGTGTGTGTCAGTTCATTTATGTAAATATGTATACATGGTAGAAAAACTCTTCAACCTGTAAAGAATTAAAGAAATTGTTACTTAAAGAAATACACAGAAATAGAGCAATTTGTATAAAGCCAAAATTTTTATCTTAGATTTCGAAGCATTTAAATTTATACCGGCTCACATGGAAATCGTCAGTTTGTCATCGATTTATTATTTTATTAATGCTGCTTTTAATTGAACAATACGAATTTTAATTTCTATTTTATTCTATATTAGCTGATGTACCCGCTCATCACACGGGAATAGAGATTACTTTAACAATTGGTTAAACTAAGCTGCCAAATAGGCGAAAAAGTAAAAAAGTAAAATTTCCAATTACCTAAATTAAAAAAGAAAGATTAATTTTAGTGTAATTGTTTGAAATATGAAGTTCAAATCGAAGAGATGTTGCAAATCAAAGCCATGATATATAAATACATGGAGAGAGAGGTGGGGATTTTCGTTTGATTATTTTGAGAAATCGCAAAATTATTAAATGTTTAATTTGAATTTCGAGTAATTTATTTTTACATATACATAACATGTTATAACTAGCTGCGTATCAGTTCTTCACGACGAAGAAAGTAATGATTTTTTTTTTTTTTTTCAACAGGCATTTTAAATTATTCCAGCTATACGGAAACTGAAAAAAATGCAGAAAACTTTTACTCGAACCTAGCGTTATGGATATTAAAATATGCTGTCATAGCTAGCTCAATTGTCACACGATGATCCAAAAGCTATATTGGCAACGATTGGTTAACGATCGGGTGACAACCCTTTCTTCTTTCAATACACATAAATTAGAAAAATGTTTTAGTTAATTAAATAATTTAATTTTTCCTATTCATCCTAAAATAAATTTTTAAGGAGTCGTAATAGCCTGGTGTGCAGAAAGTGAAAGGATTCGTTTTCACATCTCGGCTGATCAAAAACCGCTATATGTACATGGCGCAAACGTGAACGATAAATCTGTCGGTCCGCAGCTCCTTTAGCTGTATATAGGCTGGTATACGGATGAGAGTTGCGCATATGCAGAACATAAATAAAGGTCTTTAAAAACGTTTATTATCTAACAAAGATTAATATAGATATTTCATTTAACAAATTTACTAAACAAGTCCTTTAAATGAAACATCGAAGAATTTTTAATTTTTATTTTTCTCGTACGCTTGAGATAATTTAAATGAAAGCTTTATTACCCTACACTCAAGTACATTATACTCTCTCTCTCTCTCTCTTTTTTTAACTGTCATATTTTTTTTTGCATTACAACTTCAAAAATGATCGAGTGAAAGCCAAATTTCCTATTTCTCTTTCCTAACTAACTATATAAACTTTTATGAAAAAATGCACAGTTCGAAAAAAATATAAGAAATAATAATAATTATATGGAACACTTTGCACATTTTATGAAGGACAGCGTCTTATGTAAGGTTCGGGTAAATGAGATATATCTGACATTGGACACTTTATTGAAAATATGTACACGGGGTCTTATCGCATGAGCAAATCGGGGCTGTGTCCAGGGCCTCATCTTGAAAGGGGCCCATTAGATATATTATTTTTCGTTCATTATCAAAGCTTTATAAAGAAATTTTTCAGATAAAGAAGTATAGTAAAAAGATAATCACTAATTTTACTATTTTTAGAGCACAAGCGTCACTCTCACTACCTGCTCATTATGAGAGGGGACAAAAAACAAAATATCTCTTTTTCCAATCTTCATCAGACAAAAATCTGGCTCTGGGTGAGTGTACATGTAAGCCACCGAGAAAAGAACTTTGGTTTCCTACAACGTTGCGTAGTTTCCCGAGTATTTAGGGGGAAAGAGGTGAGGGAGACCAGTTGGTCAGATTCACCGGACATGTGCCTCTACAATACAAAGTAATTTATCAGGCGGTAGGTAGGCTGTCACGTCGGCAGTTTGTTAATTACCTTGTTCTCCACGCCTTCCATGCGGAAATGGGGGGAAGCAGGTTTTTCTTGTGCATTTTCGAGAGATACAGATCCCATACACTGGAACTTTTTTGAAGTTATCACTAGGCAAACTCCAGGCCGCTCGGAGGGTTAAACTAAAGACCGGCAGACGCAAGATATTGGAAGTTAAGTGTTGACACCATCAACTAGTCATGTCTGGTTTTCCTAAGTTTTACAAGTGTCAAATTAGAACGAAATACTAACCATTTGAAGAAAAAACAAAAACAGTGGTGATGCCAAAGCATTAAATGAAAATTAAACTTAAAATAAAACTTAACTTTTATACCATGTATAAAATTAGTCTCAAAAAATATAAAAATTAGAAACAACGTATGTTGAGTAAAATAATAACACAACAAAATTTTATTTGTAACAGGTCATATTAACCCTCTGACTGCTCAATTTTTGGACCAAAATCGCTTCAAAAATTGTATAATTTTTTTTAAATTTCAAATTTATATACATTGCAGAATTGGAATGTGCATTTTTTCTTTCTAGAAAAGATCTTTAATATAGATTTTTATCATGAGAAACTAAGCTTCTGAAAAACCAATTTCGGATGTTATTACATAAAAAATTAAAAAAAAATAAATTTCAATTGAATGACAGTTAATTTCCATTTATTACATAATATAAGAAAATGCACCACCGCCTAACGCTTTGCAGGTTTATTGAATCATGATCAGATTCATCGCCGTCTCAGGAGCAGTCCAAAAAATCTAAATCACTATCACTATTCACTATCAAAACTAAAATCTCTTTCAGAATCTCATAAATCATCCGGAATGTACACTCTGTCAATTGCTGAACGATTTCTAGCAGCCATTTCTGATTAGAATAGGCGGCAAACAAGTGAAGTTAGAGGATAAATAACGAGTATTACCTTCAAATGCCTCAATTTAGTGGACGACTAACGACATGTGTTGGTCAAAACCTAAATTAAACGTCTAAAACTGTATCTAATTTATTTCACTGGTCAAACGGTGAAAACGCGATATGTTCTCCTCAATACAGGAAGAAAAACACCTGCCCGCGAAAATCGCGGGATGAGCCAATTTTGCTACATTTGAGTTGCCCGTGGAAATCGCGGGATGATCAGCCAGAGGGTTAAAATGAAAAAAAAAAGTTTAAAAAATAAAAAAATTATTTAATGAAAAAGACAAATTCTGCACATAGTAATAATGACGTAAGAGGGATTTAATATTAATGAGCGTCTTAAATTATGAATAACTTATAGGAGAAAGTGAAGATACATTTTTTATACTAGCAAAAAATATTTTCAGAGAAAATAACATCTATTAAGAGAGATTTTTATTAACCTTTGCATTGAAAAGTTTAGAAGGGGAAAGCTGTTTTAGGTTAATAGAAGAAATGATCAAATTATGAAGTTGATATACTGTTGCAAAACTCTGCTGAACGTTTTTCTTTTGAACTAAAAAGTTAACACATTCTTACAGGTGTAAATATTTGAATTTTCAGAGTACACAGGTCCTATGTATAGTAAAAGGCAGTCTTCTTACACTATTATTTCAGAACATTAAACGAAAAAATAACCTCAGAATCTTGAAAGACTGTAGAATATTGGAAGACAAGAATTAACTATTTTCAATTGTTTTTAAATTCTAGTTACTCAGTAGAATATCTGTAGGCAAATTTTGATGGCTGCAAAAATAATCTATAGCTATTTTAAAGATAAAGTTAAATCAGTAAATTGTCTTTAGATTTTCAAGAAAATCTTAAGACAAATCTGTTTCATTTCGAAATATTCAAAATTTCTATAAAATATCTGCAGACAGTCTTCAGGTATTTTGAATATAACACTATAATAATATGAATATAATACAAGTAAATTTCAGTCTGTAAATCACCCTAAAATTTCTGCAAAATATCTGAAGACTGACATTTTTTAAAGAAAATCTAAAGAATGTTTTTAGTGAAGGACGAAACACAAACATCTGTTTCTTCTGAAAATGTGAACACTCTCTTCACAATTCACATCAATACAATAAATAAACAACCAGTTGAACGACTTCCACAGAAATTTCAATTCCCATAGAAAAAGAACATTCCGTAAACTAAAACTTAGTACTCGAAAAGAAAACGGAATTGGCCCAAAGCGTACAATATTACATACTTCACAAACAGCTTTCACACTACGGCTACACAAATAAAAGATAAACTCAGTATGCTAGGCGGCTCTATAAATGTTCTCCGCTAGCTAGAATTCAAAACTGATTGACTGGGCCGACCGGCTCTTCTATTTCTACTCTCTGACGACGTTTTACCAAAGTTCCTGCATTTCATTTACTTAAAATTACTTTCCCTTTCCTGTAATTCGACAGCTTAATGCTATTTCTATGCTAAAAACAAACCGTACAGGCGCTGCAGCTTGATTACTAAATCTAGCAACTTTTTGCGAAGTAACCGCTAACCTAATTTTATGTAATGGGAATGCGAGACTAATATCTCGCGATCTGATTAACCAATTTGCAATTCTTTGCCCCATATGTAGAACATACATTTTACACAAAACTGAGCCCCAAAAGAGCAGATCACCCGGAAAGTTCGGAATTGTTCAATGCAAATGTTCTTACGTGTAAAAATTCCAATAGTTTAACTGTTTTCATGCCAATATACTTAAAACCCCTTTCTCCTAATCATTAATCTAATCATTAGCTGATCAATCAAATTTGAGTGATTTAAAATAGGTGTTAAAGCAGATATTTTATTCTTTGTTCTTGTTTACACATTATAGAATACTTTTATTAGGAATTCAGAAGCAGGTTTTGACAGCACTTCTACTGTCATATCGAGAGTCGAAAATATTTTCTAGTATATTCATAACAGAGAGAGTGGTTGAATTTTGATGTGGATTTCTTGGAAATGATAGTTAAGAAAAAGCTGCAATTTATCTATAAAAAATAATTTAGAAAATCTATGAATTAATCCGAATTGTCTTCTCATGGTCAGGGATTGTAAGCCATACTTTATGAATTTTAGTAGCCACGGAAAACATTAGCTTTTCTTCCTTTAAAGGAGTTCTTAACTTTTATGCAAACCACGATCGAAGTTTTTCGATGTTGATAAAGGAGCCATTCGCCTGAAGCATGCTCTGCTATACCTTGGTTGTAGCTCACAAGGAAAATAAAAATTTGTTTATTCAGGTTCACTCGTTGATAGCGGGATACTTACTGATGAGAAGCTTCGGTAAAAAAATATATGTACACACACTTGATCATTCAAGTTTTCAGTAGTGGGTGTTTTTGATTTAGATTAACGTTAATTGTTACGATAACGTTTAAATTACATTTTTTTCATTTAGAATTGCAATCGTCAGATAAAATTGGATTTTGAAACGCTAACTTTTGTCACTTTTCAGTATACATAATTTTCACAAAGTGAATTTTTCTACAGAGTTTTCTAATTATTCGAAATTTAATTGATTTCTCGCCGCTAAGAGTTAACTGATCTTGAAACTTTCAATGTATTTAATGCATGCCTTTCTGCTGATCGCAGTTTTCCGCTTGACTTCAATAGTTTGAACTACTTAGTGTGACGCTAAAAAGTCGGTTTGTTTTCATGTTTGATATGATTTGTATCACACAACGTTAAAAATAGTTTGTTGAAAGTTCATGCTTCCGTTCCGTCTAATGAAATGTACTATGAAAATTGAAATGTTAACTGTTTTTAATCAGAGATTTTTTTTTTTTTTCGTTCGATGAGAGGGTGTACAGAAAAGTTCCTTTGTTGAAAGTTCTGTTGTGCAACCCACACTAGTTTCTTGGCAATTTTTCTCCTTCGCCTTTTTTAAAAAAAAAAATTGTTCTAATTATTTTGTTATTGTTACATTATAATTACGCGATATTTCATTTACTTTTGACTTCATTTTAACAGCGAGCATATCTCAATTCTTACAGATGAAGCTCACTGTTTAAGTGTGTGAGCACATTGAATTGTGTTCTGTGTGTTGCTCTACAATTTTTTACTGCACGAGATTGACATGTTTTCACGTGCTGGATGAGAAAAGCTTTCTGGTGTTTTTCATTAAAAGTATGTACTTCGATCTTTATGCCTTTAAATGTTCTCTGTCATTTTTTTCAGCCCCAATAATACACACTAAAACAATTTTTTTATGGTGGAAATTTCTTGGGATTTCCACGATCGGTATCGTCTGTCGATAATGATACCATGATTTCAAAAATAATTTTTTTTTTCTTTTCGGATAAAACAGCGTATTTTCATTGATTTTTATGGCCAGGATTTTACAGCTGGAAGGAAATTTCAGAAAGCTCTTTAGAAAGTTTTTTTTAAAGCATACTTCATCCTAGCTTTCCATATAACTGAAAAAATGAATATTAAATCCGCTTTTAGATCTGAATAATAAAATGTTAATGATAGATTTCAATATGCAAGTCCTTATAACGGATCGGGCGTGGGTCAAAAAAAGTGCTACACCTTTTTTTTCTAAGTAAAAGTTACAATGGGTCATTCACAACACCAAATATTAATAAAACAATATTAGTACAAACGTAATTCATAACACAATAATAAATTGTACTTACACGCGATAGGCTGAAGAAAGTAACGCAGTTTTGTTTTCAGAGTACACAAAAGTAACATTTAGAAAGATTGAGTCAAAAGGCTAATGCACTTCTTTTAAGATCTGAAACTAATTTCATCGACAGCCTTCTTACACATATTCATTAGTACTGGATATATAATGACTGTTTTGGCATTCGAAATTAGAAAAAATTTAAAGGAATTCGTAAAATTTGCTTTTATTTCAACATTAGTCGAGCAAAGTTAATTACTTTTAAAATCGTGAAATTCAAGTAGAAAAATATTTACATTAGACACAATTGCGCCAAGAATTTTCTAATGAATTCTTATTGACAATGAACTTGAAAATGCGAAAAATCTTTGAAAGAGACAAAAATCCAAGCAACGAAATTCCACGGATGGATTATTATTTTGTGATTGAAAACAAGGATAGATTATTATTTTGTTGGCCATTGTCGGACCAATGGTTCGCGAGTTATAGCCATTTGAAGTTCGCGAATTTCGGCGATCTAGGTATAAAATGTTTATAACCAAATTTTAATTATAACCGAAAGTAAATCGCGCCAAATGACATCTATTGGCACCAACAGCCCACGTACCAAGCAGCTAAGTCGTCGGGTATATAGAACAGGAGATACGGGAGGTGAGGTTGGAGAATCATGGGATAGTGCGGCAGGGGGCGGTATTTTGATTTAACCAAACGTGCTTTTAACTATGTTCCAATTGAGCTAGAATTATGAATCTTGGTGGGTATTTAGGTCTTGCAACAAGGATGGATTTATATTTCGTTGCCCATTGTCAGACCAATGGAACGCGAGTTATAGCTATTTGAATGTCGCCAATTGGGGCGATCTAGGTTTAAAATGTTTATAACCAAATTTTAATTATAACCGAAAGTAAATAGCGCCAAATGACATCTATTGGCACCAATAGCCCACGTACCAAGCAGCTAAGTCGTCGGGTATATAGAACTGGAGATACGGGAGGCGCCGTTTATATTGTCATTGGATAGGGCGGCAGGGGGCGCTATTTTGATTTAACCAAACGTGCTTTTAACTATGTTCCAATTGAGCTAGAATTATGAGTCTTGCAGGGTGTTTAGTTCTTGCCAAGACCGTTCTTTTGATACTTTGTTGGACATTGTCGGACCAATAGTTCGCGAGTTATAGCCATTTGAAGTTCGCCAATGTTGGCTAAAATGGCAGTGTAAACACCTGAATTTTATTTTATCGAAAAATATGGGCTCTTTTCTGAACACGCGAACGTCCATTAGTGTTCTGAACACTGGAACAGACCGTGCTAGGCCCCCGGAACCATAGATGGGACGATAGGGGTGGATTTTACCCTTTATGGGCGTAAAGTGACGGAGACGCCGAGATCTCTTTACTGCGACGAACACTATTTTAACTATGTTCCAATATAGCCAAAATTATGAAACTTGGTGGGTGTTAAGGTGTTGCAAGAAGGTATGGATTTTTATTTTGTTGGCCATTGTCGGACCAATGGTTCGCGAGTTAGAGCCATTTGAAGTTCGCCAATTTTGGCGACCTAGGTATAAAATGTTTATAACCAAATTTTAATTATAACCGAAAGTAAATCGCGCCAAAATATCGTCGGAGTAAGGGTTAACTGGTGGTAGAAGCTTTTCTTTTCTACACAGTAAAAAAATTCAGAAACGTTACACACTTATAGCAGAAAGGTTTCTAAAAGTATAGCGTAGCGTGGGTTATGTTTTCGAACTCACGATTTCGGAAACATAACCCACATTTCGGCGTAAAATATTTACGGGGAAAGGAAATCTTTATTTGGGACTTCGCGCATGCGTCAAGTGCAAAGAGACAGAGAGATAACAGTGAACGCGTCTTCCCTAATAGCACAGATGGTCACAAAAGAGTCGCTGTGACGTCACAGAGGGTCACAAATGTCACAGGACTGTCACATTGTAATT
>JAWZYV010003951.1:0-11183 GCA_038373885.1 Cheiracanthium punctorium | reverse complement strand
TGGTGTAAATGTTAAAGATTTCACTAGTCTTTGTGAACTGATAGTTTCTGACCAGATTAAAAGAAGAGTGCCACAAGAGGTTAAAGAACATTTTATAGATAACTGGCATAAGTGGAACACTAGGGAGGAAATAGTGGAAAAGTTAGAAGAATATGAATCAGCTCGTGCTTTATTTAATAAAACATTTCCTAAAAATGTGAATGAAGAAAATGACACGTTTTCTAGCCCCGTGCCAGGGAAAGAAAATAAAAATTTTGGAGCTACCAGGAAAAAATGTTATGCTTGTAATAGTTATTCACACAAAATTGCTGAATGTAAATATAGGTTTAGGAACGATAATTTTGATCGTACAGGTGAAGGTAAACAGAAAATTGTTAATCAAATGGTTGTAGAAGAGCCAGGCAAAACCGAAAGCAAAAATAGATTCCGACGTGAAAGATATGATCGAGCAAAGTATAGTTATAGAAATAAAGCTGAATCGGTGGTAGAGAACAAAACTGTGAAATCCTGTAGCAATAAAATTGAGAAGTATGTTAATATTTTTAATGTTGATGTGAAAGCAGTAATTGATACCGGTTCCGAAGTAACTTTGATTGACCAGAATATTTATGAAAAGATGGGATCTCCTATTTTATCCAGTACAGATATTGATTTGTGTGGTATCGATTCTGAAAGAGTTTCACCCATTGGTTTCTTTAATTCTAAAATAGTGATTGACAGTTGTACAGTATATACTAATGTTTATGTATTGAAGAATATGCGCTTTAGTGCAGTCATTGGAATGGATGTAATATCGAAACTAGAATTTAATTTTGTGCAAGGGAATGTTAACGTAAAAAATGCAGCCATGATTGATGTAGTCTATCCTACTAAACGAGTTACTAATTTATGTAAATACTAGGGATCGACCGATACGACCGACCGACACATTTTCGCCGATGACCGATACCGATACTTTACCTATAAATTCATTTTCAGAAATAGCCGATACCGATACTTTTAAGTTATGGTATCGGCCGATACCGATACTTAACCGATACCGATACTTTACATAATTTAACGTCATTTAAACCTACATCTGTATTCTGGGCAGTTTTTGTTATGCGAGTGTAGTTCTCGTTAAAATGAGTAACAGCATGATGAAATTTTATCCCAGTAGAAAGCATTAAAAAGAAAAAGCAGTAGACACATTGAAGTGTGAATTTACAGTAGTTCTAGTCTTTCTTTTCTATTCAATCATGCCGAGGAATGGCCGAATTTATAAAAGCTGAGCACTGGGAAGCGTCTTAGTGTGCAGGTTCGGAATTCTTTCTCCTCGCGTGGCTGTCAGTCTAGTTTTGGGCGATTTTCTCCAGATGTTACGTGTATATGCGTTAGACGCCCTTAAAAAGTCCTCCGCCCAAGCCCCCCTATAGGTAGATGCCCCTCATTTACGCTTGACAGAACACAAACACGGGGGGGGGGGGTTAAAGGGATATATTAATAAGAGAATCCATTTCTAGTGCCGACTGGTGCAAATATTTAAATCAATTTTTCTCAACCTCTATTTTCTCACCTAATTGTTGCTATGAGCCAGATAAAACGTTTTCATATTAGACCCAAAACAGCTTCCTGCTTGCTCTTACTATATGTGTCTTTGTTTTTGGTTCATGCCTCGATTTTGTGCTTACAAAAGTAAAAACATGAAATTTATTCAACTTCAAAGCTTGGAAGTTTTATTGAAATTTTCTTTAATTATAATCCTTTCACATATGAAAATATTTTTTAGATTACTTAAATTGCATTAAATTGTGATAATGTATAAACTGTACAGCATTATGAGAGTACATATGTATTTAGGTAATGTTCATTAAATACTTATGTAAATTCTTCCCTTAAAACACTTAATAAGTTCACATTAATTAATGGTTTTATTTATCTTCTCCAATTATTTAACCACTAAGTGAATTATTAAATGTTTTAGGAAGATTTCTTTTTAATATGAACTCATATAATCATTTTTAAGTTCTTTTTGAAAATCCAAATATTTTGGTTCTCCGGACAGGGTTAAGTCACAATTAATCCGGATGATCCATGCATTTGATCTTTTCCGCACTAAGAACAGGTACACACCGATTATTCCCGTGTTTCCCTTATATATAAACAAAACACCATTCACAAGAAATATGTTTTTTACCCCAAAATTTGAAATAAACTAAATAATAATTGGTATTACTAATTATACTAATACAGTTTCAACTTTTTAAATTAGCAAAATTAATAATTATTAGATATTGATAATTATTACACTTCCCAAATCAGAATGGTACACAAATCCTTACGTTCTCTCATTAATCTGATAGTTAATAAAATCATTAAATGTTTGATAATTCGTACTTTTGATAGTGTGTAATGTTTTAAAAAGGAATCATTTAACTTCTGGACCAATATAATTAAAGTTCACGGGAGTCGCCAGTTTTCAAGTCACTGCCAAAAAGTTAACTTCTTTGCGACACGAAAAAGGATAATTTTAGTATCATTAATTTTATCATTGAAACAGCTACAATATGAAGAAAAATATTTTTGCTCATTTTCAAGTTACGCCTTGGAGGGTCTAAATAAAAGATGCTTAAAAATGGCGATATTAAATGAAGGTTAAAGAAAAATCCAAAAATGATAAACTAAATTTAATTTTCAAGTCTTGAAAAAAAGTTGCTACTTAAAGTATCCATATTTAATGCAATTGATCTTCAGTGTGTTAACATGTTTTTCTGTGATTGATTTGAAGAAATTTTATCTGCGACTTCGGTAACATCCTAAAGTTTGGCCCACAACTTTTCAAAGGTTGCCCGTACTTGCTTTAACACTTTGAAAGTCGTCGTCCCCTGAAATATCAAACGATGTCAAGGACAGTCTCCCCCATCCATTTTGATATCTATATCATATCCAAGCCGAATCAGATGTCCTTGAGCCAATTTTTTTAAATCAAAATTTAAAGCATGTCTCTTAAGCGGGATATCTATATCAAGAGCTAGACTTTCTCCAACGATATCAAAAGCCTATATATACAGTAGAATCTCCCTATAACGAAGTCTCCTTACAACGAATTTCTCCCTATAACGAAATTTTTCATGGAAATGTAACTTTAAGGCTTAAATAACACTATAAACATTCTCCATATAACGAAGAGCTTATCTTCCCATAGCGAATATTTCCGATTTACCTTTGATGTTTTTGTTAGTTTTGAAGAAAATTTTAATTTTTGAACAGACCAGTTAGTGGAAGAGTAACAGATGATAAAAATGGAGACCAGGAAAGTGAAACTAACTCGATAATGAAGACACTTCACAAGGGCCCAATTATGACCAACAGGTGCATTGGGCATTGATAGATTTGGGGGGCCCCAATCTATGAAATTTGTTATATTTTTCATAAAATTTTGATATAAAAAAGATGTTTCAGAAAAAACATTTAAAATTGGGGGCCCTTTCAAGTCGGGGGCTCGGAGCAAAGTCCCGATTTGCCCATATAATAATATGGCCCAAACCACAGCAAACTTTAATACTTCAACCTTTCAAAACCATTAAAAGAGGTTTCTAAATGGAAGAAAATGTGCCTCACTCTATTTTCAGCGGACTTTTAAAATGTGAATATTTTTATGAAAATTTAAAATCACAGAATGCAAAACAATGTAAAATAACGGAATTTTGAAGTAAAAGGAACGTAAGTGCATTAAATATTTTATTCTCTGAATTCGTGGATTGTCTTTACTTTTTACTATGCGAATTTCGGAAGAGGCGAGCAGTTAGAGTGAAGTTGACAGAGGACGGACGGAGAGATTTGAACGAGAGTGGAACTTTTCGTGCATGCTTGGTGGCGTGTATTCGTCTGTTCTTTTTTTAAAGAAGTGAATCCTGGTTGTGGATGATGTTTTGTTAACGTACCTAAGTGGTGTAAAAGATTTCTAGTATAACTTTGTAAATAGAAGATTCATTAAATGTGTGTGCGTCCAAAACAACTTCGACTAGTCATTCCGTTTATGTCCTGCTTTTAATTTGAAGCACAATAATTGTAATTCATCAATTCATAAGGGTCAGTAATACGACCCTATATATATATACAACTAATAAGTTAAAACACAAAACATACTACAAATAAGACATACCTCACATAAAAATATAACAGCTATTGGCAAGAATTAGAAACCATATTTTGAAGCCAAATAAAGTGTAAGAAATTATTTTGAAAATAGAATGGAACGGAAATTATAACCACTGTCACCATCGTCGGGGACCACAAACAGTGATTATAATTTAGAGCAAAACCAAATAGTAGGGTTTCGGTTGTGTGGCATATCAGAAGAGATATTAATCTCCACACATCTGGGCCCATACCCTACTACAGTAAAACCTGTGTTGAACGACCCCCGTATTTAAAGACCACCTGGTCTTGTCGACCATGTCTTAGCGGTCCCAAGTACCATATAATTATAAATAATGGTTTATTTTCCTTATTGAACGACCACCTGCCTGACGCGACCAACGACCGCTATGTATGAGAAACAAATTTATTTAAAATCCTATTTTAACGACCGCGAATTCTTAAAAAAAAAATCTTATTTTCCCCTATTTGAGTAAGTTCGTTGTTCGAATGATCAGCAATCACGCGGTATGATGAAAACAAAAGTTGACACTTGTTTAGTTGAGTTGTAACGCAGCTTCCAGTCACTAAATAATCCATGGAGTCAGTGAACGCAATAGCGCCATGCACGCAGTTACTTGTGTTACTGCTTCTTGGAAGATATTTATTGAAAATAGAATTTTATGCATTTAGACATTACAGTGAATCGTTTAACACGATTTTTTAAAAAAAAAACATTTTTTCGAAAAATAATTCCATCACAAAATCTGTGCTCCGTAGGAAAATACTACAGAGAATGACGTCATTGTTTCGACCAACCAGCGATGCCGATACTGGCGAGAGCTAAGCACGCAAAATTCAACACAAAATTTTATTATATCTTTCAATTTTTTTTTTAATCTAAAGATATTCTAACTTCATTTATTAAAATATATATAAATCTCACTGTCTTTCTCTACATATTATAAAAAAGTAAGTACACACATGCTTTTTATTATGTTATATCTACTATATAAAAGCCCTTTCAGTGATAACAGGTAATTATCAAATAAATTCCAATTCTATTGATAAAATTAAGTACGCTTAAAATTTTGTCAAAATGTATCGTATTACCTGAATTCAAAGACCGACCCTCCTTAAGGCGACATACGCTGGTAGAAAACGAAACTGAGACATCCCATGTTAACCTACGGGAAGTGTATTTTCTCGTCCTACGTCTACAATTTTTGTTATTTTGAATCAGTTTTTTTTCCTTGCCAAGATATTAATGCGATACAGATTATGTATTTTCTAAAATTTTGATATCAGTTCTTTTAATATTTTTAATATTCAATTAAAGTTGGGAAAAACAGGTTTTTTGTGCTTGAACAGCCGTAAAATATTTTCTAATTAAGATAAACGAATTTCGTAAACGGGAGATACATGCTCAAAGTGTTTACTGATTTTTCAATAAAAATAAAAAAATATTTGATGAAAAATAAATTAGCTATAAACGAAACTATCGAGTCTACATTTCTGTGAAAATTCTCCGCCGTAATAATGCGCCATCTGGGTCATTCAACGAGCTAGCCGCTGGCCTGGGTGTAGGGGGGAGAATGATAAATTGCTGTCCCTGGGCAAAGAGGCAAAGAGGGGCTATTCTTGCTATTCTTGAGGGGGGGGGGAATTGTACGTAATGTACGTATGAGCAGGGGAAAAGAAATTCTACTCTGGGCTGGGATGGGACTGGAAACCGAAATTTTTGCTCTCAAAAGTGTGTGAAAAGGAATAATATTTGTCACACGAGAATTTTTCAGAAACCAACAGAGCGTTTTTGTGGAAAAAAATTAAGTTGCTTTGTAATAACTTTTACAAATCGGGACTCATTTACTGCTTCTTTACATTTTAAAATACAGCTTTTAATCATCTTTATTCTTGTATAGATGACAGACAACTTTTTCTTTTTTATGTTGAACGTAAATTGGCTTCAAATGAGAGAAAAACTGAAAGGTAGGGTGGAAGAGTTTTCATAAGAGAAATCATATGTAATAAAAATATTTATTAAGTGTTAATTAAATTATTAGACACAGCAGTAGAGATTTCAGTTTTTTTCTTTTCTTTTCTACAGGATGATTTAAATATTTTACACAATGCAGCAAAATATTTTTTTTTATTTATAAGGAAAATGAACCATTGTTTCGTTTTAATTTATTATTATAATTACTTATTTATTTATAGCGTTGTATGTTAGAGATGAGTTCGGGCTCATTTTTTGAAGCACGAGCCCTAGGACTTTTAATCCGAGTCTGCGAGAGCCCGAGCAATATTCTTCAAGTCGGAGCCCGAAATTTCAGCAAAATATAAATAAAATTCAATTACTTCATTGATAGAATACAATAAATTTTGCCGTTTCTGAAAATTAATTGCACGCACCTTCTAGGCGCCCGTGCAGCTATTTTTATTTTTTAATAAGTACGTTTATTTTTCCCACGAATGGCTTTTAAAAATTTGTTTCAAGGTGTTGTACAATAAAGGAGAAAATTTTCACGCACCCGAGCCCGAACGCAATCGTGAATTACAGAGCTCGAGATCGGTCGTGCCCGCGCTCGGGCTGAGCCATCTCATCCCCGGTGTGTGTGTGTGTGTGTGTGTGTGTCTAGAACTGCTCCTAGAGCAAAAGAGTAGCAAAAAAAATCGGTACTTAATATCAGTTACTTAAAATTAAAATCTGAGGAGATATTAAAAAGTCAGTTGTATCTGAATTTCTATAAATAAATACAAATTTTAGAGCTCCCTTTTTTTTTTTTTTTTTTTTTTTTTTAAGGACGAGAATTTTAAATAAATATTTGCATAAAGTCAGTTATTGAGTCAGGACATATTCCTTTATATAGAGAGATTAATGTAGAAAAGCTTTAGGCGAATATTTGCACTTTAGAATATTTGCACTTTACAGGAATCGGAGAACTACTTGAATTATTCCAAGCGACGTAATTTGTACATCACAAGTTTGAACTTCACTAGGGGGGGGGGGTTGAAGGGTTTCTAATGCACTTTTAAATTCGTGATCAGGAACTGATTTCCGGCAGGGCATTGGAGACAAACGCCATGGGCCTCAACAAAAGTGCCCCTCAAATCACCCTTTAAGTTTAAAAATTTGTAAATTTTTAATTTAATTTAAAATAAGAGACAAACTAATTTTATGAAAAATATTTGTTAATAATTTGCTATTTCATATCGCCAGGGATATATCCAACCTCATTTTTTTTTTTTTTTTCTAGTATCTGGCATCACCGAAAACTTATCATGGAATGTATGCGGGCTGATAGCGAGAGAACCATACAGTTGATTTTCAATTATAGCAGATAAAAGGGAATACCTGGAACAAAGTGAAAATCTAAACTCTCTATGAATAAAATACTCATATATAGGAAAAAAACTACAAAAATATTGTGGAACATGTTACTTGAAAAAAAATGGAATAAAATTCATGACTGAAAATTAAATAATACAATCGAAATAGTATTATTTTTCCAGTGGCGTAGCCAAGACCACGCCCCCTACACCCATGAGGAATATTTTGTCATACAAAATGTATATTCTTCACTCCCTTATCACACACGCGTATACATATATATGAGCTGCTGTACTCGTAAACACTCCCCCCCCCCATGAGAAATTTTGGCTACGCCACTGTAGCCTGCATAATATCATTACTATTAAACTATTGCATTTTATTTTGCATCTAGATTAAATAATCATTTTGATGCTATAGTTGTAGTAACATCCTTCTCTGAATGGTGTGATATGAAAGTTGCTTTGTAAGACACTGGGATCCAAGTTCTGCAAATTGTTCCTTGTTCATGACGTCAAAATGATGCCAATATCGCGTACGATCAGTGGCGCAGAGGGACAGGGGGAGCAGAGAAAAAATCCCCTGGGCCGCACCTTGTGAAGGGGCCCCCTTTTGTTGATTATATATAATACTAAATTGCATGCTGACAATTTTTTAAAAGAAAAAAAAAGTCCAAATACAGATTAAGTCCCCGGAAGTTTCAAATTAATTTTTGAATGAAATTGCAAAAAAAGACAGCTAGCACAATCCCCAAACTTGACAAAAACGAGGAGTGTTAGTGATTGAGTCTTCTTTTTCAAGAAAAGAAGAATTTGATGGTGTTATTCAACGATTTGCCGTGTCTAAAGCTACGAAAGATTTTTTGAAAAGGAATCATTTTTTTATTAAGACACATTGTTAAAAAATGGAAGAAAAGCCATAGCCAGAGAAGAGACTGCGGGCCCACCCAACCTCCGAAATTTTGAATTTTCGTTGAATAATGACCATGAGTGGTTTTTTTTTTTTTTTTTTTTTTTTTTTTTTTTTTTTTTTTCGGTTAGCCGGGAGCAAGGAAAAATTGCCAAATAATTGGAATCTGCGCCACATACTTACAAACCTAAAGCAATTTCCAGTACATAGTTCTTTATCCCTTTCCATATATTTTGGAAGTTTAATTTATTTTCGTATTTTAATTCAATTCCACACGTTTTTCCCGATTCCGCATTATGTAAACAATAATCATATAAATTTCTCTTTAGTAAAGGAGAGGAGGGTATTATGGAATAGTCGGGAAATATGGAATACCGAGTTCTTGGCTCTGTTAGTTGCTCTTGCTACAAGGGAATACCATGAGCAACTCAAGAAAGATTCCCGTCTTACAATGTAGTAAGAGTTGACCGCTCTCTGTTGCCGTACCACTCGCTACAGAACAAAGTATGTTTTGTGATTTTCAAGAGTTTTTGTAGATAAGTTTTCAAACATTTTAACTTACTAGTAAACACGTGACATGAACATTGATATTACGCATAATGTACACTAAGAGAATGGTAGTTTGTTGTACTGTGGTTATTTTTTAGATGACAGCGTTTTGCCAATTAGTTTTAAAGGTTCGTTTTCCGAGATGGTGTGTCGGGTATTATGGAATACTGGGTAATATTGTAATGGATTTCATGTCATCCACTAAAGAACCGGAAAATAAAGACGCTGAATGCATCTTTTGTCACGAAAAATTCTCTAAAGATCAACGACGATACGTTTGGATTCAAAGATCTAGCTGTTCTCTGTGGGCTCACCATGACTGTACCGGAGCAAAGAAAGAAGATTATATCTACAACTTTTCTAAATCGACTCGAAGCAGAAATGACTCCAATATAATGATTTGAATTGCAAAACATAAAAATTTAGTTTTATAGTAACAAATAACTATATATGGAGCAATATGAATTGCTTTTCATCGGTTTAAACCATCTATTCTATATTACCCGACTATTCCATATTATACTCCATTCGTAATTTTTTTTAAAAAATATTTTTTTCTATAACAACAAAATAAATTGTGTATTTCTTTGCAATTGACATTTCATTACAATTAATTATAGCATGTACTCATGCTGTTTTTGGGGATTTTATTTTAAAATCTATGAAGTTACAGTTAGAAATGTAAATGGTATTCCATAATACCCTCCTCTCCTCTATATTGATATTTTTGTATATATTGAATTCTGTATCTAAATACTATTTTGCATACGAATTAAAATTCTCGGGTTTTTTTTTGGGGGGGGGGGGACGACAGTGTTTCAGAAGTAGTCTTTAAATGTTTCCCAGAAAAAAAAAAAAAAAAAAAAAAACAGTTGGCGTTATTTGCATCTGGATATCCGAAAAATACCATAGTTTGCGACACATAAGTTAGTATTGAAAGTTAATTGCATTGTTATACTAATAAGAAAAATACAAAAGAAGCATTAGTCGATGGAACAAGAATGTTCATCAAGTTTATACATCGATTGCGAAGTTTGAACTGGAATCGCAAGCAATAAAGGAATTTTAATTCCATTTACCATATCCTTTCAAAAAACTCAATTTCCAAATATACCTGCATTTGCGATGACAGTAAATAAATCTCAAGGACAATCATTCGAATAAAGGGCAAATTTATTGAGGAAGCAAGTTTTTATACATGGTCAGTGGTACGCCTCAGCAAGTAGAGTTTAATCATTCGACGGTTTAAGATTTTATAAGTCCCAACATAATGGGCCTTTGGCCGAGGACAGCTCCAGGCTAAATTTTCGGAGGGGGCACTTGACTTTTTAGACTAGCCTACATTGTTCAAAATGCAAAATGAATGTGTGAAATCCAAGGTCGGTAGAGGGGAAGATCCTATGACCCACTTGCCGGAGTTGACTTCACATTTAGCAAAATATGTGATAGAGTTTTTAAAAAAAACACAGTCTTCACTGAAAAATCTGTTGGTTGTAAAGTGAAATTGTACAAAAGTTGTCACAAAGACAGATAGTCTGTTAGCTAAGGTGGTCTCTTTAGTAGGTTCCAATGTACATGGATGGTGAGACATATTCTTTAACAGAATAACTTTATTCACGTTCATATTAAAAAAAATAATGCTTTATGGTCGAATTTCGACCACTGGCAGACAACTAGTAATAAAAAGTCCGTTTTTTAAAATGCATCGAAACTCTTAAATAAATAAATGAGACAGTACAAAACAGGGTTGTCTTTCTTACAAATTAAATAAAATATGAACCTACCTGGTTGCAGCAATAAAGAAGTATTTTTACTTTAAGTTGTAAGTAAATTCTATTTCTTATAAAAATTTAAAGCAGTATCACTAAATGATATTCGAAATGAATCCAAGGTGTATTTCATATGTTTGCGTCTTGTCATTAGTCATTTTATTAGAATACCTTGAATATATGTGTACTATTGTGTGTGCCATACATTGTCTGCCAGTTTTTGGCATTCTGCGCAGGTATTGCAGAGAATGTCTGATTTCTTTGCTGGTAACACACACTACAACCTATAAATATATAGAATGCACTATTTCCATGCAGAGATAGTACCAAACGATTTTTTTACAGTTATAAAACAGATGATTGAAGTACTTTAAAAAAAAGGAACAGAATAAAAGGGTGTGTAAAAAGTTAAGCTGTTACGTAAACACTGGACGCATAGAGATTGCACGGGCTTCATTCCTCTAGGAATTTTTCTGAGGGGAATCTTAGATCCCCATATAATTTTA